>BSBK01008236.1:0-495000 GCA_027943335.1 Chamaecyparis obtusa | reverse complement strand
CATACAATAATTCAATAAACTAGACTATAGGGAAAAAAACCATTTGAAGTTATTATTAGAGTGCATCCTTAGGGATTTGCAGAGCTCAAGTACATTAGCATAGACAATAAAAGGAGTGTGAGAAGAAGAATTTTTTGACCACATGGAGATGTTCCACAAGCAAGTCAAACAACACTTGGAGACAATGAATGACAAGTACAAGGACTAGAGATATTCCAAGAGATGCCATAAACATTTTTTCATTGGAAGTGAAGTCATGGTGTAACTTTGAAAGTAGAGATTTTTGGTAGGCACATACAACAAGTTGAAGATGAAGAAGTTTAGACCAAATAAGGTACTCCAAAGATTTGATTCTAGAAATGCTTATGAGGTGGAGTTATTAAAGGGAATTAGAAAATAACTAATCTTCAACATTGTAAATCTCTACCAATAACATAGAGTACATTTGGATGAGAACACCACAAAAGACCCTCATCAAGACCAATTGCCACAACAAAAATTGAAGATAAGATAGAATCTAGAAAGTCAAACTAAGTGCAACACTTAGAACAAGAAGTATATCCTGGAGTACTTGGACAAGTAGAAAGACAAGAAAATAGAGGAAACTATTAGGAATAACAATCCACAATACAACTAAGAGGGGGGGTGAATCAATTGTATGAAAGATTATTAAACTTTAAACTTTGAGTAGGAGCAATATCAGATCTAATGAACACAATGAATACCAACACAATAACACAATATTTTGGTCTTGGGGAAACCCTGTTAAAGGTAAAAACCCCGGTGGGAATTAGTACCCACAAATGATGTACTGAGAGTATAGTATCCTTGTTATAAGATTTAGCCATGTTAGGAGCTTATTGAAACATTACAATACACAGTCCTTGTTAGAGGATAGACCCTATCAGGAGTCAAGAAAGAAGGGTGGGCTCACTACCCAGGCTCACTGCCTAAAGAAGGTTAAATCCACCTTCAGAACTCACTGTTCACAACAAGGTATATGAATAAATACACAATCTTTTGAACTGTCTGACAACAACTATCTTTGCTTGATCAGTTCCAATGAAGTTCACCAGTATTCCTCTGCTCTACATCCAGCAGACACAAGCTCAAAGCTTTTCCAATTCCTTTTACATGACATATATTATCTGCATATCTTTTCCAAAGAAAAGATCTTACATATATACCCTATTACATTCTACATGATCAGGTCAGCCCATTAGGCTTTCCTAATTACGTAAACTCTTTCTAAGATACACACGATACCTAAAACAAGTATACAATGATTCTATTACAATAATTAAGGACCGACATCCTTAATTTACATTTTCCAAAACAAAATCCATGCTACACCTCTGAAGTCGGCTCCCAAATAAGTCTTCTCTAGATCACACGCGACAACTAACGTCATCCAGCATTCTATACCATGTGCTGATCAATTAACATCCTTCAGTGCCTTGTCTTTCATCTCTTAAGCTCGCATACACTTACTCCATATCATTTGTAAGATATACAAAAAACACATAGACTCACTCTGTTAGCTTCCACTGTCACTGTCCAGGATCCAGTCCTCACCAAAACATCTGTAACTCATTCAATATGAAACTTTACATGATGCGATCTTGGATATAAGATCACAACATCTTCTTGTTCTCTCATCTATCTTCGCACGTTCTGAATCATCTGTATGGTGTCCCCACACCATCATACTCAACCCATACTCTTCATAGAAACATATGTTGACATTAGTGACAAACCACAAATGACAACAGTATGAATGCTCATTTAGTAATGTAGTGATTAAATATATTAAATGTATCAATCACCATCCCATGAATTAGCAATATCCAATAGAAACGATATGTATCTCGAAAGCTAAATTGGATTGACTGAGATACTTTCTAGTCTATAAAATATGCAAGGCAACACTTTTCAAATAACCCCAATGATTTGATGTAGGAACATCCGAATAAACCTTATCACACTCTATCACAATACTTGATCTTACCTCATGGATTGGAACATGGACAAATTGATGATGTTGGTAGAACATATCCTAGTGGCAATAGTTTTGGGCTTATTTTCGAAAAGATCCCTTTACCAAAAGTTCACCCAGTTAGGCAGCCAAAAATTAGACCTATAAGAAGTAGTGTGTGAAACTCTTTTGTACCTTGAATAGTCTTAACAAATCATCACAAGACATATATGAGTAAAAAAAACCCCTAGATGGATCTGCATCAACTTTTGGAACTTCTTCATCTACTTTGAGTTGACATACAATTTTTGCTAGACATTGAGATTTAGGCCTAGATGAGACTAATGCAAATCTCTTCTAAGTCTTGGAGCTAGTATATAATTACTCTCCAAATTCAGTAAAAATTAATGAAGTAGTTATAGAGATAGGAGTTATGGAATTAGAATTCAGAATCAATTATGCATATAATAAGCAATAAGCCTATAGTAGCATGTGTGACCAATGGGGCATGTTGTAATTTTTATGAGAAGGCCTACAAGCATGTATAGTTTCTATTTTTAATTAATAAAATTACACATTTATCTCAATTATTTACTTTGTATTGAAATATTGTTTCAAGGTTGAATAATCCATTTTGGACCCTCCATCCTTAGTTGTGACATAACTGTAGGAATTGCAACTTATGCAATCATGTGCCCTTATTGATTTATAATGATTGTAGAGATCCTTCTTTATCTTTTCCTCCTAGTATTGCAAGTCTTGAAATATTTTGGCAAAACTAAAAATTTTTACTCCTTTGATTAAACATATGTCCTCTTTCTTTTTTTCAAAATGTGCTCGAACCATACTAACAGGATATATAGAAGTGTTACCCATTAATGTGTTTGGAAGAGGAGTTCTGATTTTATTCAGAATGAAATTCCTTCTCTTTTTTTATTGAGGAGATTGATGTGGAGAAGAGATCTTCTTGTTATTGATAATGGTCAAGATATAGAGAAACATCCAAGGATGGAAGTCCCTATCATGTGAGTTCCCCTCTAATATGTGATTTAAAGTGAGAATAAAATAAACATCTAATATAATCTTTTTCTCCTCCTACTTAGACTATTGACATTATCTTTTCTCACCACTCACACTTTGTTATTATTAACCCAAACTATTAACATATAATTTTACTAACATGTCTAGGTTGTACAACATTTACAAGTTGTCATATGATTACTAGATTTTCAATCTAAGAACCAAACATCTTTTGGAGTTTATTGAGCAACGTTGCATACTACTACCCTAATTTATAATTTCATTAAAAAGGTTTGCACTTTGCTTTCTTAGTTTGAATTGTTTCTTTCTACACTCATATATATAAATAACCATATTTTTTTACAATAATGACACTGAACCTAAAATTTGTCAGACCCTTGGCTATAAGAGTAATTTTGACTTGGATTTTAGTTTATATCTCTTCCACATCTTAATAAACTTTTTTATTTTCTAGGAAAGTGAGATCTCCCTCTACATCCAACATGATCAACTAAAAATTGCTATTTAAAGACATGCTTCAAAGAGCTAAAAGAATGATTTAGCTAGGGATCATGAGATATTAGAGAGACATGAAACTCATCTATAAAAAATGTGAAATATTTCTTTTCCTTTTTCTACAACCACAACAACTTACTCAAAATTTATGGGTGGAAACCTTATAGTATTCTCTTATCTTCAAAGGTTTTGCCATGAGATTTCATTTGATTAATCAAGCCAATAATTTGTGTAAAAAATGAATGCATAGATTTATAATCTTTCATATAAATGTTTCAAAATATCTTCTCAAACATTTACAAATTTGTAGTTTTTACCTTAGCCATTTCATGGTATGTTGTTTAGAGGATATCACATGTTTTCTCTTGATTTTGTTGATGTTATAACCCTTCGAAAAATACTTTTCTAAATTGCTTAAAAGATGAATAAGGGAGATTTAAAGTCATTTTTCACTATTTTTTAGCACATCCTTCTCTGCCTAAGAGAACACAATGTATGTTGCTTCATCCACATGTTTAGGAAACCCATTCTCCACAACCTCCCTTACATCATGAAATGGACAATTCCTTCATTATAATTAACAAATACTCTCTTTTTTTTTGCTAGTAAACTAAGGAATTTAGGGACTTGTAAGACTTGGGTTAGAAGATGCAATTGTCACCTTTGATACCAAATGAAGGAAAGTAGAGAGAGGAAACAAGCGAAATTAGAAAAAATAGAGTAGAAAAAGACTATTGGTTCTATTATATTGAAATAGAACTTGTTACATATATTTTTAGTGGGAGGTTTGGATCTTTTCCTTTGTAGCCCTACAAACATAGATTTTTTCTTTTAAAAAATGTCTTGCATAAATTTTTCATAAGAACTTCAACTCTAATTCTTCCCTTTGAAAACTATAAACTTAATGAAGTAAGAAAAATCTATCATGATTAAACACAAAACATTATTATAACACGAGGATGAAAATTACTACACAAAAAATTAGGATTGATAAGGCATACTTCACACATGTAAGAGGAGGCCCGTATTAAAGATGATAAAGGTTCTTGCAACAAGTAAAAGAAAACAAAATAAAAATAGGAGAATGTAATTATTTTATTAAATATTGAAGTAGCACCATATATAGAAAATAGGACAAGACTAGATAGTATCATTAGAAGTAAAATTTTAACATTCTATGTAGTTATCAACCTTTTGTAGGCTAACTATCATGCAAATATTGTTTCTTTTCCTCTCTTTACTAGAAATGTGTCTTTTTCATGTCCGTAACAATTTAGGCATGTATTTTTAATTATTTCCAAAAGCCTTCAACTTTTTTGTATTGCCTCCTAACTAACTTCTTATTATTTGTTCTCTTTTTCCATTTTTACCCTAATTAGTGTTAAATTAGTGCTAGAGTAGAAGGAAGGAAACTTTAAATCTTAGAGGTCATCTTATATTTTACAGATATTGATTTACATGACATCCCATTTAATATTCTAAATGGTACAAGTATTAGGCACAATTGAAACATCACTGCATGGTCATGATATTTGATTAAAAACAACCATCTAGTTGAATGGCATCTCTATCCTTTAAAAGACTTGAAAAGTACGCCTACAATATGTTCAACCAATTCTTTCTACTAGGGATCTCAATAAAATCTATGCGAATATAGATATATGTTCTTTTGGGATGTAAAGGATCCAACATCTCAACTATGTATATGGACACAAATGGTCTACATGCAAGCCTCAAGAAGATGTAGATAATAAAAAATTGAAGAATCATAATCTAGAAAAGAAAATTTAAGTCCATATGAAGAAAGTCACAACAACAAACATTCCAAAAAACTTCTATTTAGCATCATTCCTTGTTTTGTTTGATCTATACAAGTCTTTTGGGATAAAAAAAATATGCCTTCTAGAGTATGTACTTTACACAGTCCTCAATCAACATGATCATCTAGTTTCTTACCACAATGATACATTAGTTGACACAATGTATAAATACCTACAAATAACAAAGAGCCTATTGTTATTGCACTAGCTTGTAAGCAATGAATTCACTATATATTAGGCAAGGCAACAATTATCTATATTAATCACAAGACTTTACCATTCTTGTAGACTCTGAGTGAGTTGCAAATGAATGCCATGAAAGATGGACTATGTACCAATAATAATTTTACTTGAGTGTTATGTCCCCATTGTGGACGACATTATATGATAGTGTTTGCAAATGAAGATATTGTTTGTATTGTCATTACTATCAAACTTGTTTGTGTTGACGACAATTGTGGAGTTGTACACTGATTGTGTTTGTCATTGGCGTTTCCATCAATGACAAAGGGGAAGATTGTTAGCAATATGAGATCAATATTGTCATTGATGTCAACCTTATGTGAGTGGATGTCTACTTGATGTGTGGTGAATGATGGCGGTCTAGAAATAAGTGTTCAAATGTCATTATGATCTCTAGTGATGATATTGAGTGAGTATGTATTGTTTCTAGAAGGTGATTGTTTATTGCTACACCTAGTAAATTACATACACGAAATAATAATACAAATGAAAATGCACACCAGATATAGGAGTAAAGTATCTCCTTATTAGCTCATGAATTCATTACATAGAAGAAGACCAGAGATGGTCGACCAAGGATTACAATTCATCTGATAATAACATACCCCCTTCCTTGGTAGTACATAGCATATTTAAAGGACTCGATGATTTCCAAGAGAGACACAACCATCAACCAACCAACACTTGTACAACTTCTCTAGTGTAACAACAAACAAACAATTACTACATTAATGAAAATCAATACATTAACGGATAACCACTATTATTAAACATAAGAATAAACATTGTACGCCAACAATAATGATAGTATTAGAAGCTAAAATATGTAGGAAAGGGTATTTGAATTCTTTATGGGAGGATTATCTACATTTGAAGATTATGGCTTGCGGTTTGTTGGTAAATAGATTTTTCACTGGGAATGCTTTCTTTAGAATGACTCTATTTGCCCTATGAGAAGTGACAAATGTTCCAACACTTGGAAAGATTGCAACTAGATCACAATTATATTGCTATTTTTCTATGCATTTGAGAGGGGCAACTCCCTCGTATGATGGGTGTATTTGGTATTTTTAGTACTTTTCACTTGAAACTACAAAAAGCAAGAGCATAAACCCCAACAGTAGACATACAAATACTAGTTGAGATTCAAAAATGGTAGAGATTACAAAGAGGTATTAAGCACATAATGCTATAATGAAAAAAGAATTGGTAGAAGAGCTTGACATATGAAAAGATACACTATCCCAGTACATTCACATCAAGATACCAAGAAATGAAGCATTTTGCCAAATCAATTACATAGATTAGAAATACCATGTGCTTCTACCATTACATAAGAGATTACCAGCTTAACATACGAAAGGTAAGTAACAATAATTGATGAACACATTCAAGACATATGAATAAATGCATTCTTCATTATTTCCTTGAAAAAATACAAGTTCAAGAACACTTTTTGTAAATAGTGTAGACCCAAAAGTCTCTTTTGAAAATTCTCCATCGTTTCTCCTTTGTTAATAAGTCTCCTCCACATTACATAAGCCTTATATTTATAGGCTCACAAGGTAACTACCTTGTAACCACTTAGCATAACCACTTAACCACTTTTTGTAACTACTTTGAGTAACCACTTAGGATAACTACTTTTGGTAACCACTTAAGATAACTGCCTATGTGATCACTTCAAGTAACTACCTAATTGATTACTTTTGATTACTACATTTTTGAAAGCAAGTTAGGATTTACCTAAATTTTACAAATATCAAGCCCAAATGCTAATTTTAATTACAATAAGTGATATAAGTCACTTTTACAAAAGGAAACTTGAAGCTTGCAACTTTCGACTTAGGATTTGCTGAAGTGTTTATTTATCTTCATCTGCTTCTTTCGAACTTGCAACTCTCTTTCCATCTGATCAATTGAGAACACAAACCACATATCTTTTTGTCAAAATAAATAGATAATCTCAAGGCCCATAGCATCAAAAAATAAGAAGGATAGGATATTGATATTGTGGGAGTGTCAATGTGTCTTATGCAACCATGATCAACTTAGTCTCGAAGCAATTCAACTCCAGTTACATCTTTCTAAGATTTTTGAGAAAATATTCTAAAAGATGCCAACATCCCGCTTTGTGTGATAACCACCCAATATCTAAGAAGGATTAATATAAGGACTAAAACCAAACTTGATCCTTGTCCACATCTCTCTTCTTCACCATCTATTTTCTTCATTTCTTTAATTTCTTCCTTTAGCAATGTTTTCTAGTTTTCCATGCTCAATACATCCAATTTAATATTTCAAACCTTGTTGAAATCCAATGCTTAAATTTATTACATAATTCTTCTTTGATTTTGCATGGGTCATACAAATGGAGGGAATCAAGTTGTTCCACATGCATTGATGATTTGAAGAGACAATGTGGATTATTAGATAATGATTCCACATTTTCCGTGTATGTATCCCTATGTAGAGAAATTTATATATGTGTAAAAGTTTCTAAAAACATTTCAATAAAACCATTATCTACAAACCTCCTATAGGACGCATCTTAGGGTATTGAGATATTTTCTCAAATATTTCACTTGTCTTGTCTCTTCATCCACACTTGAATACATATCTATTGGAGAATCTCTTACTATAATATCAAACAAAAATCCCTCCACTGATACGCCTTGATGCATGTCCATAGACTATTCATAAGTTGTAGTGGATCTTGGCTTTACCCATTCCAAGTGTATTTTCTTTGGAATTTATAAAACCTTTTCAGTAGCTCAACTTTGGGCATGTACTGCAATTGTTGTATTCTATGGAGAAACATTTCTGTATCGTCTTAAAATGGAAGCACTTCCATGTTAAGAGTGTTTAGCCCTCTAAGTAAGTGGTTTGGGGTCATATTGGATGCATTTAATTGATATTTTCTTTGATCTAGCTTTCTCCCCGCTTTCCACTTCTTTTTTGCTTCATCCTAGGTGAAATTAGGGATAGGATCTTAAGGATTCTCCTGAATTTCCCTCTTCCATAACTCTATTTTCTAGGTAGGATTTAGAAATGGATCCTCCTAGCCTTCATCTCAGTAATCATAGGATTTTATGTCTATTCCTGACATTCTATCCTGTTCTGGCATCATTTCTAGGTTTCTGGGCATCCCTGGGACCTCCTGACTTGATTCTGGGTCAACCTGGGAAAAAGCTCAATGTCTTAGGTCGACCCTGACTAGGTCAAGGTCTTAGGTTGACCCTGACTAGGTCAAGTTTGACCTTGACATTGACCCCTTTCTCCAAATTTTCAAGATCTTTAATTTTCTGGCTTCGGGATTTCAGGAAATTTATTTTCCCGCTTCCGAGTCGGCCATTTCGGGTTTCGGGATGGTAAATCCTTTAATTGCATTTAATCTAGGTATATTTTCTAAAGGTGAGGACCTAATGGGGATTTAATTCTCCAAGGTGGCCCATTTAGAGGAGTGTGCCCTAGATCACTATAAAAGGAGGCCTTCCTCTCTCATTTTCATCAATCAAGTTCTCTCAATCAAGTTTTCAAGCTCTCAAAGCTCTCAAGTTCTCAAGGTGATCAAGCAAGCATCCATTAAAGCATTCAAGTCTTCTTCTCCATCCAAGTTCTCCATTGAAGATCAAGGATTCAAGCATTCAAGCCATTGAAGGGATTTGGTTCAAGCATTCAAGATTTATCATTCAAACCCTAGATCTAGCCATCATGATGGTGTGATCTTCCTTCAAGATCCTTTGTTCTTCAAGATCCATTTCCTTCTTCTCTAAAGGTGGATTCCAAGCATACAACCATGGAGGTTTGATTTACATTTATTTTTGTGTTCAAGCTTTCATATAAATATACTTGTTTACATTCAAAATATAATTGCATATCTATTGAATTGCATAGCTTCATTGTTAGATCCTTTTCTACTACTTGCTAGCATTCTCCATTTCAATTTCAATATTAAGGTTGATTCCAAACTGGGGTTTGACCAAGGCAAACCCCCCAAACAAACAACAAAACCATTTTTCTTGTAGGTATAGGTGCAAAGTTTCAGATCTGAGAGTGAATTTGGATACCCTTTTCGGCAAACTTTCAGGATCTGCGAACAGAATTCGAATCAAACTTCAGAATAAAAATGTAGTATTTGACCTTTTATGAGGGTCAAACTTGACCTCCCTTAGAAATGGAAAAGATTTCTGGGTTTTGTAGATCTCGCAGTTTCGGTTCAAGATCATGAAAATCAGCAATTTTTGAGACTGTTTGACAGGGTTTTCAGCAGGTTCTTTTTGAGAGGTAAGTACCTTTATCTCTTCATTTCAATATTAGTCATCTATATTTAATTTCTATATCAATACAATTTCATGTAAGTGTAAAATATTGGGTTTGGGGTCTCTTTTATGTGCAAGCCATTGTTCTAGGACCCCATACACTATTTTATCCTCTACAATTTCTTTGAGGTATTCTATTCAATAGTTCAAATGCATAGGCTATGATTCCACTTTTTACATATTTGCCAAACATGGAATTTGAATTACAGTAGTCAAAATGGATTTTGTAGTTACATACTCACTCTACAAATATTCTAGGTACTTATAATAACTACCTTTCTTTCACCATCACCAACTTGGACCTTCAATGCATATTTGTCAATATTTCACTATTTTTGATAGATCACATTAACTTCATCCCCAACATGAGTGTACTTTGCAACCATTTTGATGATTAGAGTTACTTTAAAAGTTTTTAAATTAACCAATTCCTTCAATCCATATAATTATCAGCCTTTTAAGAAAATTTGAGGATTTTATGAAGTGGCAAATCAAATTCATTTGTAGGTCTACATCTAATCTCTCATCGGCATTGCTATTGTGAACCCTTAGTGATATACTTTTAAACAACTTATCTGCCTTCGATGGAGTGCCCATCATCCATAATGTATCATTGTTTTAAGGAAATTTGGAAATCATTTTAAATCATCGATGAGTATATTTTTCTTCTATTTCAGTGGTTTGGGCTTCTTTTGAAACTTCATGAAGTCACCAATTTATCATTGAGACATTTTGGTACTTACAATAAGCTTTTTGAATTTGCATCAATGATTAAAATAGAGTGTCGATAACCAATTGCATTCAATCATCATCATTGCAAGCTCATGTCCTATCTTTGATTCTATATCCTCCATGCATGTCTACCACAAGCATTTCCAATTATAATATTTGAAGAAAATACCTACATCATTGTGCTTTGAAGAATGAATTAGAAACTCTCTATTGGAGCTTTCTACAACTTAGCCAACTTTTGAAAATTGTTGACCAAATAACTAACGTTCCCCTTTGATGTTATCAGCCTTTTTCAACACTTACCAAACTTTATGAAGTTGACAATTAGCCCGATGACACTCACTTCACCAGTTTTTGAAGGAACTTTTGAAAGTTTGTTAAATCACCACCCATCATCCACACTAACATTCATTGGGTGTTTAAGCAACTTCAACAACTTTGTAACTTTCCCAAATTATCAATCTCGCATTCAATGTGGCCTCTTTGTATTGAAAAGAAAAATTTAGGGTGTCAACATTCAAATACTCATCTTTATCGGCAATGTTGATTGCTTTAGAAACTTAGCCAAGTTTCCAATCATTAGCATGTGAAAATTTTGTTAGTTGGCCACCTTATTTCTTATAATCGGTGCAAGTTGTCAATATAAGTTATTTTTCTTCTCCACATGCTTTGACTAATTAGAATTTGGTATTTATAATGATTTCAGTGGCTTGAGAATATAAGAGATGTATCAACCAACCCACCACAAGAATTAGAGTGAAGGACTTTGACTATGGCCACCAATCTTGAAAGATCTTAAGAAGCAAAGGTATTTGGCCAGAAAAATAATAAAGTTTAATTTTTTGTTAGTTGAAAAATGGGGTCAACAACTGGCTCTAACTGGGGACAAGGGCCATAAGATACACAGAATAAACTCATGATCATGATTCAAGATAGTGCATTATCCATTGGGAAGGAGAGTTGCAAAGAAATGAGACAACAAGGGGATAATTGGAAAAACTAGAAACAAGCCAAAAATGGGACACACAAGAAAAACTTCTACCTACAATATGTACAAGGTAGGTACCCCTACCTCAAGCAAGTCAAAGGTGATCATGCAAAGCCATTTACTGGTTGGGAAAAATAGAAATCTATGTGGAAGAGTGATGAACTCTTGTGTAACACTTGCAAGGTCCATAGATGAACCAAAGTGAAATATATGAGATGGAAAGAACTTTGACCAATGGACCAAACAACCACATCTCATCATTAATATTTGAGCTCTCTTGAATCACATTGGTACCATCTTGAACATTACTAGTTATAAATTTTGGCATCTCAACATTCATATCTTCCACTTGAATATTCTTCTACTTTTTTTGATGTAGAGAGATCAACAATGGAACTCCACTTGAGGATTTAGGCACTCGAGGGACTCAACATTGGATCCTCTTTGCATATGTTGTACCATCCCACTACCACTGACCCAACTCTGACTTATACATGGTCTCAAACTTTTAAAAAAGCCTTTTGACTCCCAACCAATTTCCTTTGACTCTGATCCATCATTCTAAATGTTTCTTATTTGTGACTGTCCACATGTAGCCTTTGATTCCTAGTGCACCTAGTGCCTCCACATGACCAAAACTCAATCTCACCTTAGTCCATTGATTCTAAGGCCTTAAGACACTTATTCCAACCTAATGAAATGTGATTAAACTGATTTCAAATTCCCAATTCACCAATTGATGGGAAAACACAAACAATGCCTTCAACTAGGTCTAATCCTAATAGCCCTGCCCAATAGGTAATCTAGGATTTTCTCCAAAATTTCCCAAAATAATCACAAAAAAAATTACAGTTCTAGATACCCATTTGGAAGTTACACAAGATATCCCAAAATAAGGTGTGGTTATTTCAGAACGTAGACCTCAAAAATTGTTGCTTCACTTTTCCTTCCTAGGCCTAGTAGGTCACTTTTACAAAGGAACCCTATCACAGACTTAACATCCAATATTGCCACTTTTCATAGAGTGTTAAAATGTCCCCAATTAGAGAAATATGAAGTCAATTTGACCCTATAGGCTTTCTATACCCCAAAGCCCCAAATCATTCCCCAAAACCCTCCAAAACTAGTGTCTTTTGGAAAACAACCCAGAACTCGATTTCCAAACTCCTCCTTCTGGATTCACTTTTTATTTGTCATATACTTATTCTATTTTACATAAAAGCATACCCTCTTTAAGCCAGATATGCTACTGCTACACTTGTGGCATCAATTTCATGCCCTTTTCCCACTCTTCCTCATGGTGTACACCCACCAAATCAACTTCTCCCACATCCAAATGATTAGTAACATCATACATATGTTACATGGGGTCCAGTCAATGAGAAAAAAAATACATTCATTGAATTGTTGGATATTGCTAATGCATGGGGAGGTGATTGAGATATTTATTTATTTTTAATCACTACATTACTGAATGAGCACTCATACTGTTGTCATTTGTGTTTTGTCACTGATGTCAACATATGTTTCTATGAGGAGATCAGACTAGTTATCACAATGTATGGACATTGTACGGATGTTTCAGATGATGTGAAGACATGAGAGTTCAGGAGGGTGTTGTGATCTTACATCTAAGATGGCATCATGTAATGTTTCATATTGGATGAGTTACATATGTTTTGGTGAAGACTGGTCACTGACTATGTCAATGAGAAATGACAAAGTTAGTCTTTGTGTTTTGTGTGTAACTTACAGGTGATATGGAATCAGTGCATGCGAACTTCAGAAATGAAAGATAGAGTATTGAAGAATGTTCTATGAACTGCGCAAGGTACGAAAGGCAGGATGATGTCAGCTGTGGCATGTGTTCTAGAAGGTGATCTATTTGGAAGTCGACTACAAAGATGTAGCATGTATGATGGATGACAAAATTGAATTAAGGATGTCAGTCCTTAATTATTGTAATGTAATCATTATATACTTGTTCTAGATACCGTGTGTATCTTAGCAAGGGTTTATGTAATTATTTGTAATTAGGAAAGCCTTATGGGCTGACCTATTCATAAAAATTGTAATAAGGTATAAATGAAAGGTCTTTTCTTTAGAAAAGACATGGATGAGAGGAAGATGATATAGAGAGGTTGTGAAAGCTGCGAGCTTGTGTCTGATGTATGTAGAGTAGAGGTTTGTTGGTGGACTTCATTGGAACTGATCAAGCAAAGATAGTTGTTGCCTAACAGTTCAAAAGATTGTGTATTTCTTCATATACACTTGTGTTGCGAACAATGAATTATGAAGGTGAACTTAACCTTCTTTGGGCAGTGAGCCCTCACTTTTGTTCTGGACTCCTAATAGGTTTGTCCTCTAACAAGGACTATGTACTGTAATGTTTCAATAAGCTTCTAATAGGGCTATATCTTCTAACAAGGATAACTATACTCTCAGTACATCATTTGTGGGTGCTAATTCCCACCGGGATTTTTACCTTTAACAGGGTTTTCCCGAGACCAAAATATTGTGTTATTGTGTTGGCATTCATTGTGTTCATTGGATATGATATTCCTGCTACTTAAAGTTTAAAGTTTAATAATCTATCATACAACTGATTCACCCCCCCCTCTTAGTTGTATTATGGACTATTATTCCTAACAATTGGTATTAGAGCAAGTGGTCCTTAGAGATAAATCTTGACAGCTTGAGGTGATTTTGGAGATGGCATTCTATATGAAGGATAGTTTGAAATTTGATCCTGAAAACTTTGATAGTTGGAAGAACAAAATGCAAACTCACCTATTGTGTTTGGGGATTGACTATTGGTTGATTACAAGGAACAAGGTGGCTATAAAGATTGAAGATGAATTGACAACAACTACTAAGGATAAAAAGAAGATATTTTCACTTAACATGATCGCAAGAGAAGCACTGATCAGCGCACTCTCTGAAGGAGAGTTTATTGAAGTTAAAGACTTGGATTCGACATACCTAATTTGGGAAAGATTAGAAGCACTATATGAGGGAGACAAGTATACCAAACAAGAGAAGTTACAAAACTGGAAGACAAAGATGGAGAAGCTACAAATGAATGAGGATGAAAGCATTAGGCCTTATGTTGTAAGGGTTAAAGAAGCTGTAGTTGGAATCAGAAACTGCGGAGGCACTTATGATGAAGATGAAGTTATTGTGAAGATCCGTAGATCTTTGACACCTGCTTATAAGTTTAAGACTATGTCTATTCAAGAAACTATACCTTTGACTCCAAACTTTAACAGAGAGATGTTTTTTGCAAAGCTAAATACCTTTGAAGCTATAGAATCAGGAGAGGTTGTACCTAAAGTTGAATATGCATTTAAGGCATCTACACACAATAAATTGTTTGCACTTCCAAGCACCAGCAAAGAAGAGCTTGGTGAGTATGCTGAGGAATGGGAACATATAATGGCAAAAGAAAGAAAGATGGATGAACTTGTTGCACTGATTGCTAGAAGAGAAAAATGAGGTAAGGGAAAGTTTGAAGGCAAGTTGCCCTTGAAATGTTTTTCATGCAATAAGGTAGGTCATTTTGCATCTAGATGTCCTACAAGAGTTCCTAAGTACAAACCTAATTTTGACAAGATTAAAAGGGACAAAGAATGTTATTATGCTAGTGAAGGCATCTCTGATGATGATGATTTAGATTATGAAGAGATCGGATTTGTTGCTATTAGAGATGAGCCAGTGCATGAGGAAAAAGCTTTAGTATCTCATGTTGACAAGAAAATTGAATGGATAATAGATAGTGGTTGTTCTCATCATATGACTGGAGATAAGAACAAGTTTGTTAAATTAGTAAAGTATGATGGTGGTGTTGTGAGGTTTGGGGACAATCTTCCTAAATCTGTCATAGGAGTAGGATCTATTACTCTGGATGGAAAGACTAATATAGATAATGTACTGCTTGTTGAAGGATTAAAACATAAGTTGTTGAGTGTTGGACAGTTAATGGATAAAGAGTTTCAATTAAGTTTTGTCAATGACAAATGCTTTATCAAAAGTAAGGCAGGTAAGATGATTGCAACCAGTACTAAGTCTAGATGTGATGTATTTGAATTAAATACATCTGGAGCCTCTTGCTTTGTTGCGAAGGTTGAGGACAGTTGGTTATGGCATAGGAGATTTTGTCATGTTAATTTTGATAACATTGTAAAGGCAAGTATGACTAATGCAGTGAGAGATCTGCCAAAGATTGTGAAACCATCTAACACTATTTGCAAAGAGTGTGTCATGGGAAAATAGACTAGAAGAAGTTACAAAAGCAGAGCATATACATCAAAAGAGAAGTTGGAGCTGGTACACATAGACCTATGTGGACCTAAAAGGACAAAATCATACTATGGTAAAAGGTATTTCATACTCTTTGTTGATGATTTTTATAGAATGATGTGGGTCACTTATTTGAAAGAAAAATCAGAAGCATTTGATAAATTCAAGTTGTTCAAAGAAAAAGTAGAGAATGAATCAGGTTTAAAGATTAAGTGTCTAAGGTCAGACAGAGGTGGAGAGTTTACTTTATAATTATTCAATTCATACTACGAAGAGCATGGAATAAAGAGACATACATCTGCTCCTAGGACTCCACAATAGAATGGGATAGCAGAGCGAAGGAACATGACTATACTTGATGCTGCTAGGACAATGTTACTTGAAGGAAATGTATTTCATTTACATTGGAGAGAGGCTGTTTGAAAAACATTGTATACATTGAACATAATTCAAATTAGAGAAGGTAAAAGTAAGACTCCTTATGAATTATGGTTTGATCATACTCCTACTATAAAATATTTTAGAATATTTGGTAGCAAGTGTTATATCAAGAGAGATGATGAGATAGGAAAGTTTGATGCTAGAAGTGATGAAGGAATTTTTCTTGGTTACTCTATTAAGAGAAAGGCTTACAAATGTTTCAATCTGAGATTGAGGAAGATGATTGAAAGTAACAATGTAAGAATAGATGAAAAGTTTCAGAAACAAGAAAGAATTTATGACAGTAATCAGATTTCAGAGATAAAAGAAGCTATTGCTGCTGCATAAGGAGAAGAACTTGTTGATGCAGAAAGTGAAAAAGAGGCTTGTGATGTTGGCACAAGTGAGGCTATTGAGGATCCTAAAACACCAAGGTATGTAAAGAATAACCATCTTGAAAATCAAATTATTGGCAATACTAATCAAGGAGTACTAACTAGATCAAAGGTTAGAGAAGAAATTTGTTTGATTTCTTAAGTTGAACCAAAGACTACAGATGAAGCATGTAGAGATGAATCTTGGTTAAATGCTATGAAGGAAGAGTTAAACTAGATAATGAAGAATGACACTTGGGAATTGGTTCCTAGGCCTAAAAATAAAAATGTAATAGGAACAAAATGGGGTTTTAGAAACAAAATGAATGAAGAAGGAACTGTTGTAAGAAACAAAGCAAGACTAGTATGTAAAGGATACTCCTAGCAAGAAGGCATAGACTTTGAAGAAACATTTGCTCTTGTTTCTAGAGTAGAGGTAGTAAGATTGTTCTTGGCTTATGCTACACATAAGAACTTCAAGGTGTATCAAATGGATGTCAAATCTACAAATCTAAATAGGGATCTTGAAGAAGAAGTATATATAGAACAACTTGATGGATTTCCTCTATGTGAAGATAGAGACATGGTGTGAAAATTGAAGAAAGCTCTGTATGGGCTGAAGCAAGCTCCTAGGGCTTGGTATGCAAGGTTAGACAAGTACCTACTTCGGCTTGGATTTAGAAAAGGTAATGCAGATAGTGATTTGTATTTAAGAACTAGTGAAGATGGAATTCTGGTAATAGAAGTCTTTGTGGATGATATTATCTTTGGAGAATAGAAGTTTTTGAAGTATGTAAGAAATTTTCTAAGGAAATGGAAAGTGAATTTGAGATGTCCATGATAGGCGAAATTCTTTCTTTCTTGGATTGCAAATAACTCAGAATGAGAATGGTATCTTTATTTCTCAGACCAAGTATCTCAAAGAAATGCTGAAGAAGTTTGGAATGGAAGACTGTAAACTAGTAGGAACACCTATGGTGATTGGTAATAAGCTAACAATTGATGATGAATCAAAGAATTTTTTTTAGACCTTATATAGATCAATGGTTGGAGGATTACAATATCTGACCCACACCAGACCAGATATTGCTAATGTTGTTAAAATTGTGGTTGCTAGATATCAGGCATAACCCAAAGAAACACACCTAGCTGTTGTAAAAAGGATATTGAGATATTTGAAAGGAACCATAGACTATAGCTTATGGTATGATAGAAATGACAGCTTTGAACTTCATGCTTATACCAATGCTGATTGGGCAAGAAATATTGATGACATAAAAGTACTAGTGGAGGTGCATTTTTCCTTGGGAAAAAGTTGGTTTCTTGGCTAATTAAGAAACAAGATTGTATAGCACAATCTACTACTGAATCAGATCATGTTGTTGCTGCCATAAATTGCACTCAGATTGTTTGGATGCAACAAATGATGACAGACATTGGAATAACTTTTGATGAGCCTGTGGTTATCCATTGTGATAACAATATAATGAATATGTCAAAGAATTCGGTGATGCACTCTAAAACTAAACATATTTCTATCAATTATCACTTCTTGAGAGACAAGGTGGCAGAAAAGGAAATAAAACTAGAATATATTAGTACAAAAGAGCAGATTGCAGACATCTTCACAAAGCCATTGCTGAAAGATACCTTTGAATATCTCAGAGGTATGTTGGGGGTTCAGGCCCCTCCTAATCAGAATTAAATGATGTAGAGATGCATCAGTCCAAAGGTTTTCAGAGCCTTATCATAATCTGGACTGGATGTAGGGATCTACTCCTCAGGGGGAGTGATCATGGAATAAATATGTTGGAAAGCAGTTGATGACTCATGGCACCCTTTGCCATTGTTGTCAAAGGAGGAGTGTTGCTATGAGAAAATCCCTACTGTATGGGGAGATTGTTTGGTTGCAGAAATTTGGATTGATATAAATTTGGGATGATGAGTTTTCCCAGATGTTGACATCAATGCCAAAGGGGGAGATTTTTAGATATTGATAATGCATGGGGAGGTGATTGAGACATTTAATATGTTTAATCACTTCGTAACTGAATGAGCACTCATACTATTGTCATTTGTGTTTTGTCACTGATGTCAACATATGTTTCTATGAGGAGATCAGACTGGTTATCACAGTGTACAGACACTATATAGATGTTTCAGATGCTGTGAAGACATATGAGAGTTTAGGAGGGTGTTGTGATCTTATATCCAAGATGGCATCATGTAATGTTTCATATTGGATGAGTTACAAATGTTTTGGTGAAGACTGGTCACTGACTATGTCAGTGAGAAATGATAGAGTTAGTCTCTATGTTTTGTGTGTAGCTTACAATTGATATGGAATCAGTGCATGTGAACATTAGAAATGAAAGATAGAGTATTGAAGAATTTTCTATGAACTGCGCAAGGTACGGAAGGCAGGATGATGTCAACTGTGGCGTGTGTTCTAGAAGGTGATCTATTTGGAAGTTGACTACAGAGATGTAGCGTGTATGATGGATGGCGAACTTGAATTAAGGATTTTGGTCCTTAATTGTTGTAATGTAATCATTGTATAATTGTTCTAGATGTCCTGTGTATCTTAGCAAGGGTTTATGTAATTGTTTGTAACTAGGAAAGCCTTATGGGCTGACCTATTCATAAGAATTGTAATAAGGTATAAATGAAAGGTCTTTTCTTTGGAAAAGACATGGATGAGAGGAATATGATATAGAGAGGTTGTGAAAGCTACGAGCTTGTGTCTACTGTATGTAGAGCAAAGGTTTGTTGGTGGACTTCATTGGAACTAATCAAGCAAAGACAGTTTTTGCCTAATAGTTCAAAAGATTGTGTATTTCTTCATATACACTTGTGTTGCGAATAGTGAGTTATGAAGGTGGACTTAACCTTCTTTGGGCAGTGAGCCCTCCCTTTTGTTCTTGACTCCTAACAGGGTATGTTCTCTAACAAGGATTATGTACTGTAATGTTTCAATAAGCTCCTAATAGGGCTATATCTTCTAACAAGGATAACTATACTCTCAATACATCATTTATGGGTGCTAATTCCCACTGAGATTTTTACCTTTAACATGGTTTCCCCGAGACCAAAATATTGTGTTATTGTGTTCATTGGATATGATATTCCTACTACTTAAATTTTAAAGTTTAATAATATTTTATGCAACTAATTCACCCCCCCTCTCAGTTGTATTGTGGATTGTTATTCCTAACGTGAATGGCCCATTAAACCATTGAAAGGATCAAAATAAAGTTATTTCAATTATCCTAAATGATAAGGTCTACAACAACTTTTCAAATCTAAAACAAAATAGATTATAAGAACCTTCAAAATAGATATGAAATGATGTTATTAGATCCTTATATCATCCATAATACATTTCCGAGTTTAGATCAATCAATTAAGCATCAAAACAACAATATTTTTGCAAGAAAACTTGAATTTTATTGATTTCTTCACTTTGTCCGTACAAAATACATCGTAGATCCGTACCATTCTGTACTTTCATATTTCCCAATGCTTAAATAGACCCAAATTAACCTTTCCAACTGACCCAAAGTGGTTGGTGTAATCACCCAAAAATGGTCTAGTAAACCTTGAGTTCCACTCTAACATTAAACATTAAAAATACTAGACCTTATCTTACGCTTAATCAATCTTATCTCTTGATCAAATCATCACTTTAATCATTTATTTGATGATATATTAAAGTATGACCACTTTATCCTAAAGTCTTATTTGATTAAAAGAACATGTTCCCTTTTAATTAAATAAAACCCACTTTATCCTATGTGTGCACATGAAAAAACAATGTTTTAATTTCAAAAAAGACAAAAAATAGAATCTCTTTTGCCTCTTAATCCTCACCACTCATTTCTACCTAACCATTCATGTCCATTGATTTTGCCTATTGAGAATCTTGTGCCCTAAAGTCAAAATGAAAATTATTCTCCACCTTGGATTTTGCCTCTTAATCTTGATCGTCCATTCATTTCTAAATTCTCTAAAAGGAGACTCTCTCCTCATTTTTGGTTAATCTTAATCTTGCAATATAGAATCTTGATCTTACAATCTTTGACATTCTTGAATTCTTAAGAGAATTCTAGTTACTTTCATTCAAGTTTAGCATTTCCTTATTGCATTTAGCTTAAATCACACAGTTTAACTAGGAGGTATTGTAATCTTGTTAGATTAGCTTTGATTTCTTGTTCTTACATTTGCATTCTAGCTTAGATCTTGCATTTCATTTAGATCTCTCATTCTTGCATTATCATTTTGAATCTTCCATTCTATGGTGCACCTTGCAAGGGTTTCTTATTGAGGTTCATTTGAGAGCTAGTATCTATAATGTTTACATTCTTACACGTCATATATAGGAAGCTATAAGTGATGCAGTCAAGGTTGGGGAATCCAATTAAGGATAGATCGACCTTGCATCCAAACCAATACGCAGTGGAAATACACAACAACAACAATAGATCTGATATAAAATAGAATTCTTTATTCATCAAATCACCGATTACATGCAATGTGTTGGGCTGCAAGGCCTTCTCGGTTACGGCTAGATACAAATCAAGTAATAGTCTACAAGATCTCACAGGATCCAAATATTTTCCACAACATCAGTATTCAGCTAGCCTAGGTCTACAACACGCATCACTCTTGTAGGCATCCAGGAAAGATCTAAACTTGTACTCAAACTTCCAAGAAATCTTCTTGCTCCTAAGCTCATAGGCTACTAACTTCCACCACCAACTCCCCTAAACCATTACCCAAGCATCTACTTAAATACTAAATCCCAGCCATAAGTCGACTGATGAAACAATTAACTCTAACCAACAAATATTAAATGCTAAAACATCAGTCGGCTCTCAAATAGCCTTACAAATAAAATAAACTCTCTAAGATGGCCCCAAATGGTCATCAGATCTGCATAGAAGAATGCAACATGCTAGATCTAGGTCCTCTCATGTTCAACAGTCATCCCATAACTCGAGGAGCGTGACCCAAATCAATGGAACTAGTTGGCCAAGCTGATCCAACCAAAAAAACCAAGTCGGTAAGTAAGAACACCGAGCAACAGAGAAATAACCAAGCACCAAAAACTAACCATGCCAAGCATGATCGAGCAATGCAGTTATCACCAAGCACCAGAAGCAACTGATGCCTTCAGTTACCAAGCATTCTTCAGAGACCGAGCACCCCGGTAAATACTGAAACTGAGCAACCAGTCTCCCAAACTGAGCAAGTACTCCACCAACCAAGATCAAAACTAACAATCTACCTTCAAAGACAAACATATTTTTGGTTGATATAGGATTGCTAAGAATCCTAGGATGCTCTTGCATCAAACACCCCAGGTAAGAAATATTTTCTCATAAGGAAATCAGGATGTCTCGAGGAAATCAGAACAAGTATGCCAAATCTATTCTTCACCCATATCTCCTCTTGTCCTTCATCCCAAGTAGTCTCCACTTCATTCATTTTTCCCTGTAGCAAGTTCTTCTACTTTCCACTTTTCTTATCCTTCCGGTCGGCAACTCATAACAACCAACTTTGACCACTACCAATCACATTAGCGCCTCAGTAGGGTTCATCTTCTCCGAACTCCTCAATCAACTCAATATCATCTACATCTCTCTGTGTCATGAATGTCACCATCTGTAGTACCATCTTTGTTAGAAAGATCATTTGTCTCTTAATCTCAACAAACTCTTCAGAAATATCATTCTCCTTCTCCTTAAAACTAGACTTCGCAGGAATAAGTTCATCAACCCTATGCTTCTGAGGTCTACCACTATCACATGGACAACACCTGATAACTCCACATTCCTTAGTCCCTATTTCCTGTAAAGGTATCAGCTTATACCGAGCTCCTTCATGCCTAACCACATAAGTGTTAGCACGACCATCAAACAAAACATTCCTATCAAACTGCCAAGGTCTACCGAGCAACAGATGACAAGCATCCATAGGTAATACATCACACAATATCTCATCATGGTATGATCCAATCTAAAAATTAATCAAGCATTGTTCTTCAAATCTAACCTTAGAAACATCTTGTATCTAACTAATCTGATAAGGATTAGGATGTTTCTTTCTTTCCAAATTCAACTTACTAACCATCTCTTCTGAAACAAAGTTCTCAGAACTGCCACCATCAACTATGACATTACATACCTTATTCTTGCACTTACATCTAGTTCTGAACAAATTTCTCCTTTGTACTAGTTCATGGACACATGCAGCTAACCTCCTAGTGATAAGTGTCTCACCTTTTTCTGCAACATTCACAATATCTTCTTCAACAGCCAGTGCCATCCGCTTCTTAGCACAATGAAAACTTCTATGACCAACTTCACCATAGTTATAGAAAGTACCAGTGAACTCATTTTTCCACCTTCCTCTCTATCCATTGTTGAAATTCTTAGTACCTTGACCACTGCTAGATCCCATATCAGACTTAGGATTCTCTGTCACATTACTTTCAACAATTGCTTCACCAGTTTTACCACCTCGGTTCCTATTGTTATGTTTTCCTTCATACTTCTTATTCAACTTCTCTTCAATCTTTAATGCCATCTGATAAGCATCATTGATTATTGTCATCCGCACAGTAAGTAACTCTTCTTGAATACTAGGTCTCAAACCATAGACATACCTAGCAACCTTCTCTTTATCAGCTTCAGAATGACCAGTCCTAATCAAGATTCTATAAAACTCATTGGTATACTCTTGTACCGATTTGTTAGTCTGCTTCAAAGATTGCATTTTATTGAACATGTCCAATTCATAATCCACCAAAATGAATTGCTTCTTCAACTTGTCAACCATTCGGTTCCACTTAGTGATCTTTTATTTTCCTCTTCTACCTCTTTCCAACTGAACTTCTCTCCACCAAATATTTGCATGACCTTTCAACTTAGTCTTTGCAAATCTAACCCTATTAGGATCTTCTATTTCTTCATACTCAAAGTACTCATTAATCTCATTGATCCAATCAATCAATTCTTCTGGCCTAAGGCTTCTAGCAAATGCAGAAACTTCAATCTTAGGTCTTTTCCCAATCTTAGACATAGCTTTCAGGATTCTATTTTCTTCAGGATCTCTAGCTTCTCCTACAGCTTCTTCAAAATGATCTTCTTCCTCAGATTCATCATCACTATCCTCTTTCAAGGTAGGCTTCTTCTTTCTTAATTCCTCTTGCAAATCTTGCACTTGTTTCTGCAAAGCCCTAAAAT
This sequence comes from Chamaecyparis obtusa, assembly GCA_027943335.1. Classification (NCBI taxonomy): domain Eukaryota; kingdom Viridiplantae; phylum Streptophyta; class Pinopsida; order Cupressales; family Cupressaceae; genus Chamaecyparis; species Chamaecyparis obtusa. The sequence continues at coordinate 471,044 of BSBK01008236.1, read as the reverse complement.
CATCAAGACTGAATTCTCCAACAACTTCCTCTCCCTCTGAGATCTCATGATTTCTCCTCAGAGGCATCTTCAATCAAGATCTAGGTGCAAACACACAAGATCCAGTTGACTCAAATAGGAACAGAATTGCTCAAACAAGAACAAACTTCACTCTGATACCACTTGATGTAGTCAAGGTTGGGGAATCCAATTAAGGACAGATCGACCTTGCAGCCAAACCAATACATAGTGGAAATACACAACAACAAAAATAGATCTGATATGAAATAGAAGTCTTTATTCATCAAATCACTGATTACATGCAATGTGCCAGGCTGTAAGGCCTTCCCGGTTACGGCCAGATACAAAGCAAGTAACAGTCTACAAGATCTCATAGGATCCAAATCTTTTCCACAACATCAGTATTCAGCTAGCCTAGGTCTACAACACGCATCACTCTTGTAGGCATCCAGGAAAGATCTAAACTTGTACTCAAACTTCCAAGCAATCTTCTTGCTCCTAAGCTCACAAGCTACTAACTTCCACCACCAACTCCCCTAAACCACTATTCAAGCATCTACTTAAATACTAAATCCCAGCCACAATTTGGCTGATGAAATAATTAACTCTAACCAACAAATATTAAATGCTAAAACATCAGTCAACTTTCAAATAGCATTACAAATAAAATAAACTCTCTAAGATGGCCCCAAACAGTCATCAAATCAGCATAGAAGAATGCAACATGCCAGATCTAGGTCCTCTCACATCCAATAGTCAACCCATAACTCGAGGAGCGCGACCCAAATCAACGGAACTAGTTGGCCAAGCCGATCCAACCAAACAAACCAAGTCGATAAGCAAGAACACTGAGCAATAGAGAAATAACTGAGTGCCAGAAACTGACCACACCAAGCATGACCAAGCAACATAGTTATCACCGAGCGCCAGAAGCAATCGACACCTTCAGTTATCGAGCGTTCTTCAGAGACTGAGCACCCTGGTAAACACTGAAACCGAGCAACTAGTCTCCCAAACCAAGCAAGTACTCCACCAACCAAGATCAAAACTAAAAATCTACCTTCAAAGACAAACATATTTTTGGTTGATACAGGATTGGCAAGAATCCTAGGATGCTCCTGCATCAATAAGATGCCTCTTTGGATATCCTCTTTCATGGATTCGCTCAAGAATAATGGTTTATAGAAGTGTGTCACATTTTTATCATCATATTTTTTGGCACTCACCATGGGGATAGATATGATTTTATAGTTCTATTTCTTGCATTTTGGATTTCTATTGTTGCAAGTTCATCATTTTTATTTTTCAGCCCAAAAATTCATTTGACATTCCATAGTATACCTGTGCGATATTTCTTAACACTGCCAGGTGATATTTCTTCTTTTTTGGAATATCGCTCTGTTATACAGAGAAATACCATATTCCTTCTGGAAAAGTATCACATGACTTATTTATAGACTGTCGTACCATTCTGAAATATCACCTGGTTCAAAAAAGACTATTGTATGATTTTCTTGGCAAACTGTGAAGTTTCACCCAGATTTATTTGCTGTCACAGTCCGGTTTTTGACAGAGTTTTCTTGTATTTTATTTCATTTTTTTCTCTTCTAATTTTCTAATAGAATCTAAGAATTTGTTTAGCAGGGCTATTGGTTTTGTTTGCATACTATTTTGTGCCCTAACTTGTGGTTTTGTAGGAATCACTTGTCAAAGAAGTTGCATTACTAAAACTACTAACTTGTGGTTTTGTAGGTTGCCTTGGAAAATACAAATAAACATTATGCTTGCATATACTTGATTTTGTAGGCACCTATATTAATTAGTATTTTTTTGGTAAATGAACAAGTGTTTGATGTGTTTGGGAGACACTATGGAGTAGGAGAGTATGCTCTTTTCCTTATGGGAAATCAAACAACTGATTGACTACTCGGAGAACAAAATGTTGAATATGAAGATGATCACCGAGCTACAAAAGTATATGTGAGACATTAGATCAGTTATTATATTGTCATTGATGTCAACCAGTTTTGACTATACTTATCATGTTAGTTACAAACATCTGAAGAAGGTAATAATGGTGAAGGAATGAGATATTAACATGAAGATGAGATGTATGAGTAAGATATGATTATGATATTCATTGGGTAACTTATTGATGAGTCTATGACAGTATGATAGTGATTTGATTGTATTACAAGAATATGTTAAGTATTAAATATCAAGAATGTACAACTTTATGTGGTCAGTAAATGAAGAGCTTAATATACACCGAGTAGATATAGTGTACACCAAGCAAGTGTAGTGTATACCGAGTACCATATTAATTGAGCAGGAAGTCACCAACACATCACAATATTGACCGAGTGGACAAAATAATGTGGAACATGTCATTGTTGACATAAGATGATGAGCTAAATTAATTTGGATGATTCTGAAGTTAAAGAAAAATTTCAAGGAAGATCAGATGATGAAGATTGAAATGTATTCAAGGCACAAGTTCTGAGGAAAGTTAAAGAGGCAAAATCAACGATGGAGATTAAGAGGCAAAATCTACGGCTGAGAAGAAAATGGTTTATCATGTCTATATAAGGAGACAATAGATTCAATGATGTATGTGTATGAGGAGAATATTGTATTCATGTGAAGCTGGTCAAACAGCTTGAAGTGAGAACCGAGCAGTTTTGTAGACTACACTGCACGTCATAAATGAGATAACTGAGCAAAACAAAGTTGAAGACAAAAATGAAATTGAAGAGATTATGATGGCCAAAGGTATATTCAGTTTAGCATAGATCTAAATATCTGCAACGGAAGTTATATTTGAATCAGATCATTTACTGTTGCATTCTAACCATTGTTACAGACAAAATATTTTAACCGAGTGAGACTTAACAATGTTTATTTATTTCTTTATGACATTCAATGAATGTTGATTATTTTCTTGTTGACCCAAGTAAATTTATGGTCACAAAGAACTGTTAGTGATAAATCCTCTAACAAGGTCACACCTTATAGTGTGTTTCGTAACCTTTAACAGGGTTGGCTCTTAACCGAGCTCACTTCATAAGAGTGAAAATATTTGGGGTACCGGTCCCATGTGGTTTTTCCCCTAACAGGGTTTCCACGTTAAAAATCAAGTGTCAAATGTGTATGCATGTGATGATTTGTTATTTACTTTACACATTACATTTACTGGTTTGATTGGTATATACTATTTAATTTAACTGAAAATCAGTAAATGAATCAAAAAGACATAGATAAGTATTTACCGAGTTGTTTAGTTTATTTGTTGAAGTTTTTGCTATACATCTAAGAGTATTTGGGAGTATAGGATAACTAGACTTAACTGATTCACCCCCCCTCAATTATCTAACATATGGAGTAGGAGAGTATGCTCTTTTCCTTATGGGAAATCAGAAATCTAGACCTTTATTAGTTATGCATTTACTTTCTTGCATTTACCTTTAGAAGGTCTGCCAAGAGAGAAATCTTTTGGGAACGACCCAAGTGGGGAGCAAGTGAACTTGACTGCTCCACCCTACTATAATCAAATGCTTCCTTCAATCCAAAGAGAGGGAAGACATGGCTATTTCTACTTCTAATGCTTCTTCATGTGTAGGGCCTAGTTGCCTAAATCTTTCTAAGCGAGACTACATTTGACTAGGCACTTGTAATCTTGTTTACAAGATTACAAGGGAAGTACATTCAACTTGTGTAGGGCTGAGAGGTCTAAATATTGCTTGTAAGACTATGCATTTTGGGTGCTTGTAGGGCTATAGGCCTTAATTTTTCTTACAAAACTACAAGGCGTGGTCATGAATAGAGATCCTTATTAAGAACCTAGGACTTAGAGGCTGACCATTTTAGCCGTGTGACTTCCTTTGTGCAAGGATTGATCCAGGTGGACTTATCCGAATCACCCCAAGAGACTCAGCATATGTGTTCCCTTGGATGCTAAAGCTTGAATATGACAATATGGAAAGACGTGTGATTTGAGCATTGTTCTCTTCCAATTGATCCATAACTTGCATAGTCCTGGGAAAAACCACTCAACCACCTAACCGTGGGGATAAGAACATCAAGTTGTGGGAAAAGGTTGAAGCACTTCCCTCTTGACCTTAGGTATAACTTTCTTGATGTGTCTTCAATCTGTGCAAGATGCGTGGAAATTATTTGAACATACACATTATGGTTCTATTCATGGAGTTTTCCTTTGAGACCTCACAAATGTTTGTATCATGTAAGGTTGCTTTGTCCCTTGATTGATTGTCTTAAGAATACTCTATGTGCCACTATTGCTTTGAAAATATCAAACTCATTTTTAAACCTATTGTTACACATTATCACTCTACCAAATTAGTCAAACAACTTATCAAAATAAAGAATTTAAGTAAAAAATTATTCTTCACTTTTTTCTGATTAAATATTGTCTGCCTTCAGTGAGAAATATCACATGACACTTTAAAGTGTCTTCTTCAGTCCATAGAAATATCACCCCACTACACTGGGGTATATCATTCCACCTGCATATAGTATATCACATTGTTTTAAAGCGTCATCCTGCTTCACTGGGGTCTATCGTATGGATTTTGCCTCTTGTTTAAGTATCATTTGGTTATTTGAGGTCTATCACCCAGATTTTGATCCGAGTGGGGTTGGGTCCAAATTTTCTCTTAGCTAGTTTAGGGGGCTTACATTTGAATCTTTTTGATCTCTTAGTTCGAAATTAACACGATATGAGTTGTTCTAGCTGAAAAGGATTACTTAGATTCCTTGGTTATATTCTTGAATAGTAGAGTGGTTCACTTGTCTAATTGTCTCTTGGTTGTCTTATGTTAGCTTGGCTTTATCATTGACTTGAGTCACAAGTGTTGTACCTAGGAATCTTACCTGTACCTTGGGCACTTCGTGACAAGTCATCTTATTTTCTCTCTTTTATTCTCTTTTCTTGCTTTTGGACAAGTGAACACTTTGTTTTTCTAGGATAGACATCAAGTTGTCTTATGTCATCTTAATCATCTCTTTGCACTCTTATTCATGCTAGTAACAACTAGATACCAAATTGATCAAGGAAAACAACCACCCATTAGCTTTGACGAATTACCCTTTCCTAGTAGGCATCAATGTCATCATGACAAAGACCCTCAAGTTATCTTTGACAACGAAGAAGAAAATACCAAAATTTGGTTTGATTCCTTTGGAAGTACTTTTGATAGCACTTGTGAGATAGCTATTGCCTCATTGAAATCTGAAAATACTTTATCTTTCACCATGCATAGAGAAGAGCATAACAAGTGGTTCAATGATCTTTTTGAGAAAAATGAAAGATTAAGACGAATGGAATTAGAAAGAAAAACCTACATGGAAGAACAAACAACCAAATTGGCTCAACAATTTAACAACAATTTCTACAATGGAAATAATAGAAATAATTCACCACCAATATCCCCTCCAATATCTTGACATAATGGCTATGACTCACCTTCGAGATCTTTACATTCTAGAATAGGAAATGATAACAATACAGAGCAATAAATTATTGAATAAGAGCTCCTAAATTTTCAACAAGATGATCGTTACCAAAATCTTATGTTGAAGACATTAGAACAAAATGGTGACCAATATTTTTTACATCTAGCTTCTAGAGGATTGAAGCTTCCACATGACTTTCATGTCAAGGGATTAATTTAGAAAAGAGGACCCTCCAATTTGGAGGTTACCATGAAAGAAATACAAAGTCTGAAAAATGAAATATCAAGCTTAAAATTGGAAACAGAGAAACCTAAATCATCATTTTTGGTGGAATCTATATGTGCATTAATTTTTGACAATAGTTTATACATGATGCCTTTCCCAAGGGATATTGAGATCCCTAAATTTGACAAATATGATGGTAATGGAGATCCACATGATCATATCAAATAGTTTTATGCTCTAAGTATGGATTTCATGCACGATGATACCTATCTTATGCGACTCTTCCCTAGGATTCTAAGTGGCCAAGCCATGGAATGGTTTACAAAGATTACACCTCCGCTTAAGTCTTTTGATGAATTAGTGCGGTGATCAATGTTAAAGTGAATTTGGCACCTTGGTTTGTGACAAGCTCTCTTAGAACACCATATCTTGTGAATATTTCTTCATACAAAAATTCAAAAACCTTGTTGTCCCTAGCATGCTTCATGGCTTTGACCTCTACCCACTTTGTGACATAGTCTGTGCAAACCAGGATATAGGAATATCCATTAGATGTGGGCTCAATAGGACCAATAAGGTCCATTCCCCATTTTTCAAAGGGATTAACAACTACCTAAGGGTATAAGGGAATTTCCTCAGACTTTGTGGGGCAACCCATTCACTGACATCTGTCACATTTCATTATGTAGAGCGTTGCATCTCTGTGTAAAGTAGGCTAATAATATCTTATTTTTAATATCTTCATTGTTATCCTCTTGGCTGCAAAGTGTCCACCACAAGGCTCATCATGACATGCATGAAGGATCATAAGTTTCATCCTCCCTCACACATCTTCTCATGACTTGATTAGGTCTTGTATAGAATAAGCTATTAGCAACCCAGGTCAAGTTGAAACTCTTATCTACAAGTAACCTATTTTCTTTGGGTGAGAAGTAGGTTGGAATCTTGTTAGAAGCCATATATTTAGCAATGTTTGCACACCATGGTGTTTGAGCAGATATAGAAAAAATATGTTCATCTGGAAAATTGTCATCAATCACCCGAGAGTCACCAAAATTAGTGTTCTGAAGTCTAGACAAAAAGTTTGCAACTACATTAGCTTTTCATGTCTTGTCAATGATGGTTAAGTCAAATTCCTACAACAAAAGGAGCCAGCGTGCTAATCGCCCAGAGATTAATGACTTATCCACTAGATATATAATTGTTGCATGATCAGTATGGACAAAAAATTGATATCATGTGACATAGTGGCAGAATTTGTTGAGGGCATAAATTACAGCTAGAAGTTCCTTTTTTGTAATAGTATAGTTTAATTTTGGGCCTTGCAAATTCTTATTGATGAAATATATAACATACTCAATGGATTCTTCTTTTTGAACAAGCATTGCTCCAATAGAAAAATATGAAGCATCAGTGTGTATATGAAATGTAAGAGACCAATTTGGACCTTTAAGCACAGGTGCTTGGGTAAGGAGAGTCTTCAGATGCAAGAAGGAATCATCATAGGTTGCAGTCCAATTGAATTATGAATCTTTAGTAAGGAGGGTATACAATGGAATCGCTATTTTGTTAAAATATTTGATGAGCCGTCTATAGAAACCAACATGTCCTAAAAAGCTTTAAATATCCTTTTCCTTAGTTGGAGTAGGAAAAGTGAGAATAACTTCTATTTTGGCAGGGTCAACTTGTATACCAACTTGAGAAATAAAATGTCCTAAGACAACACCGTCTTGCATCATCATAAAACATTTTTCACTATTAAAAGAAAGATTATGTTCTTCACACCTTGTTAGGAATTTTTTCAAATAAGATAAGGCCTCTTCATATGTGACTCCATAAGTGGTGAAATCATCCATATAGATTTCCATGCAGTCATGAGAGATATCTGAGAAAATACTAATGATTGCCCTTTGAAATGTTGTCGGAGCATTACATAATCCAAAGGGTAAGATAGAGTATGCAAATATTCCCCATGGGCATGTAAAATTGGTCTTTTCTTGATCCTCGGGGGATATTCTTATATGATTGTATCCACTATACCCATCTAGAAATGAAAAGTATTTCTTACCAGCCAAAGAATCTAGCACTTGGTCAACAAGTGGCAAAGGAAAATGGTCCCTCCTAGTGACATTGTTCAACTCCCTATAATCCACAAAAACTCTCCATTTCCCTCCCTTCTTGGGTACAATTACTAATGGTGAAACCCACTAACTATCTGATATGGGGTATATAAAACCAACAGTCAACAACTTTTGTAATTCAATTTTGACTATTTCCCTAAGTCAAGGGTTTACTCTCCTCTGAGATTGTTTGACAAACATACTACCTTTTGTGATATATATTCTATGGGTACATAATTTTGGATCTAGCCCTTTCATATCCCCATAGTCCCAAGAAAATGCAGTTTTGTGTTGCTGCAGGAGCTCTGTCAAAGCTACTTGTTGGGATTGCGTGAGCTTGTTGTTTATGTTCAAGCAACGTCTTGGAGACACCTCTATCTTCTTTGTTACTTCTATCATGGAGGAATCAGTGAGGGGAGGTGTGTTAATCTCATGAGGTATCAATTTATGCAATAAAGTGTGTGCATCAGAAAAATTGGAGGACTCTAATTTAGGATACAATGGCTGCAAGGAGCATTGGATATTGGATGAACAAACACGCGATTGTTCTTCTACTCCATAGTTGTTCTGCATGATATTTGTGAGTAGTTCCTCTTCCCCTTGAAATTGTAGGATTAGATTTCTTTGAAGCATCATCAGTTGAGCTACTAAATTTATCTCTTCGGATTCTTCTCCCAAGGCTGCCCAAACAAGTTGAGCTAAATCTTGCTGAGGCTAAGCAGGGGGATACATGGATAACTTTTTCATGGTAAGACCATCCAAAATGGTCATATCCCCTGATCGACATCCTATTTGTGCATCAATAGTGGCTAACCATGGCCGACCCAGGGTTATTGGATAATCTCCAAGTGTTACCTTAGGGGATAAAATCATGAAGTCTCTTGGATATTCCCAAGAGTCCAATGTTACAACTATATCCTCAATCATCCCATCAAGTTTCACAATTGAGCTATCTGCAAGCTGCATGATAGTGGGAGTAGACCTAAGGCCCAGGATGTTAAGCTATTGTATAATGTGTTTGGTCATAACATTAATGGTTGCTCCTAGATCAATTAGGGAATTTTTCACAGACTGGTCATTAATGATAATTTCTACTAGGTTTCATGGATCATAATATTTAGGAAATTCCACTTTGCCTAACATTATATCTACTAACTAGAAAGAACATGGATAGTCTGGGGATCTTTCTTCTTTCTTCTGGGTTTCTTTAGGAAAGATTCCTTAATAGACTTTCCATATAAGGGAATATCTTTGATATCTTGGAAGAGTGAAATATGAACACATATTTTCTTAAGCTGATGAACTATATCAAAGGCTATTTCTTCTTGAGGTTGGGGTCCTTCATCTTGTAGTCTTTTGGGAAAAGGTGGGAAAAATTCCTTTGGGATATCAGTTTCCTTTGGTGGGCTAGATATAGGAGGAACAATAGGGGTATCTATTACTTCAAGTTCTTTAACTAGTACCTCTGTGATTACTGGGGGCTCTAGTGTATGTAATGTAGTCCCAGACCTTAAATGGATGTCATTGATATTAAGGGCATAAGATGGGTATTGTCTACAAAGTATATAGGTTCTTGTTGTTTTTGCTTAATTTTTGGATTTAGCAGAGGCTAGGTAGGCAATTGAGCTGGCTTGGGTGTGCCTGTATTGGCTATAGGAGGATACATAATTGCTGGTGGAGGAAGCTGAGAAGGTGGCTGAAAGAACCTAGAGTTTTGGTTATGCCATTGCTGGCCTCCTTTTCATTGTGTGTTTTTATGCCAGTTACCCCAAGGCAATTTCCATCCCTCTTGGTTTCATTGCCACCCTCCTTGAGGATTTTGCCAATTTCCTTGTAGATTTTTCCATTGAGGATTTTGATAATTGGGCCATTGAGGTGGGGGTGTATTCCAAGGCTGAGATTTTTTATTAAATGTAGGTGGCCATTGATTTCCATAGGAATTAGATAATGGAATAGAAAAAATCAAATGATCTTGTGGAATACCTTGCCTTGGAGCCCATGGTCATCTTTGAGAAATATAGAAGACCTAGTCATCATCTCCTAGAACTTGGTTGAACTCGGTGGGAAGCTGTTTGGCCTCTAAATTGGCTACAGTCTTGCATTTTCAATCCATTTTATTATGTCTGTAATGAGGACATAATTCAGGTAGCATGGCTTCAGCTTCATAATGCTTCTTCTTTGCTTGCATAGTGTCCAGTTGGGTGGCCATATTATTGATAATGTCCTACTTGAAATCTGACAATAGATGAGTTATCTTTGTCCTTGAAACTCCAACACCATTGGATTTTCCAATAGTAGACTTATATCCTCATCCTTTCTTACCATCAGCTCTAGAATAATTAAGGCAAATTTTTTGTATATCATCCCAAGGAACTTGGGTGATATCTCCTCCTGCCATTAAGTCTAAGGCTTCAGTGCATCCCTCATTTTCTCCTCGTAGGAAGAGTAGCTTTTGGGATTCTTCATTAAGCTCATGTTGGGTATTCTTTTCCAAGCTAAAAAGAAACTGAGATATAAAGTCTTCTAAGCTTTCATCCTCTTTTTGAGACATTTTGAAAATGTCATCTCCTCTCAAATCATTCCCTCCACAATACTCCTTATAATTTTCCAAAAAATTAGTCTTCACCTCATTCCAGTTATGAATAGCATCATCTCCTAGACCCATTAACCATCTTAATGCTGACTCTTTTAAAGTTGAAGGAAAGATTTTAAGCCTCTAAACATCAGTAGTATATTCAAAACTTATACAAAGAATGTCAAACTCAAAGAGGAAGGTATTAGGGTCTTCAATTACTAGGCCATAAAACTTGGATAAGGCTGATGCAGGGGTATTCTTGAGATTATTGTTATTACGTTGATCACATATTGGAAATGGAAAGGTAACAGGTAGATTTTCCATTATTGGACCTCTTTGCTAACCTCCTAGCTGATAAACCACTAAAGGCAGACAGTTGTCAAGCTCTTGATTGAAAAGGGCTTTAGGTGGCTGAAGATGTAAATTGGCCAAGATTTTTGCAAAAGGATTGAGGTCTATGGGTTCTTCTTCTGAAGAGGATGAGGATGTGGGAAAAGAAATAGTAGCATCAGCAAAGGGGTTTAAGTCTTCTTCTTCAGAAATTTCCAATTGTATAAAAGGTTCTGCAATCTGATTATCAGGGTGATTAGGAAGGAATCTTCCTAGAGCATCCCTCCTATACATGTGGTTGATCTTTGGGGTTTCATGGAACTTCTTGAAAAAGTAACTAGAAAATCTTGAAAGTGTTAAACTAATCCTAAGAATGAATGTAATTGGTTCTTAGTTGACACCATCCCTGACAATGGCACCAAAAATAGTTGGCTCCATAAAGAGTACTTATAACTAGGTCCTTGACTCTCCTTGGGGATTGGATATCCTATCCAAGTAGCTATATTTTCTTATTATGGGGACATATTTAAATATTGATCCAAGGATGTATACTTGAAATGATGTAGCACAAGATGTGCACTAAGTACGCATTAAAGCCATTTACTAAGAAGTTAGAGGAAATGGAATACATAAAGCAAATACTATTCTATGGCTGCAGGAAGTTAAATGCTTGAAGTAACTTAACTAAAACATCTTACATAATATAATACTAATTTGACTCACTTGAGAAAATAAAATAAATCTTTGTTTATACCAAACAAGAACTACTTTGTTTTTTTTTGTTGTAGAAACAATCACACAGAATGCACCCCAGTGGCTGTAGGAGCAATCAATGTGGAAACTTTGGAAACTATGTATGCAAAATTGGAAAACTATACTAATGGAGAATATCTCACTAAGTGGGCCCCCTTAGTGAGTATTCCTAAAAAATCAATTACTCAAAATATACTCAACTTCATTATCTATTCATAACACAACTTGTTACATGCATAAATATTCAGAAAACCAAAAAATAATCTATATCTCTATTCAGCTTACTGTTTGCGCAGAGGAGTAGCATTTATTTATACTAGAAACAAACTATAGCTTAACTAAATATGCACACCACAAGGAAGGTGGGTCATCAATTATCCCATAGAAAGAGGAACACATTTAACTATTTTCATCAATGAAAAAAAAACTCACTCATTAAGAAAAGAAAAAATACAATGGCCACCATCTTGGATTTCTTGGACAACGAGAATCTCACCCTATGACTTGAGTAATTTAAATTTGAACTAGTCATCAATCACAGTTTTTCTTTGAATGCTTCAGCTTGCCTAGAATGGGTCTTTAGAAAACCACCAAATGTCTTCACTACATGACAGGTTCCTTGCAACCATTCATTACTCCAGTCTTTAGCATGAAGCCCCTGTTTCATTAATGCAAACAAAACAAGAAAACATTCCATGAAATATGCAATATATTGATTCATCACATACAAATTTTTTATTAAAACAAACTGTAAAGTATCCCATTAAAACCATGTTGCATATTAAAAGGTTTATAAGTTAAAACTATGAATTCAAAGGTTGTAGGAAAGTTTCCCAACTATAGTCAAGAAACCAGAGTTTTAAAGAGATAGCCAATAAAAAATTAGTTCAAAACAACAAGGGATGGCGCAAGGCAGGGAGTAAGAGGGGCCAAACAATGGCACACCCTAATGATCCAAGCTTGCTCAACACATGTGGAAGCAAACAAACACAACAGTGAGAGAGAGAATTTAGGATCATTCATATATTTCATCAAATAGAATGATACATGCTAGGCTGTAAGGCCTTCCCAGTTAGGGCCAGATATTAAAATGAAATACATAATTCCTCAAACATGCGAGGATCTATAAAAATCTCTTCAGATGCTAGATTCTCTGAGCTACCACTGTCAATGATTACCTTCCAAACTTTATCAGAAACTCTACATCTGGTCTTGAAAAAACTTTTCCTTACCAGATCTTCCTTCTTGCTTTCATTCCACAGTGCTCTCCTTACCATCAAGTTATTTTCTTTCTCAGGTTCATTCGGTGAATCTTCTTGCACCAAAGTATTTCTACTGCTACTAGCCTTCTTACTAGCACATGTACATTCAAAAGATCTATGTCCTTCTTCTCCACAATTGTAACAAGTTCCTCAAAAACTTCCTCTACCATAACCACCTCGGTAGTTACTGCCTCTACCTCTAGATGAACTTTCACCTTTCCACTCAGTCTTGCCTTTGTCCATATTTGTCTTTTCTGGTTCAGATCTACCTCTTCCTCTAGGGAATCTACCACCTCGACCTCTTTGTATTTGTTCATGTCTTTTGTTTAATTCTCCTCAGCCTTCAATGAAAATTGATAAGCCTCTTCAATGTTCTCCAACTTGACCATACTAATTTCCTCTTGGATGGAAACTCTCAAACCATTCAGGTATCTACCAATTCTTTCCACATCATCTTCATCATGTCTAGATCTGATATCTAACCTATAGAATTCCTCAGTATACTCTTTTACTGAGCTATCTTTTTGCCTCAAACTTCGCATTCACCGAAATAGGTTAATCTAATAATCACAAGGTAAGAACTTTCCATTCAATTTATTCACCATTTTATTCCATACATTGATTTTGTCTTTGCCTTTCCTCTTCCTGTCCAACTGCAGATGTTCCCACCATAAGGATGCATGACTTTTCAACTTTGTGCTTGCAATCTTCACCTTCTTGTCTTCAGGAATGTTTTCATACTCAAAATACTTTTCCATCTTGGTGATCTAGTCCACCAATTCATCAGAATCTAGCTTTCCACCATACTTAGGAGGATTGAAATGTGGTGTTGACTTCAGACTTGTCAAAGCCTTCAAAAATATTTCTTCACCTTGATCCATAACAGGTGCAGGTTTTGCATTCGCTTGTTCTTCCTCAACTTCATCATCACTAACATCTTCAAGATGTTTGCCTCTTCTCTGGGTTGTTTCAACAACTTCTAACCTAGCAGCAATCTACCTTAGCATATCTGCCAATCCTGGATCTGCATCTCACCTCCCTCGAACCATCTTGACAACCCTCTACAATTGTAGGTCAGATCACAATCTGCTACCCCACAACAATCAACTAGGGCTTCAAGAGGAACCTACAAACCTAGATCCATAGACCTAGATCAAGATCTCACCTCACTCTGATACCACCTGGTGCAAGGCAGGGAGCAAGAGGGGCTAAACAATGGCACTCCCTAATGATCCAAGCCTACTCAACACATGCGGAAGAAAACAAACACAACAGTGAGAGAGAGAATACAGGATCATGCATATATTTCATCAAATAGAATGATACATGTTGAGCTATAAGGCCTTCCTAGTTAGGGCCAGATATTACAATGAAATATAGAAGTCCTCAACCATGCGAGGATCTATCAAAATCTCTACTTCTATCTTCTACCAAACTCCTATCAAAACTGTCTCCTAAACTACAATCAAACAACTACATTTATACAAGAAGCTACCAAACTGAGTCGGCCTTCAGATCCATAATCAACGGAAGGAACAGTCAGTTTTGGGACCACACACTTCCCAATGATGGATATGAACATTAAATCCATGATCCAATATAAATGCACAAGTCGGTCACAACAGAATCTAAAACTAAACCTATCAGTGAAAAAAATAATCGAGCAGCAGACAAGCAACACCAAGAGCCAGTGAAACAACCGACCGCCTAGGAGATAGCCAACCACACTCGGTAACCAAAGGAAATCGACCAACTACCAACTAGCTCAGTCAAAGTAGGAACCAAGCAACACAGACAAACTCCAAATTATTTTTGGTGACACAGGATTGCCAAGGACCCGAGATGCTCCTACATCAACATAAGATATAAAAAATGAGAAATTTTATGGCTCATCATATAGTAAAATCCATCACGCATCATCTAAAATGTACATCCATATAGAACATCACATAGGAACCAACAAATTAGCATCTCATATATAGTAATCATGAAAATCATAGTGTCATACATAGGCTCATAAATGCATCACATAGTCACAATACATGGATCTGCATCATATGTATATGCACCTAGGTGTCGTTGTACATCTCATCTAAAAAATGGCAAAAATGTGTTAGGTTGATTGGAGGCAGACTCCTATCACTACCTAGGGTCTTGTCCCTCCTCCACGTGGTGGTATCTAATGGTCTTATCCCCACTGATACCTATGATCCTCCTCTTCTTGTTTTTGGTGTCATTTATAACACTTATCTCTATGAGTACGGTGGTTCCCTCTGATCCTCTGGTACTACCTAGTGGTATTGGCACATGTAATACTTGCCTCTCTACCTGCTCTCTCGACCCATCTCTCTACCTTAAGGGCACTATGAAATACCTAGAATGCCCCATCTTGTGTCAAGCTCTTCCTCATCAGCTCCCTCTCTTCCCTATATCTCTTTGTTGTTTGCTACCACCTCTCCATGTTCATCATCCACTGAGTGACCTAGGCCTGTAAATTTGTAACTCGTTGTCTCAGCTCATCTATCTCTTGCTCAGTTAATCCCCCCATGTCTGTCTCCACCATGGTCAACTCTCCTAAGTCCATCTAAGCCTGTAGCGTGTCCAGGGTTTGTTTGAGTGTGCTCTACTCAAACCCTTTCTGCCTCTAACTACCTCTGTAGGTCATCTATACATATCTGTAGGAAGGCTACCTCTATTTATGCACTATCATCTCTAGCTCTCTCTATCTTTGCCAGCCCCTGTAGTCATTCCACCTTAGCCTTAAGGATGGCTATATGTGCTTGGACTATCTCTTTCTCATCATGTCCTACATCCCTTCTCTGCCTCTAGTAGCTACGCATCCTCAGTTTCCTCATCTCCTCTGCCATGTCTGCATCCCCCTATGGTACTTGTGTTATATGGGGTACCGCTCTACCTGCATCTAGTCTAATCCTTAGTCCCTCTTCCCTCTACCCCACTCTCCTCCCACCTAATCATCCTACTCCTTTATCATCCCTATCATCTTCCCCCTCGTCTCCCCCATCTCCATCCTCTCCACTGGCCTGATCATCTGTATCCACCTGCTTTGGATCTATCAATCTCATTGGCTAATGTGCATCCCATCACTGTGCATATGCTTTTGTGATCCCTGCATCCACTACCTATTCTTGTGATGGTACCCATGACGACTGCTCCATATCCCTCCAGCTAGATCTCACCTTGATAAGATCTACCTTTGTGCCCCATAGTGACCCTACCTCCCTTGTCACAAAAGGATGTATAAAACTATCTGGTACCACATCCTAGATGATCCCAAACTACCTTTGTACTCATGATGGCATATATTGCACTACCACATGTGTCATCTTGCCAATCAGCTAGCAGTATCTCTACACATAACTCAAGAAGTAGTTGTCTAGCCGTCCATCCTCCCTACCATACTCCTTATCCCAATATCCCCATGACTCACACCCTCTATATGGAGTCCAGTCAAATCATATCAGATCACCTAACATACATCTCTAGTATCTCACAGATGTCATGTTCCTGTAGGCTATCAGTGCCTTGTAGTGATACGCGTATGACTCAGCGCTCATGTACCTCTCCTCCATGCCTCACTAGTCTGCACACCGCTATGTCCTCCCACACCCAAATTAGGAGTAGTGTCACTCCTGGTCCCACTATCCACTACGTCTGGTATGCACACATGTGTAGATTGTAGCATACCTATCCTTGGATGGTGTATCCCTAGTCATACACTCTGCCCTATGCCTCCTCCAACATTTGGCTCAGTACTCTCGCCCATCCAATTGGGAATCTGTGCCCTGAGTGATCTGGCATCATCCTAACCTTGATCAGTCCTTTTGGGTATAGTGTCAATCATGGTAGCCTCGCCTTAACTTCCTCCTACGATGATAGTCACTATCATGTTATTGGTAAATGGTCCATCTGATTCTTGAAGCATGTCTCCATGAATGTAGATATTCCTTCCAACCGATACTCTCACATCAGTCCCCTGATAAAAACCCTCAGTATCCTTCACATGTCTAGTAGGGTATTGGTTGCCTCCCCTATCGGGAGATGGAATCTCGATGTCTCTAAGTGTCATTGCTCTAACAACATCATCATGAGTGTATTATGCACTCTTAGCTGGGGCCACTCATGCACGTGATCCAAACTACAAAGTATGACATATCCCCATTCTACCATCATTAGTCTCTCTCGCAGTTCCATCATCGCGGGCCAGTTCCCCCTCGAGCTAAAGGGGGGCTCCTTGGCCTGTAGTCAACTAACCTTGTTAGTTAGTTAGCCTTTTTGTTGTATCCAATTTAGGGAATTTTTACCCCTTAGCCTATTTCTAGCCTTCCCCTCTTGGGACTTGTCAATTTTTTCCCCATCCCCTTATTTGATTTTTCCCTCTCTCTCTCTCTCTCTCTCTCTCTCTCTCTCTCTCTCTCTCTCTCTCTCTCTCTCTCTCTCTCTCCCTCTTGTCACTTTTCCCTCCCCCCTTATTCATTTTTTGCCCTTCTTTCTATTTTTTGGTTTCCTGCCTCCCCCCTCTTTGTTTTGGTCGCATCCCTATGGTAGTTGCGGCCCACAAAGCCGTGAGTAGCTACGTTTCATCTTGTAGCCCGCGACAAGTTCATGCCACCGATGGAGCCATTAGTGGGCTTGCCTGCCCCATGGTGGTCGTGGCCGACGGAGACATGAGTGGCCACATGTCATGCTGTGATCTGTCGCGGTGCGGGGCCCTGACCCATGGCTCGTCGCAATGCGGGGCCCCGACCTGGGACCGAGTGCCACGACCAATAGAGCTATGAGTGACTACGTGTCGTCTAGCGGCCCGTCATGACTGCGCACCATGATCGATGATGGGGAGCCGCAGGTCGAGGTACCCCACAGTTGAGTTGCATCGCCCCACCTGCCTATGAAGCTGTGGGTCGGATGACCCGAGGTTGGGTCGCTGCATTTTCATTGGTGGAGCCGTAGGTTCCCAGACTTGCATCTTTGTCGACCCTTCTCCTCCAAAAACCCTAGCTAAATCCTTCAAATACATAAAAAAAAATTAAGTCACTTGCATAATGGAAAAATCTAGATGGGTTTTCGAACTTACCAACACACCCATGTCTACTGGCCTTTGGTAGACTCTGAATTACTTGACCTTCTTTTGTTTGTCTCATTCATTTTCCATCTCGTCTTCTTCTCATTTTTTTACTCTTTATTGTGCAAATGAGCCCTTTTGGGCCTCGTAGGCCTGTTTTATCATCCCAGCCCTTGTTTATCATCCCGAACCCCATTTTTGCACCTCAATCCCCAGTCTTCATTCTTGACCTCATTTTTCATGTCACTTTCTCCTCCACTCTCCCAAAGCATGCAAATAGTCACTTTTTTCTAATTTCTCTCTCCTCATCCTTCCTTTTTGAGAAAATTGTCAAAATTTATTTTTTGCCCAATTTTCTCCAAGGGGCACTTTCTCTCTTCGTCATCGCTTAGACATGACTCCTCAGACATCTTATTTTCTTCTTCTTTGACGCGATGCTAATTTTGACACCACATCAAAGAGGGGCAAAATATAGACACTTAAAATTGTCATTTTCATTCTAATATTAATTTTTATTAATAGTTGTCCTTAACATTATGGTTGATTTTAATTAATTAGCTATATTCTTCTATTTATTTAATTAAATTTATTTAATTGAAAACATTTATTTTCCTTTTGTATTTAAATTTTATTTAAATACTATCTTTAATATATTAAATTTAATATAATATATTATCTCTTCATTCCCCTTTATAAAATAAAATCCATTTGCCTAAAGTTCTTCTAAACTTTGATTAAATTAAATTTATTTTAATTTAATCCCTTTCAACTTTTATAGTATCATTTTCTTGTTAATTATTGTTCTAATCTTTATTAAAAGGTGGATTACCTCTAATCATGTGCACAATCATCTTTTTCCAAAGTAACCACCTCTCCATCTATTTTCTCCACCAATCATTTTGAATTCTCTTCTTTTCATTCTAAAAGAGGAGTTTGACTTTTGTGTTGCCTCTTAATCCTAGCCAATCATTCTTTTTGCCTCTTCATCTTAGCCACTCTCCTTTTGCCTCTTAATCTTGTCCATCCATTCTTTTGCCTCTTAATCTCCTCCATCCAATCCTATTCAATTTTTATAAAAGGTATCTCTTTCATTTGTAGACTAATCTTTTAAGGATAATCATTAAGCATTCTAGAGCACTTAAGCACTCACTTGAGCATATAATGTTCTAGCATTCTAGTATTAGCATTGTTAGTTTTTCATTTCTATTAACATAGATCTTGAAATGGCATTGTTAGCTTAGATTTCATTTCTTGCATAGTAGCATAGTTTCCTTTCTATAGCTTTATTAATCTTGCATCTACATTGTTAGAATAGGTTTTTCATTTCAATCTTAGATCCTTAATCACTTGCTTGTGCATTTCTTCCTCATAGATCTTGCACTTGCAATCATCTTGTGAGATTTGGGGCAAGTTCTTCATACTTGTTCTCAAAACCCTCACTCTTACATCTTTGTAGTTTTGCATATTAGATTTTATTTTTCTTTCAAATAATTGTGTTCGAAAAGCATAATTAGAAAATATCAAAATAGCTAATCAAACAAGGTTTATTGGGTGTCCTTATTTTAGCTCATCGGAGGTTGTAGTATGAATTGCGTGTTTTGTTGCATTTTAGAATGGCTAACATGTAATGTGATTTTACTTTACATTTTGGTGTATCTACTTGCAGCAAATAGGTCAAGATTTTTACTACATTCAAAATGTTCAAAGAACTTCTCCATCCTGCACAGAGCAATCTTCTGATTATTAAGACTATGCCTTGCGTTACTCCAATCATCTTGTGGTTGTGATAACAATCTCATAGCTTAGTTAAGATAATTTTAACTTAACCGCAACACCTGAATCCACACTAATTTAATAGAACAACCAAATCATTCATCATCTATCACTGTCTGTTCTTTCGGTTGTTCAATCAACCTTCAATCAATCATAACTCTCTCCATCCATGTTTTCAACCTTTGCAATCAAACATACAACATCTAGAAACAACTCTAAGTCTCCCATAAGAACCACACACTCCAATTCCTTCTACAATACTGGATACTTAACAGCACATCAGGAACATTGTCAACCAACACAACACTAAGTTGACATCAATGACAACACAATAACTAATCTTCTTGTCATGAAACCTGTAGCACACAACACTCAACAATATTTTCATCAGTTATGCCAATAATCTCCCATTTTGGTATTGATGGAAGCACCACAATATAATCGTGGAAACATTAAGAACTTCCCAATGACAATTACTCCCCCTTAGCTGATGCTTTTCCCCTAATAACTCATTGTCTTCTCCTTTTGATTGTCATCTCCCTAAGTTTTCTCCCAAGTATTCTCCCCCTTTTACAACAAAGATAAAGGTACCACACAACATAGGTCACATTTTGGTGCAACAATCATTTTCTCCTCTGACTACTCCCCCTAAGGAGTAGTCCCCTTATCATCAATTCACAATGATACATATTCAATGAATCCACAAGATTGATGCTGCAACATCTTAATTTTGTTCAAGCTGGGGTATAA
Organism: Chamaecyparis obtusa; assembly: GCA_027943335.1. Classification (NCBI taxonomy): domain Eukaryota; kingdom Viridiplantae; phylum Streptophyta; class Pinopsida; order Cupressales; family Cupressaceae; genus Chamaecyparis; species Chamaecyparis obtusa. The sequence goes on along the minus strand of BSBK01008236.1, from coordinate 450,704 downwards.
CCCCTAGCTTACCTCTTAGATACTCAAAAGTATCCCTGGGTAGAGGCTTAGTAAATATGTTTTCTATTTGTTCCTTGGTTGGTACATATTCCAATTTAACTTCTTTCTCCACCACTTGCTCTCTTAGAAAATGATACTTGATTGCAATGTGTTATGTCTTAAAATATCTCACTGGATTCATTGAAATACTTATTGCACTTGTATTATTCCACCAAAGATTATGTCATCCACAAATACTTCAGCTAACAATAACTTGTCACCTTCAACCTTCAAGTATATATTTATATCTTCATTTGTTCTTTTGAAACCAATCTTAACAAGATAAGAGTGTAGCATTTTATATCATGCTCTAGGTGCTTGTTTCAGCCCATACAATGCCTTTTGTAGCTTGCACACCATATCCTTATCCTTTGTCAATGCAAACCCATCTGATTGTTCTATGTACACCTCTTAAAAAATTTCATTTATAAAAGTAGATTTAACATCCATTTGGAAAACCTCAAACCTTTCGTAAGCTACATTCGTAAGCTACATAAGAAAGTAATATTATTACCCCTTCAAGTCTTTCCACTAGAGAAAAGGTCTCTCCTTAGTCTAATCTTTTCTCTTGTGTATAGCCCTTACATACAAGTCTTTCTTTGTTGTGGATCACTTCCCCATCTTCATTTAGTTTGTTTATGAAGACCCATTTTGTACCAGTCACATTCTTGTCTGTTGGTCTAGGAACAAGTGTCCATGTGTCATTCTTTCAATCTGATCAAGTTCCTCTTCCATGGATTTTAACCAATCATCATTCTTCAAAGCTTCATTCATGATCTTAGGCTCAAAATTTGAAATTAGATATGTACTTTCCATGATTTTTCTTCTTTTTCACACCTGCATCTTTATCACATATGATTTGATTGGTAGAATGATTCAACTTTACATATCTTGGAATAACCGGTTTAGGTCTAGGAGCTTCTTCTTCCGGTTGAACCATTTTTTCCTCATTGTCCTGTTTAATTGTATCTTGCACATACAAAATATCCTAGACATTCTTTGATTCTTTCTTACTGGATTTATTAAAAATTTTAGGATATTCACCCACCTTCACATTTATAATTTCAATCATCTTATTTTTTCTTTTGTTGAAACACTTGTAGGCCTTTCTTTTAGTAGAGTATGCCAAGAAAATACCTTCATCACTCCTAGGATCAAATTTTCCTACAAATTCATCTCTCTTGTTATAGCATCTACTACAAAAGACTTTGAAATAATTGACACTAGGTGTAAGACCATACCACAATTCATAAGGTGTCTTACTGGTTCCTTTCTTCACTTGTACCTAGTTCAATGTATATACTACAATGCTAATGGATTCTCTCCAATACATCTTAGGTACAACACCTTGAATCATCATTTTCTTGTCTGCATCTACTATAGTCATGTTCTCCTTTCTGCAATACCATTCTATTGTGAAGTTCTTGGAGCTGACATCTATCTTTTGATTCCATTCTCCTCAAAATATTCAATAAACTCCAATGAAGTAAACTCTCCTCCTTTGTCTTACCTTAAGCACCTCAATATTTTGCCTATTTTATTCTCAACAAGTGCCTTGAACACTTTGAACTTGTAAAAATATTCAGATTTATCCTTTAAGAAACTCACCCACATCATCAATAAAGAACATAAAATATCTATCACCATGATAACTCTTTATTCTCATAGGACCACAAAGATCAGTATGTACCAAATCCAATATATTCTCAGATGAAAATGCCTTACTACTGAAAGTAGAACCTGTAAGTTTACTCAATTGACATTCTTTGCACATTACATTGTCTGGTTGACGTAGTTGTGGCAATCCCCTAACTACATTTGACTTACTAACTTTGATCAAGCTATCAAAATTCACATGACAAAACCTTTTTTGCCACAACCAACTATCTTCAACTCTAGGAACCAAACAACTATTAATATTAGTAATCAAATGGAGTAAATCACCTTTAGTTTGCCTACTAGTAGAAATCAGATCTCCCGAGCTTCAGAGTATCCTACATATACCTCCTTTGAACTCTATGTGATAACCTAGAGTTCAACTGACCAACAATCAACAAGTTATGTCTCAAACCTTATACCAAATAGACATCATTAGCATTTATTTTTCCATTCAAATAAATTGAACCTTTACCTTTTACCAAGTAGGGTGTGTTGTTTCCAAACCTAACCACACCACCATCAAATTATTCTAGCTTTATGAACTTTCTTCTATCCCCGGTAATGTGATGTGAGCACCCACTATCAATAATCCACTCATTGTTGTGTTCTGTGTATGAGACTAGTGCATTTTCACCTTCTGAGGTGTCTTCTTTTATTGTAACAAATATTATTTCTTCTTCTTCATTATCTTCAGACTCTTCATCAATTACACAACCATCTACTACAACATAGCATTATTTCTTTCCCTTTTCCTTGAATCTTCTGATATTATTCTTCTACCCATCATTAGGACACCTAGCAACAATATTTACTATCTTTTTGCGTGAGAAAAACTTCAAAGGTAACTTACCTTTGTACTTATCGGTACCTCTAGGAAATATCCTTGCAAGGAATGTTTCAAGTTCTTCTTTCTTTCTTTCATTATCCAAAATGGATTCAAGTTCCCAGGTATAACTTGACATACTGGCTGATTCAGGACTTATCTTTTTACCCTTCTTCACTGAAGCCATAGACAAAGAGGCCTTGAAAGTTGTTTCAACATTATGAATACTATTATCATAGCTACTCAATTCAAAGCTAGTAAGCTTACCAATCAATCCATCAATAGAGACATTATCTATTGTTCTCAACTCTAGAATGACATAAACTCTAATGGCATAAGTTGGTAATAAGGCTCTCAACATTTTAATTACCACATCCTCTTCTTTGATGTTACCTCTAACACTTTTGATAGCACCAACTACTTCCTTTATCCTTTGGCCACACCGAGCAATGTTCTCACCTTCCACCATTTTCATGTCATCATATTTTCCCTTCAGACTATCTACCCTGGCTTTTTGCAATGTTTGTCTCCACGATAGATTAATTTCATCTTTTCCAAAACCTCATAAGAAGTCTTTAGTCCATGTATATCAATGTAATCAATATCAGATAAAGTACATACAATATCTTACAATGCTTGTATATTCTCTTGATGCTCCTTCAATTCATCTGCATGGTGGTGTGTTGAAGTGGTTTTGTATTACTCGGTTGTAGCTTTAACCGACAATCTCAGTTATTGAATCGGCTCAGTCATTGAAGGAACTTGGTAAAACTCTGGTGCTTAGTGGAACATGTACTCGACAATGCTTGTGGTGCTTGGTCGATGTACTTTCTTGGCAATGCTTAGCATGCTCGGTTGTTTTACTGGTGCTCGGTAGTTCTAGTTTACCGACTGGAGTTCTTGGGGTTTTGGTTGGCCGACTTGGTGTATTTAATGTTGGTATCTTGTGTTGTATTCTCCTATGTGGATCTTGAGGCCGACATGGAGAATTAATTATTTGTAAGGCTATTTGAGAGCCGACTGTTGTTGCATTTAATATTTGTTTGTAGTAGAAGCTGACTTAGCTTAGGAGTTAATTATTTCTTCCAGTCGACTTGTGGTTGAGGAAATGTATTTAAGGAGTGTTTGGGTAGTTGTTTAGAGGTAGTAAGTGGAGTCAGTCAAGGAAGTAGATTGTCAAGGATAATAATTGGATCTTGCGAGATCTTGAAGATTAGATTGATTGTGTGATAGTTGTAATAGCAGAGCTAGTGGTTTGCATGCTTGGAGACAAGGAGATTGTTTGGTGGCTTGCAAGCTCAAGTTTAGATCTGCCTTAGTGTTTCCACCAGTTGCTGGTTTGCATCAGAGGTGGACTAGCTAGGAGATTGTAGAATTACTATTGTAAGTGATTATATTTGGCCATAACCTGGAAGGCCTTACAATCAGGCATGTTGAATGAAATTCCATTTGAAGAATTATTTTGTTGTATTCCGCTGTGGTTTTTGTTGTTGTTATTTCTAGTGTAGACTTGGACTGTCCATTCTCAGATCCTCTAGGCATACCCTGCATCAGGTGGTATCATATCTTGAAGTTCTTGAGTGTGTAAACCGATTGTCGAGTTGAGGCAGTTTGCACCAGGAACTTGGGTGGTGATTTGTTGCCTTAGATTTTTGAAGATCTTGAAGGATGCCTCTGAGAAGATTGGACCCTAGGGCGATTGCAGATCTCTGTGATGTTGTGGAATGAAAGATTACATAGAAAGTTAAAGTCAATTTCAGATTTGAGATGGAATTGATGAAGGATGACATGATCGCTGAGATCGTGAGGGCTATTACTGGTATGCCGAGGAATCTTGGTACTGAAGATGGTTATGAGGAAGCTACTGAAGACTTTGAAGCTGCTAGATCTAGTGGAGATGATCAGAGGGACATATCTAGTGAAGATAGAACTAGTCAGTTGCATAGATCTGGAGCTCGGTTAAGTACTAGTTACCAAATGGAAGTTTCTACTTTCTCTAGTACTTTGAGATGTGAGGATTTGATTGATTGGATTGGTGAATTAGAAGATTTCTTTGAGCTTGAAGAAATTGAAGATCCTCTTAGAGTAAGATTGGCACATACTAAGTTGAAAGAACATGTTGCTCTTTGGTGGAAATAATTGCAAAGAGATAGATAAGATGAAGGTGAAATGAAGATCAATCGGCGGAGGTTGATAGTGACTAAATTGAAAGCTAAGTTCATACCTTCTGACTATGAGCTTGACTTGTTTAAGAAGTTGGAGAATCTGAAGCAAAAATATTTGACTGTGGAGGACTATACTGAGGAGTTCTATAAGTTGACTATTCAGTCTAGACATAGAGAACTTGGTAAAGAAAAGGTATCTTGGTATGCGAATGGTTTGAGATTCAATGTTCAGGATGAGCTTGGTATGTTGAAGATTGATACGGTTGAGGATGCTTATTAGTATGCTCTGAAGGTAGAAGATAAGTTGAAGAGGAGACAACATGGTAATTCCCAAGGGAAGGAGAAGCTTGATCACTCGGTGAAGGATAAAATGACTATTGAAGATGAACCAAAACCTATGGAGCTGAAAAAGAAGATAGGTAGGGTTATCTTTAAGGGAACTTGTTATAATTGTGGTGAAGGACACTGATCTTTTGAATGTTTGAATAAGAATCTCAGTAATAGTAGGAATGTTGTGGTGAATGAGAACATTATAAATGAACCTGAATAAGAAAACTTGCTGGTTCGAAGAACATTGCTCAGTGCAAAGGTGGAACCTTGTCAGAGGAGTAATTTTTTAAAAACTCGATGCAAGTCAGGAGGTAAAATTTGTAATGTGATTGTGGATAGTGGTAGTATTGATAATCTTGTAGTTGAGGAGATGGTTCAAAAAATTGGTTTAAAGAGAGTGAGACATCCTTATCCTTATAGGATTGGGTGGTTACAAGATGTTCATGCTCTGGAAGTGAGGGAGCAATGTCTTGTTGATTTTCAGATTGGCCAGTATAAGGATCAAGTGTTGTGTGATATTGTGGATATGAGTAGTTGTCACATATTTCTCGGTAGACCTTGGTAGTATGATTGCAGAGCTATGCATGACCGTTTCAAGAATGTATTTATTGTTGAGAAGAATGACAAGAAGTTTTCCCTGATGCCTTTGCTAGATACAACACTCGATAGGAGAAACCTAAGCTTTAGTAGCCGAGATGAGTTGAGGAATTTTGAAAGGACTGATCAATATGGAGAACAAACATGTATATTGTCAAGGAAATAATTGAAAAGATAGAGGAAGCAGAAGTGTAAGAGTATGCAAGTTGAAGACTCGAAGGGCCTGTATGTGAAGAACCAGTTCGGGGTTTATGTGCTGAATCCTGAAAGATGTTCTTCCAACCTATGAGAACATCTTTTCGAACTTGGGGTTTCTAATGCAGTGGCATTCTTGGGTATTAGCAAATCTACATGGTGGTGTGTTGAAGTGGTTTTGTGTTACTCGGTTGCAGCTTTAACTGATGATCTCGGTTATTGAAGAGGCTTGGTCACTAAAGGAACTTGGTAAAACTTGGGTGCTTGGTGGAACATGTACTTGGCGATGCTTGTGGTGCTTAGTCGATGTACTTGCTCGGTGATTCCTAGCATGCTCGATTATTTTACTGGTGCTCGGTAGTTCTGGTTTACCAACTAGAGTTCTTGGGGTTTTGGTTGGCCGACTTGGTGTATTTAATGTTGGTAGCTTGTGTTGTATTCTCCTATGTGGATCTTGAGGCCGACATGGAGAATTAATTGTTTGTAAGGCTATTTGTGAGCTGACTATTGTTGCATTTAATATTTGTTTGTAGTAGAAGCTGACTTGGCTTAGGAGTTAATTATTTCTTCCAGCCGACTTGTGGTTGAGGAAATGTATTTAAGGAGTGCTTGGGTAGTTTTTTAGAGGCAGTAAGTGGAGTTAGTCAAGGAAGTAGATTGTCAAGGATAATAATTGGATCCTGCGAGATCTTGAAGATCAGATTGATTGTCTGATAGTTGTAATAGCAGAGCTAGTGGCTTGCATGCTTAGAGACAAGGAGATTGGTTGGTGGCTTGCGAGATCAAGTTTAGATTTGTTTTAGTGTTTCCACCAGTTGCTGGTGTGCTTCAGAGCTAGACTAGCTAGGATATTGTATAATTATTATTGTAAGTGATTGTATTTGGCCCTAACTCGGAAGGCCTTATAGCCGGGCATGTTGAATGAAATTCTATTTAAAGCATTATTTTGTTGTATTCCGCTATGGTTGTTTTTATTGTTGGTGTAGACATGGACTGTCCATTCTTGGATCCTCCAAGCCTGCCCTATGTCACATTTCCATAAAAGTATTTTTTATTGGCCAAAATTTAGATGTAATATTACTCACACACACAAGGTATTACACATGTTATTGCAAAAGAAACCACTTGAAGGCTAGTTGTAATGCTCCCGAGACCCTCTTGGTTATACGGTTCAGGTCTACGGAGGTGTATGAAAAAATGAACAATACAACCACTAAGATGAATGGAAAATTGTCAATGCAATCTTCTATTTTGTATGGTCACCTTAACTGGCTTGGAAGGCTAGTGAAATGTTCCAAACCTGTACGTCAGAATGTTATACAGGAATGATAGGGTTGTACAATCTTGTCTGTTGAAGTCAAATGGTAGAATGGTTTGTATGGTTAATGGTTGTCGTGTGATGGAGAGACAACCCGTACGGTAGGTAGCAAGTGAAGAAGTATATGCGGTGTGGGGAAAATGTATAGACCGTACGGTGTGAGGGGAATCCACGTACAATGAGTTTGGATGCCAAAATATGAGCTATTCAGCTTGTATAGTCGCCCTTCCATCTTGGTGTATGGTCCAATCTTTAACACTTTCATAGATAAATTTTGATAGGATCAAGAAATACTGAGAGGGGGTTGAATCAGTATTGTATCACTTTTACTCTTTTTAAAATAATTCAAACTTAACTATGTAATAATTGAAATGAGAAAACACGCATAAAGTAAACAACTCATAACGCCATCATTTGTTCTTGAGGAAACCCTCACTAAGTGAAAACCCCGGTGGGGATGGTACCCACAGATGATGCACTAAATGTATTATGTCCTTGTTAGGATACCTTGCCTTGTTAAGAGCAGAATATTACATTAGTACAAGTCCTTGTGAGAGGACAGACCCTGTTAGGAGTCTATAACCCTGTTAGGGGTGAATATAAAATGGAGCTCACTGCTCTTACAAAATAATCTCTATCTAGTATTACAAACGTATCATGTAATAACAAAGATGAACTAAAATAATATCTGATATGGCAAAGAAGTCCCAGTTATAGCCCACAACATCCTCTACATTATTTTTACATCCCAATGCATCTAGACACACCTTCACAACTTCACATCTCAAAGCATATACACTCAATCTCATAATATTTCTAGTCAGCTCACAAATACATCACAAAACATGTCCAACACATTCAAATAGAAAGTACATAGTCAGAGACCATACATCCACAAGGATAGGGTAGGACCCAAACAAAATCCAAGGTATCACTTATGTATATTCCACATGTTACTCCCTTAAGCATCGTGACCACTCATATGCCCTTTTTCATTGTTGCACAATCTCTGTGTACCCAAACCATGTTGTAACTCTCTCCATTCAACTCCAAAATACATGTGACCTTAACTAAAGATCTATTACATCCCATAATACATTCCTCTAAGCTCGCGTGACTTAATTCCTCATTTATTGTGGTCGCAAGACAAAACTGTATGACTGTACCCTGTCAAATGCTTTCTAGACTTTGTCATTTTTCCAACGCAAACATACAAAACTAAACTATACTCCAAATGATCATGATAATAAGTAGTGTTTTCATAAATGACAACATCTATGCCATACTCATTTTCCCACTTGCCAACAATCTCCCCCTTTGGCATTGATGACAACACTTTAGTGAAAAATGACTAAGTGTCTAATGCCAAACTACTAACTATACATTAGTATACATTTTTCACCCTTATTACTCCCCCTTTGACATCAATGGAAAAGGTATACAGAAAAATATAGCTATATACGATTTAAAAATGTAGAGCTTCTCACCAAAAATTCACACCATATGAAGTATATCTTGGAAATAAGTTTCCAAGATCTTTACATTTGTTACCCATGTCTTCTCCAATGTCTGACCAACATGAATGAGACCATTCAATGCAAAGGATGAGATCTCAACATCCTTTAATACTATAGGTAAAGCTCCATCAATAGACTTCTTTGTGGTCTCCATATCCTTGATGTGCTCTAAAATTGACAATTTAGGAGTAAGCATACTCCTCAACATAGAAAATCTTCCCAACACTCTTGTCTTCTTTGTTTCCAACACATTGATTTTATCCAATGACTTGGATACTTCCTTGTCCATATTTATAATAGATTGTGAGGAGGACCCACAATTCTTCACCAAATCATCCAATGTCTTTTCATTATTGTGGATTATATCCATCACATTATTTACATGCTTGGAAGGCTTTATGCAATAGTTGTATATCTTCTTCGCATGCATAATGAAATACCTAATACCAGAGATAGTGGTGTCCAATATGTTGACATCCCACTTTATTAACTGATGTAGCTCATCTAATTTATTCTCCATGTATTCTCTCTCAACTTTTATGGTTGCAACCTTCTCCAACGAAGTAGAATGAACATCAAAGTCATCAAGGACTTTGTTCAGATTATCCATTGTGTCATTTCCCTGAAAAGTGAAAGGTATGGGGTAGAATATTGTTAATTTTATCTACTGCCATGTCCAATACCTTTGACTTATTCTCTATCCTCTTTTCTGACCTCTCCTTTTCTTTATCAAAGGCTATGAATGATAACTTCATCAGTTCATCTTCATCCATGTCATCAACATTAGTGCTCAGAGATTTACTATCACTTGCCAACAACAGAGTTGAAGAGACAAGAATAAATATATTCATTTCTTTCTCATCTTTAGGTTCCTTCTTTATCTCTTCCTTACTTCCCTCTGTGCCTTGATCTATTTCCTCAATAGGTGTTTGTATTTATCCACCAGTCACTGTGCCAAGATTTGTATTGACTATACTCTATTTGTTATTGTAATCTACCTCAGTAATAGTGTCCACATTCCCTTGAAAAGGGTCACCAATATCCTATGAGGTGTCCAAAGACACCGGCACATGAGCAATAAATAATTTTGGTTTCTTAATAATACCGTAGAAATGATTATTATCATCTTCATCCTTAGATGACTCAATGTGTACTTCTGTAGTTTTGGAAGACTCTCTTGTTAGAATAGTTTTGGGTTTATTAGCCTTGGGTTTAGGAGGTGAAGGATTTTATGGCTCAACTTCCATCAATACCTATTCAATGATCTTGTGAGTTTCTTCTATCACTTCATCATACTTTATCCCCATAATCTTTATCAATCTTGTTTTTACTCTTAGTGGGGGCTTGATGGATTTTTTTATTTTGTCATGCTCATCGAATGATACAACATGTAGTATATCTTCTATAGCTTTTATTATTATTTGTTCATCTTCCTCAAGTGCTAGATGTTTCCTTACTTCTAGTTTCTCATACAATTCCTTGGGAATGCTACCTTCAATTTCAAGTAGATTCTTTTTAAACATTAACATGTGATTGATGACAATATCTTCAATCATAAAATTTTTATTTCATTGTACCTATCATATTATTTGGGTAATTGATTTAGCTTTCCTTGATCAACTATCCTTTTTGCCAACATTTTTATATCTGGGTTCCACAGTTGCCTCTCAATTGGTTTGTTTTGCGTCTTTTCCTCAATCTTCTTTTCTTCTTCTTTCTTCTCTGCACCAATCCTTTACCTTTTAGGAGGTGAGTTTTGTTTAGAGGACCTTTTCCTTCTCACGGGAATATCTGTTGCCTTCACTATTTCTATCATGCATGTTCTCTACGATAACCTCTTAGGTGGTGTAGGGATGGTATTAGGTACTACAACCACAGTAGGAGGTGAATAAAAAATTCTTACAACTTTAGGAGGTGGAAGGGCTATAGTAGTCATTCTTTCCAACCCAAAAGATCCTTCCGCTATCTTCTTTCTTACCTCTTTTATCTCTTATTGGCTTATGTCTACCTTTTCTACAAGGTTGTCAACTATTTTCTCAATCTTTCTCTTTCTTATTACTCTTGATTGTTCGTCTATGATCTTAGAAATTTTTTCTTCATAAGTGCCTCATCTTTCTTTAGAAGGGTCAATCTTAGAAGAAAGAACATGCTCTACTTGCATAGTACAAACCTCTACACTGACCGCATAACCCATGGGGTAACTCCACTTCTTCCTAGGTTCCACTGCCTCAAAACATACACAATTAGTTTCAACCGTGAAACAAATTGTATCTTTATACTTGCTATACACTGAATTTGCACCTCTAATCTCAAGCTCTCGTAGTCTTGATAATCCAGTATAACATGGGAATCATCTCAAGGTTGTGGGACCTTTTGCTAACCGAGATGAGACCTCCAGATTCTAGGTTGGCTCCTCTTGGATAATCACCTTGATTTGCTTTTAAACAGGAAAGTAAACTTTGAGGGGAAAGGGATAGAAGGAATGCATGAAAGGGAAATAACAGAAAGAAAATCTACTCTACTAGGTGATGCACCGAAACTAGGGTTTGGATCTCAGTATAGAGGAATGAAACCAATGAGAGGCTTAGGTCTAGGAGATCATAGCTTACTGAATAGGCCTGCATAAGTGTTTCATGGAAGGGTCTGCAAAAAAAAGAGGATGCTCAGGGAAAGAGGAAGATTCTTTCACAACAACAAGACTCTCAGGATTAGACATCAATCCATGACCTGCAAACAAACATTCACTCCTATAAATCGGTGTAGGATTGAGACAAGACTGTTAGGGGCTGAAATATACCCACAAAACACCTAAATCAGATCAAACACAATAACACACATAGTTACAAAAAATAAGAGGAATCAGGGAAACTAAGACATCATTGAAAACATGCATACACTTTGATCCAATAAGAGATAATTCACATAAGAAGGCATGAGGACAGGAAAAATGTCACAGAATGCTTTGCAATATCTGAACAATCAATAAAAATTACAATTGTAGAAAGCTAAAGGGTAGGAAAATTGTCACAAATTGCTCTCTGAGAAAGAAACTTTCTTTTTTTACAATTGCTAGATTCTAAACTCTACAAGCTCCCAAAAAACCATATATACAACACTCAACTGCACATAGGCAGGAGTCAAAAGCCTAACTAGGGTTACAGTTTTTGCAATAAAATAATCAACCCTAGCACTCAAATTTTGATCATAAATGTTCATCTTGAAAATATCACAATAGATCAGATACATCTTCTTTGCGTGCCCATGCCATGAATGCTCAAATCTGATCAAATACTGGAAAGGACCCAAAACGGTGGCCTAAAATATCTCTGCACATTCTTTAACTGCAACCGCCTCTAGAAATCATAAATTTCAGCTACCCGCACTCACAACATCTTCAAAAGAAAACCCACAAAAAATAGGCCGCTTTGAAATAACACTGGTCGCATGATCGCATGAGCTAAAAAAGCCTCATGCGATCATGCGACAAGCCTCTTTGAAAACTTGCATCCGCTTGCCACATAGACGCTCGGGACCCGCAATACATGACACCTGCCAAACTTTGCCACGTGGTCCAATAGGAACCGAACACCTCAGCTAGACCCATGACCACATTGCTTTGAAAAACTCAACGGTCGCATGATTGCATGAGCCTGAAAGGCTTCATGCGATCATGCGACAAGCCTTGAGAATCTGTCACTCTTCGCCACAAATGACACCTCGGGCTCAAGATTGCACTGCAAACTTAACCCTTGGCTTCACCCCGGGTTCACCTTCTCTTTAGTTACAGAGTCGCTTTTACTTTTCTTAACCCCAAGCTCCACTCAGCGACCACGCGAAAACCTTATCCCCGCAACTGCGCTCTTGCCAAGTCTGGAGGCCTGCTAAATCATGTCCGCGAACATGTGAACAAAGAAAACCTTTATCGGACACCGCCAAGTCAGAAGAGAAAAGAATGACCTCCTCTAAACTTCCGCCATTAAAATCTAGCCCCACAAAAAAAGTAGTTGCACCGCTTAAAAATACCACTGGTCACATGAGCTAAAAAAGCCTCATGCGATCATGCGACAAGCTTCGCTGAATCTGCCTCCGCTTGCCACATAGACGCCTGGCCCCCGCAAAATATCACACCTGTCAAACTTGCCACGTGGCTCAACAAGAGTTGACCACATCGACCAGACCCACAGCAACACTGCCCGAAAGCATCAGGAGGATCTAACGGCGGTCGCACGATCGCATGGGATCGAAAGATCCCATGTGAACATGCGACCACCGTAGATCTTGAATCTACGGGGGCCCATGTTATCAGGCCCTCAACAACCTCTGCCGACCGCTAAGAAATGGACATATCACTGTCCAAGGACCCACCAACAAGCTGCAAGCTCGTTGACCGCTGATGGTTTGTCGCATGGTCGCATGGGCTTGGAAGAGCCCATGCGATCATGAGACCAACTGGAAGATGCTATTCGCCAACCGAACATGTCACCACTGAAACTATTGACGGTTTGTCGCATGGTCGCATGGGCTCAGAAGAGCCCATGCGATCATGCGACCAACTGGAAGATGCTATCCGCCAACCGAACACATCACCATCGAAACTGTTAACGGTTTGTCACATGGTCGCATGGGCTCGAAAGAGCCTATGCGATCATGCGACCAACCGGAGATGCTAACCATTGACCATGAGACGTTTGGGCCTGCAAGACCTGATCATAACCTCAACTTGACCTTCACCTTGGGTTCACCGCTGAGCTTTGTTGATACCGCATCAACGGTTGTCGTATGATCTCATGGGATCAAAAGATCCCATGTGATCATGCGACAGTCATCAGATCTTCACTACACTGGCATGACTTTGAGGAACTAGGACCTGCCTGTCGAAGTTGCGCACTTAGGGCTGAAAACAACTGAGGCTTTCACTTGAAGGTCGAAAACATCTTGAGCCTTTCAGAGCGAAGGTCGAAAACACACAGAGTGTTTTTGGGGCAAAAGGTAGAAAACACATTGGACTTCAGAGAGGAGGTCGAAAACACACCGGGTTTTCGGGCCAAAAGGTAGAAAACATATTGGACTTTCGACACTTGAGCACTTCTTGGAAAACAGGAACCGTGGCCAAAAATGAATGACAAGGAATTTTTTGGGTAACAATACTTTTCTACCATTTCCTCAGGAATCCTCTTTATTTTCTTCATTTCTCTTTGGAAAACCTTAAACATCCCAAAGAGTTCTCCATCTACCCATTTCTTATCCTGCATTATGTAATACTTACTAATTTGTTTAGTTGTGGGATCACTATCTTTCCACACCCTAGGGTGTATTCTAGGAAACTTATGAACTATGTGAATGTAGATATGTATCAGCAAAGATCCAAACCTGAATTCTTTTGACTTGTCTTGCTTAATCTTCTTTCTCTAAGAATTGAAGTCTTAATATGTCGCACAAGTTGTATTTCACATTTTCCTTTGCCATCTTGTATGCCATCATTATAATTCCCACATAAACATAATTAGGTCAGTTACTATAATGAAGTTTGTATCCTAGAATCATCGAAATCAACATTACATCTTGCTGAAAGATGTCGGCAATAGTTATTTCCCTCTTGTCCCATTTAGAATGTGTTAGGGTTTCGACTTGTTTCTTTGTGTTCTTCTTCGCAATAGGAATAATGGTAGTATTGTCTAATCCAGTCACATCATGAATCAACTCATTTGAAATCTTAACAGGTTTCTCTCCTATCCATAGAAATTGATCATGAACTCCACTAAGAACAATCTTAATCCATTCTTCCATATCGAATTCGTAGAGTTCCACCATTCTCATGATGTTAAGATTTTGTAAATGAGCGAACTCATCTTTCCAAGTTCCATCATCATTAATCATATCTTTATTTTCCTTAAAGATTTCTAAGTCTCCTATTGTTTCATACTTGCAGTGAATGTATGCCCTAATGTCTTCCACATGAAGCACATTGTATGGAATTTGCAAAAATGCACCTTTAGGATCATCCTCTAGCCTCTCACTTGTTGGCAAAATGGTCAGCGCTTGCCTCAGGATTCGCGACATAGTTTAACCGCCTCCTGTGTCTTCTATAAGTCTAGTGGTTGTATCGGGCATTAACATGTCGATCTTTTGGTGAAATGACAACAGCTACTTGTAACAAGTGGTATCAGAGCTTGGTCACAGGTTCGAATCCCCTCAGGTAGCGTTGAGGGGGAGATTGCTGGCAAAATGGTCAGTGCTCCCCTCAGGATTTGCGACATGGTTTAATCACCTCTTGTGTCTTCTATAAGTCTAGTGGTTGTATCAGGCATTAACAGGTCGATCTTTTGGTGCAACGACAACCTCTACTTGTAACAAGAATTGTTAGGAATGAATGCTAAATGTTTGGAAGCCATTATGTAGCAGTTGTTGCAGTCATGACTATGATTGTCATTGATGTCAACATAGTGATCTTCTGAAGACGTGCAGAGAAGCAGACATAGTTTGAATTAGCGCACATGGGATATTGTAGTTGGAGCTATATGATGTTGAGGATATACTCTTTGATATGTTATATGTCTATGGTTAAGAGCACAGACAGTAATTCATTTATTCATGGAAGTTATGATCATTTTGGTGGAAGCATCTTTCAGGCAGTGTTCCTGAGTAGCGGTTTGTGGAAATCGGATGATATCTCCTAATCGGGATGGAATCTAGTTTTGTGCAGTTAAAGGGAAGATGAAGACACATTGATAGTGACGTGGATGACAGTGCAAACTTTGAGGTCACATGAATGAAGACTTATTGTATTTGGAAGCTGATAGGTTTGTGTAATTTTGATGTAGCACATGGAAACTTTTATTTTGTAATTGTATGCCGACTCATTTGTAATTATTTGAGTGTGGTCTAAAGGAAGGAATGTGTTTCCTTGTTGTTATAGAGAAGAGGATAGTAGTGTATGAATATGAAGTGAAGAAAAGAGCTAAATGTGAAAGCGAATTGTGAAGGAAGACATGCGAAGTACAAAGATCTGAAATTGAGATCTGGTGTAACAGTGAGTGTGGTTTGGCACAGTCAGAGAAGAGGTAACATATTATTCTATTGAGTAATATAAAGATTATTTGGACAGTGTGTTTAGTGATCTTACCCTGAAGCTATTTGGGCAGTGGGTCCTTCTGTCTTCCATAACTCTTAATAGGGTTAGAGTCTTTTAACAGGGATTCAAAATCTCCTAACATGGATTCATATGTACTGAATGTATTTCATAAGACTCCTAACAGAGTCCATCCTTTTACAAGGAATATTCATATTAGTGCATCTTTTGTGGGCATCATTCCCACCGGGGTTTACTCTTTGATCAAGAGGTTCCCTAGTCAACATATCTTGTGTCATTGTGTTATTGTGTATGAATATCTTTCTATGGTTGGTAATTATATTGCTTACATGGTTTAATGCTGTTGAAGTTGATAAAAGTTATAATTATCTGATAACTGATTCACCCCCCCCTCTCAGTTATCTTGGTGGACTTTACATTCTAACATCACTAACATAAAAAATCATTAGTGTATCCATAGTAAACAAAGCTTTGCATAATATCAAAATACCTTTTACTCGATGAAATGGGATATGCGCACTCAATGATCATAGAAACACTTTAGCTCCTTTTCTTTCTCTTTTGATCTCCCTTAGTTTTGTTTGAATGGTGATCAAAATATTTGAGAATAATGAACTTATACTTCACAATGTTTCAAATTCACATATTTCTATAAGTCTTCTATGATCCAGTCATCCATCTTTGTGGAAATCATCCAACATAATGTCTATAGCCATGCAATCTTGAATAGAGACTCTGACCTTATTATATTATCTTCCCATAAGCTCACATTTGTAGAAGTTGAGAAATCCAACTTCATAGTTCGCCAAGAACACCTGCATGCAAATAACCTGTTGCTAAAAGGAAATCAAAGAGACAAAAGCAAAGGCTTGGAAAATCTCAGCAGAGTGAGAGCAAATTTTATTCCAAGATAATGAAAAAAGAATTACAAGGTTCAACCTATAAAGGTGAACAAAACCCTAAAACTAGAAAAGCTAGGTTGTACATTATAATTAATAAAGATATTAATTATAATGTACCTAAGAGATAGCTTAAGTAAAAAAGAGTAATGAAACTAACTAATTACTATAACACCCCCCTTAAGCAAAGCTTAGGAGGTAAGCTAACCTAGCACAGCTATGAAAGTAGGAAATGGGTCCCAATAATAAGGCCTGATCAGGTACCCAATACAAGGAAATCTCTATAAACCGGAGACAAAGGAGAAAACTCAGTGAGAAAAAATCCTCTCCAAAAAGAGATATAAAAGCAAGAAAAAGACAAAAAATGACTTCAAGAGACTCTCTCAAAGCCATAAGTACAATGTGTGCTGCCAACCCCCCTGTGAGAGAGGGTCAAGGCTCCAAAGCCCCCCCAAAATGAACAAACCACCATGATGCCAATACAAAGGAGTGAAAGGTAGTGAGCACTGAAGAGGTAACCTTGAAAGAAAGATGAGGTGTCACTGGAAGGCTGAGTTGATGCTCAAAGGAGTAGACACGAGGATCCTGAAAGGGAATCTCCAATGTAGGTGGTATGACAGGTGTGCTGACACTGTCAGGAGAGAGGAGATGAGTGTCCTCTGTAGAATCCTCAATAACTACACCTGGTGGCTCGATGAATGGAGCTGGAGGGTCTGGCAGTGCTGAAGAAGAATCCTGCTGAAGAGAAGAAACCCCAACAAGATGAGGTGAGGCAGTCACAGAAGTGGTCTCAGGAACAACACAAAGGTTCAAGTGACCTGACTATCCCACATGATGCTCTCGTGTAAGAGGAGAGTTGTGCTCTGATAATGGAGATGGTGGACCAAAGTGTGAGAAGGTGTAGAGATGGGTGGAATGATCAAGTATCCCTGTAGCAACAATGCCACCTGTCGCACTATCCCAGATGAAGATTGAATCTGGTGTGAACTCAACTGTCTTCCCTAACCCACTGAGTGTAATCTGATAAATCAAGAGAAGGTTTGCAGACAGAGATGGAACATACAATACATCATTGAATGTGCCATCCTGAATGTCTACAGAACCTTTCCCGCAAACTGGCATAACAGTGTTATTCCCTATGAGAATGTGAGGAATAGGAGAAGCCTCAAGAGAAGAGAAGATCTCCAGAGAAGATGCCATATTGTGAGAAGCACCTGAATCCAGTATCCAAGGGACCTGTGAAGGGGATGCAACGGAAGCCTGTAATGCATGACCCTGTCCAAAATCATGTCCAAATGTCAAAGATGAGGCATAAGATTGGAAATAAGACCCTTGTGAGGTAGAAGAGGATGGAGAGGAAACAATGGTCTTTTGAAGAAGAGCTCACAAATCAGCAATCTGTTTCTCATAGCCATCAAATCTCTTCTGAAAACAATGTGACTCATCATGAGGCCCCTTCTGACAATAGGAACATGTAGGGTTCTCAGTCTTCTATTTCTCCTTCTTAGAAGAAGATGGTGGGCCCGTAGAGTGCTGCAAAGAGGAATTAGATATCTGCTTTAGCTTCGGCTTCTGTGTATCCTGAGATGTCTTGGCAAGCAATGCCTATGACTGTGAACCTATAAGTGAATCCATCTGATTGAGCTTGGACTGCTCACGAGTAAATCTGTCACATAAGGTCTCAAAAGAGGGCATAACATGTCATGCACCCAGTGCATCCATAGTGGAGTAGAAGGTAGAAGTGAAAATCTGATAAGGGCCATGAAGATTTGAGAGTATTAGAAAGATACACTCATCATCTGACTTCGTCTTTCCAACAACCTGTAAAATAGAACGAAGAGACTTGAACTTTATCAAGAAGTCCTCAATGCTAGTGAATAATTCAGGTACCTAGGAGGTGAACTCTGCATCTATCTGGAGAACCCTAAACTGATTCATTATGCCAAACAAGGTGGAAAACTTGTTCCACATATCCCTGGGTGTGGTCAAACCATCTAGGTGGAACAAAAACCCATCTGAAATGTTCATTGCAATGAGGCCCATTGCCTCATCCATCCTATTTCTCTGCATAAGAGCCTCATAAAGCTATTGTAGAACTGGCTGAGTCTCATCGAGGCATGACCATAACCCTTTTTCCATAAGCAATCTGGTCATCTGTCCTTTCCAAGTGTGATAGTTGTGAGGTGTAAGGCAGGTGACAGAAGAGTTTGCCATTAAGAGAAAGAAGATAGAAGTAGAAGGGTCTTTTATGAAGTAAATTACAGAAAGTAAAGAGCACCCCCCCCACAAAGTATAATACTATCCCCCATACACAACAAAGTACTATGAAAGCAAAAAAAAAAATGAGAAGAAAACCTAGACGCCAGATGCAAAGAGGGAGGAAACGAAAGCCTCTACTTCAATGCCAAAAATGAGAACTCAAATGACCGAATCAGAAAATGAGACCTAGCATCATCACATCCGTCTTGGAAAGACCTTTTCGACAATATTTTGTTTTTCGAAAATGGACACCGTATGCACAAGTTACGGCCAAAAAACCAACTGCACCTCCAAAGAAGAGCTCTTTGGAAAAAACCAGTCACTGGAAAACATTTGACGACTGTATGACCGTCAAATGACTGTCGGTCGAAAAAAAAGTCCGGTCACCGGAAAACATTGAGAAGTTGCTGAAAAAATTAAAATTCGGTGGTGACGTCAGCGGTGAGCGGCACGAGGGCGGCGCGGGGCCAGGGGGTGGTGCCGCAACGGTGGCGTGCATAGAAAAGGAGCATTGCGGCATTTTTTGTTAATTTTTTTAAATTTTGTTTTTTTTATTTGCATGTCGTACGACCCTAATAGGCCAGAAAAATTCTCCCAGAAGCCTCGGAGGCCAAATAAGTTGAGTTTTATATGGAAATAGGGGTTTTTGGGCCTTTCAGATGCAACTGTGAGGTCAATTTTTGCCCAAAGTGCTCCAAAAAAATGAGACCCCCCAGATCCAATATAAAAAAATTTGAAAGAACTGCAGTGCCTGGAAAAAGTGCCAAAAAGAAATAAAAAATAACATCTTGCAGAGAATACCAGATCTGAAAAAACTTGAAACCCTTAATCTCAAAAAACTGCTTCAAAAACACCAGAATAGGCAGCAGTAGGGGAGCTCTGATACCATGTAGAAGTTGAGAAATCCAACTTCACAGTTCACTAAGAACACCTGCATGCAAATAACCTGTTGCTGAAAGGAAACCAAAGAGACAAAAACAAAGGCTTGAAAAATCTCAGCAGAGTGAGAGAAAATTGTATTCCAAGATAATGAAAAAAGAATTACAAGGTTCAACCTATAAAGGTGAACAAAACCCTAAAACTAGAAAAGCTAGGTTGCACATTATAATTAATAAAGATATTAATTATAATGTACCTAAGAGATAGCTTAAGTAAAAAAGAGTAATGAAACTAACTAATTACTCTAACAACATCAACTTATTCTGTAATTAAGGGGCTGGATAGATTAATGTTATTTTTCTCCAAATCTCCTCCTAAGGCCATGCTTGGTCATTTAGGTCAAAATACAGACATTAACATCAGGCAAAGATCCAGTAGCATCTATCAACTCTCCCTAACCATTTGAATCACTTTGGTTCTTTTCCTTCCATACTTTGCTATTATCTTTGCTTCCTTCTTTTATAAAAATGCAATCAAACCCAACCTTATACTCTTCTAAGCTCTTGCCAGTATCACCAATGTTTTTCTTTATTACAATAGGTGGTATTTTGTTTCCAACTGGCCCATCATATCTACAGTACTTGTCTATATGTCCTTCATTGTTTCATTTGAAGCAAGTAACAGGCGGTCTTCTAGTTGAAACCTATCTTGTCCAACCTGCAATTTACAGTTCCTTGCAAAGTGCCCAAGATGATTACATTTGTGACAGATGATCTTATTTGATGTAGTAGGTAGTCTAACATAATCTTGAATCTTCCATCTTCCATCTAGTTTTCTACACTCATTTCTTCTATGTCCATATCCCCAACAATTAAAAAAAAGTTTGGAGACATTCTTACCTTTACAATCCTTCTTCATGTGACCAAATTTGTTGCATCCAAAGCATCTCCCTTTGAAAGGTTTGATCCGCTCCCTAGTTTTCTCCTTTTGATTAGGTTTTTTTTTGTTGATTGGGTGTCTCATCTCTCCTACCTTCATATTTCTTATCTTGAGATTTGGAACATTCGGCTTCATTGAAGTCAACTCTTGACTTGTCACCTTTAGGTTTTTGTCTCTCTAGTTGTTCATCAATTTTGTTATTGTTCGCATGACATTTTTCAATATGATTCCTTCCCTCCACAAGATCTTCTTCAATGATAATATTGCACTTCTCCAATTCTTCACAATTGGTTTTGACATCATTGATTTCTAGTTGCATTCTTTCCATTTGTACATTTACACTCTTCAAGGCTTCTTCAAGTTTGCTCTTTTCTTATTTCTCTTGTTGAATTTCTTTAATCATTTGCACAGTGATGATTTCATACTCATGTTTTATTGTATCCTTTTCCTATTTGAGTTTTTTAATTAGATCAAATGAATCATTCTTAGGTTCCCTCATTTTCTCAACAGTTTTTTGTCTTTTTCTATTTGAAATGTATATCTTCTCTTTGAGTCTTTTGATATAGTCTTCATCTTTCTTTACCTTGTATTTTAATTCAGAATTTTCAAAATTAGCCTTATGCAGGTCTTGTAGTGTTGCTTCGAAGTTTTCTTCCAAACTCCTTGAATCCATCTGGATCTCCTTAAGCTATTAGGCTTTATCTTCAAGAGCCTTGCACTCTGATACCAATTGATAAGATCAAGTAATACTGAGAGGGGGGGGGGGGGGGGAATCAGTATTGCAACACTTTTACTCTTTTTTAAATAATTCAAACTTAACCATGCAATAACTGAAATAAGAAGAACATGCACATAAATTAAACAACTCATAACACCATGATTTGTTCTCAAGGAAACCCCGACTAAGGGAAAACCCCAGTGGGGATGGTACCCACAAATGATGCACTAAAAGTATTATGTCCCTCTTAGGAGGTCTTGCCCTGTTAGGAGCAGAATATTATATTAGTACAAGTCCTTGTTAGAGGACATAACCTGATAGGAGTCTATAACCTTGTTAGGGGTGAATACAAAATAGATCTCACTGCTCTTACAAAAGACTCTTTGTCCAGTACTACACAAGTATAATGTAATAACAAAGATGATCTCAAAAAACATCTAATATGCCAAAGAAGTACCATTTATATCTCGCAACATCCTCTGCATTATTGTTACATCCCAATGCATCCAGACACACCTTCAAAACTTCACATCTCAAAGCATGTATACTTGATCACATGCCAAAATAATTCAAACACTTTAGATTTTCCAAATCTGAAACAAAGAGAGAGTACAACATAATAGGGTGAGGAGTTACTCCCACCAAAACTGTGTTAGCCAAATAAGGAAGGTCTTTCACTTTTGAAATGGAAAAATAGAGAAGAACCCCAATGGAATTCATGGTACAATAAAAATAATTAAATTTGCGTACTAAAAAATTCCTACCTTTTAGTCATAATACCCCTTCAGAGAAACTCCCAAGGGTTTAAAAAATATGACAAACACCTACAGACAATAATAATAATAATGGACCCCTTTATTAATTAATTAAAGGTCCATTTATAATATTATTTAAATTATGGGACCATTAATTAATTAGAATAATTTATTAAAATTGGGGAGATTACAAATCTTTTCTGCCCAAAGATTGCTTGTCCTCAAGTAGTCCGCAAATTCTAGGATCCCAAACCATGTGTGGATGTGGATAGCTATATCTTCTGAAAGCTCCATGCCACTTCAAGATCACATGTGTATAACTGGATTCAGTCGAGACAAGTAGACCACCACCAAGCCTCTATTGTGCCACTCTAATATAAACATTGCTATGTCTGAAGGTACCAGGGTCTCATGGAAGCCAATCATAAAACACATCGGTGCTCCGATCCAAAACCTTCATGTGATCATGTACATCAATCTTCCATCCATCATCAACCCAATTCTGCTTGATCTGCTTTAGTGACTCAACCAAAGTGGGCCTATCCAATTATTGTTTCTCGATCCTTAGAAGGAAGGTCGGCATTGTCGGGCTTGTGTTGCACCACTTGGAATCTCCCTTTGTCCTTGCTTCTATTAAGGGTTTGGGCATATCCTCCATCTTTTTTCCCGCAAAATAATTCTCGGAGTCCTCAACCAATAGATGTGCCTTGCAATATACCAAGATCCATTTATGTTGTCAATGGTTCAAGTCCTTCTGCATGAAGTATCATAGATTGTTGTTGTCCGTCTGCACAACAAGTTTTTCTCCAACAAGGTAGTGCCTAAGCTTGGCCAATTGATGCATGAATCGCAAGAGCTTCCGACTATCAAACACAAATAGGTGATGGTCTTGCATCAGCACAACTCTAATGCTTTCACTGAACGTATCACACTTAAACACTATCACTGTACCAATTAGCACTACCACTATACTAGTCAACACTTTCATCGTACCAATTGACGCTCCCACAGTGTCAATCAATATTACCACCATTTCAGTCAAGACTACCACTATACCAATCGACACTTCCACTATACCAGTCGACATTGTCACCATGCCAATCGGTACTACTGGCATCGTGCTAGTCGACATTGCCACTGTGCCAGTTGGCATGGCCACCATCCTTGTACTAGTCAGAACTTCCACCATGCCACTCGACACTTCCATCATACTAGTCAGCACTCCCATGATGCCAGTCAATACTGTACCTGTACCAATTGACATTGCCACCATACTAGTTGACACTTCCACCGTACCAATCGACACTACCACGATGCATGTTGACACTACCATCATACTCATACCACTCGACACTACCACCATGCCAGTCGACACTACCACCCTACCCGTATCGGTTGACACTACCACCATACCATTTGACACTTCCACCATACCAATCGGTACTACCACAATGTTAGTTAACACTGTACCCGTACTAGTTGACACTGCCACCATTTCAGTCGACACTTCCACCATACCAATCAGCACTACCATGGTGCCAATCAAAACTTCCACTATACCTATACCAATCGACACTACCGCCATGTCAATTGGCACTGTACCTGTACTAGTTGACATTGCCACTGTATCAGTCGACACTACCATTGTATCGGTTGACACTACCACCGTACCAGTCGACACTTCCATTGTACCAGTCAGCACTGCCATGATGCTAGTCGGCACTGTACCCATACTAGTTGACACTGCCACCATGTCAGTCGACACTTCCAATGTACCAATCAGCACTTCTACAATGCCAGTCAATACTGCCACCATACCCATACCAATTGACACTTCCACCATGCCTATCAACGCTACCATGATTTCAGTCGTCACTGTACTTGTACTAGTTGCCATTCCCACCATGTCAGTTGACACTTCCACCGTACCAATCAGCACTGCCATGATCCTAGTCGGCACTGCCACTGCACCTGTCCCAGTCAACACTGCCACCATGTCAGTCAACACTTCCATCGTACCAGTGAAGAGTAACTCTCCATCAAGATTTCGTTGCTCCACTCTAATATAAACATTTCCATGCCCAGAGTCATCAATATCCCACAAAAGCCAATCATAAAACACATTGAAGCTCTGATCCAAAATCTTCATGCGGTCATGCCAATAAAAAGGATCACTGGTAGTGTCTACTTCTTCACGTAGTGGATTGATCAATGTTGTCTTCCAAACAGGCTCCATGCAAGTATCTTCTTCAACCTTTCTTTTTTCATGTAGGCTTAGGTTTTCTCCACTTGTAGGGATAACAACATATTCTTGCATATCCGCATGTGACTCTTCATCTTCTTCATGTAGAGAATCACTCTTATTGTTGTCACCAACTTCCTCATACTTGTGCAAATGCGACTTTAATTTTTCTTCACAATGCTTATGCTTGACTAAATTACTGACCAATCTACATGCCATAATTGAAGGGATACATTCTATATTACAAACAACCAATAGCATAGATATGATAGGTTGGGGTATTATATCCATCTCCTCAATACATGAAATCATAATATTCTCCATGACAGAGAAAATATTATTATCATGGTGCTCCTTTATCATGACCAAGAAATGATGAAACATATTGTGGATCAAATCTTGCAATCCTAGATCCAAGAGGAGATTACTTTGATATTTGCATAGATCTCCAGTATAGTAAATCTCCTAGCAAGTGGATCACTACTGATGTCATCCAGGCTTTGAAAGTTGTCAATAATCAAGTGCAATATCTATGTCAAGACGTCATCATCATACGATGCTCAAGGAGCTAAGATTCTCAAAATCTCACTTAGACATGTTGCAGCAACCAACATGATTTCCTTGTCATGGTGTCTCAACAAACTAGGTTGACTTAAGGCGACCTTAATCGAAGCAAGGATCTTTTGTATGAATCTTGAAGGTGATTGGTCCACCTTACACAAACACACGTCTATATATCTAGAGAAAGGTTAATACCATCACTAAGTTCCTTTCCTATATTTTGTAGTGCCTTCAACCACCATTCTCCATCGCTATTGGCCACCATAGTAAGATTTAGATCCCAAAATCACTCAATCATCCCAATAGGCTAGCAAGATCACCTACTCCGATACCACTAGAATGTTTCGAAGGTAGTTGGCATACTCCACCCCCGTCATGATCTTATTGGAAAAGTATAAAGGTTGGAGATAGCATACGGTCTAGGCAAGTAGTCTTGTCGTATGAGCTGGATTGATGACCGTACAGTTGGTCAGTGGACTGTACGATATGGATGGCCAACTGCTTCCATGTGCCCGACAATCTCCTGCAATGAAGATCCCTTGTGTGGCAATGTCTGTGTTTGATGCGCGATCATTCATACGATGCCTACAATGTCACCTGTATGATCAACAAAGACCCAAGTTGTACTGTGGAAACAAACTTGTCGTACAATGGTAAGAAAACCGTAGTACATTTATGTATATGTATGTTGTACGGTGATGGTTTGAGGCTTGGCGTATGGTATGGAAACCATTATGCCCCAATTGATCTCCCTATGTATAGTTCGACAGCCAACAATGGTGTTACCAAGACTAAATTAGTACCAATTCTTAGTGCAGTTGGTGTTGTCGGTAATATTGTATCGCCAGAGTGTAATATGGAGCAATATAGATCAATGCAAGAGAAACACAATAATGACACAAACAAATATCGCTCGGGAATAATGAAAATGGGTTTCTTTATTAATTAATTAAAGGTCCATTTATAATATTATTTAAATTCTAGGACCATAGTTAATTAATATAATTTATTAAAATTGGAGACATTACACTAGTTTTCTATACTACCTTGTTGATTTCTAACAAGCCCATATAGTCTATTTCCATGGAATTCATTGCAAGACAACCATTTATGGAATCAATTTTATATATGTCATGGTGTATAGGTTAATTAAAGATGTGAACTCTAGCACCTTGCAAGAAATGGATCTTCGCATAAGAGATTGTTAAGCTTTTCTTTACAACTGCATGGGTTAATTTGATAAACAAAAACTAGGTTTTTGTATAATAAATACCCAATTTCATGACAAACAACCTCTAGATATTACTTATGGTACTCCCCATTTCAAATTGTTAGGATAAGGTCACAAACCTTACAATCCTATCAATTTTATGTATATTAACACCTAAGTACATGTTGGATAAATATTTTGTATTTATTTAATTATGGGATGTAATTACACTCATATAGAATGTACACAATCGGTCCTTATGGTGATAAGGCATAATGGCATAATATAATTTTTGGGCATCCACTTTGGTGGTGAGGCCACATGGAATTGCATGTTTCCATATGTATTTGCATGTTTTCCGTAGTGAGGCACAAGGTATTGCATGTTAGCTACTAGAGCCATCAAAATTGTTGGGAGTAATCAAGCTCTCAAAGTTGACCACGTTTGATTGGCTATGGGTTGGGTGCCCATGTAAAGGTCATGTGATTATTATTATGTTCATAAATGGGCCACCAATGGTTCATGGTTTTAGAGGTGATATTTTCCTCTTGTCTTGAGATACTACAATGATATCCTCACTCCAAATTTCCTATAAATTTACACCTTTGGATAATAGAGTTGTATCATTATTTGCATGTAATGAGGAGATCTTATATTGAAGATACAAGAGGATGAAATCTACTTTTTTGTAATTTCATTTAAAGATAATACATATTGGCCTCTCTTCATTGTGAAGTTGTTCCCTGCAAGGGTTTCTCCATGTAAATCTTTTGTTGTGAGGTGTTCTTTTGTTTCTATTTTGTTTCATATGTTGTTGCTATCTTACGAAAAAATAATATTTATTTTATTGATGTTTATGCTTATATAAGTTATAAAGTGGCTCACTTAGGCATGATAAATCATATTTACACCTCTGTGGATTTTCCATATTAATGTAGCTTAATTTTATATTTGTATACATTCACAAAATTTTATAGTGTGTAATCAAGGGTTCGTATCTCAACAAAACTATTATTGGGTTACATATTGTTATATCTTTTCTATATGTTTCTCATATTTTCTCAACACAAACTATATTCACCTATCACTTCTTAGACACGATAAAGTCAAACCTTCAAAGTTGGCAAGTTCAAAATGATTTAGAAGCAAATATTAAAATATCTTTAAGATATAACATATTCACTTTGATTTCAATCCGTCTTCCGAAAAGTTTAATAAGACTGTAATCTAGGTTCGACTACCTTATATCCCCCCTTCATCTATGTGTGGACTCTCTTTTAGAGGAAGTGGGAGAAGCACTTGGGGATTTTCTGATGGTTGATGTTGAATCATCTAATATTTATCATTCCAGTACCTTTGCTCGTATCTTGGTTGATATGGATGTGTCTAAGGGTTTGTCTGCCAAAATTTTAATCAACTCTTAGAAGGGTGGTTGGGTTCAAACTTTGGACTATGAAGGGAATCCCTTCAAGTGTAGAAGATGTTTTAAAATAGGTCATGTGGCTGCTCAATGCTATTTAGAGAAGAAGAAAATGTCAGCTTCGTGGTGGAATGGTGTCTCAGCACAACATTATACGGTTGTGAAGAAATCTGAAACTCAAAAGGAGTTTCTCACAGGTGGTTGCGACAGATTCTCAATGTCTTGGGGATTCTCACGTTGTTATGGATTCTAATGGGGGGGTTTTCGTGGATAGACAAGTGCTTCCAGTTGACTCCCTAGACGTGTGTGGGAATGTTTCTGTGGTTGTTGTTGCCTCTGATAGTGCTATCAATTCTGGTGGTTGTGCTTTGCTTGTTGTCAGGCACGATCGCTTTGTTGGCTTTGTCTCTTAGGTTGATGGTGGCTCTGTGACAAGTTTATTGGCATGGGAGGATGAGGTTGCTAAAGTGGAAGAGGGTTGGTTTACTGTCAAGGATAAGAGGGTTAAGTCCTCCAAGCTCTCTTTTCATTTGACTCTTCATTCCCACAAGGGTAGTATTGCAAGTAAATCTTGATGGCTCTTGGTGGGGAGGGCTCAGGCTGGAGTTTCTCTGGTCTTTTATCTATTTTTGGCTACTTGTTGGTTGTTTGCTTGCAAATTTTGTCTTAGTCTATGGGGGATAGTTGACTCATCCCTTGGTCATTTTGAGGGATCTTTTGCCTCTTGTTGTCTGGTGATTCCAATTTCCTATGTTTTGACAACGTCCTAGTTGTGGGTTTCAAATCCATTCAAAATTTGATTGTAAAGGGTTTCGGGCCCTTCAAAACTTGTTTTTACTTTAATCAAAAACATATTGACATCCATCTATCTCACGTGATCTTAAATCATCTATTATGTTCATCAATTTCTTCTTGAACTATCATTAAAATAATTGGATGGCCCATTGGTATATAGATCTTAGGCTATCTTAGTGAAAATTATGGCTTGGATTAATAAGGTTACCCAACTAAATAACCACAACTATTATATTCAGTTTTCTAAAAGACATTCTTATTTGAAAATCAACTTCATGGTGACTCAAGTTCTCACCAAGAAACATAACTACTAACTTAATAGAAACCTAAATATTGTCTTAATATTGAAATATGTATAATAGTTTAATGCAGAGGTAGGGGCATGTGCTATTAGTTTCAAGATACAATGGCAATGGCCATATTTTTTATCATTCTAGACACCCTTGGATACATCACTTGGTTTCTAGGTTTGAACATTTTTCAAGGCTGCAATCACCATTGAAAGGACTTTGTGGACATCCTAGGAACTTGGTTTTGTACTCAAAATCCAATGGTTGACTCCTTGGTGATGGTTTCAACAATGTCACAGATGCAAATACTAAAATTCATAATCCCTATCACTTAGTTTGGCACTCATTGATGGCCAATGACCAAATGAATGTATCCCTTCACAAGACCTTCTTGACTAGGCTTGTGAGACCCTGCACAAAACTTATGAATGATCCCTTAGTCTTGTAACAACAACTGTCATTGAGACACGAATTTGTAGCATAGACTTCTTTGGCAGACTAAGACTGTGATAAGCAGTTGTATCAAGACAATCATACATTTAAGGCTTTCTTTGCAATGTCACGACTCCCAAACATGTCAATTGGTATGACATGACCCCCACAAACACCAAACACCAAGTAGTTCAACCTTTTGGGCTTCCACAAAGCAAGTTTTGTTCTCTCACTTGTTTCTCAATCTGATACATGAGGATACAAGACCTAGGGCATCATCTTCACATGTGCAACCCTGCTCACCTTTCCCTGCATCTTTAAAATATAGAAATATATGCTATTATAGACCTAGGGCATCATCTTCACATGTGCAACCTTGCTCACCTTTCCCTGCAACTTTGGAATATAGAAATACATGCTATTATAGACCCTTCCACCAAGTTTTAGCATTTTTCACTAGTGGAAGGTGGAGATATAAAAAAAATTTGATGACTGGTTACCCTAGGGACGGTTTGGGAAAGTTTACACTAAAACAACAATAACTCTCTTTAAACTTGATGAAATTACACCAAACCAACTTCAAAAGAAAGGTAACTCAATCCTCTCTCAAATAAAAAGCAATCTCAAACCAGTACAATACCATACAAATCTGTACAACACACTAGAGAAGCAATATTGTAGGAAAATAATTTCACATATACCAGTCTGGAATAAAAAACCAATAACTCCCTCAATACAAAAGGAAAGGAAAGTCGATTTAATGCTCTTTAATTCCCAACCACTCTTAGACTTCAACCCTACAAGTACAGACATACCAATGAAGTTTGCAGACATATAACATTTAGAAAAATGCAAGAAATGATGTATTTTATTACTCCAACTCTAAAACTACCATCCCCACCCTTGGGTTGAGCATACAAAGCATATTTATGCTAATTCCAATCAATTCTTACCTCCCAACCAATACACAACTAACATTTAACAACTTTTTAAAATTTGTCATTACAAAAAATGAAAAGTTGTCATAAACAATATTGACAACAAAAAGCAACTTTACAAAATTTGAAAAGGAGCGGGGGAGAAAATTCAAATTCTGGGGGTTGTAGGTGGGGAGGATGCAAAGGATGACGATGATCCAGGCAGCTCTTGGATGGTTTCTGACTCGGTGGTGTTGCCCCTAGTTATGGGTGGTGGTGGAGTGTGTGTATTTGGGGTTCTCTTGGCCCCTGTTGTGTTGTTTGACCGTGTTTTTTTGTGAATGCGATGGGTTACTCTTGGGGTCTTGACACCCCTTCCTTTTGCATTCCTAGTGTTTTTTACTTTCAGAGATGTGGATATTTTGGGTTTGCAGGTGCTTTTGGGCCTCCATCATTTTGGTGAGGGGGTTTTCTCTCCCCGTTGCCTAGTCCTGAAGATGCAGTGTGGTCAGTTTCCTCTAGCATGTTATGGTGGTTGATTCTCCTGTTTGGAGAAGTTGCATGATGCAGTACTCCTAATGGGGTGCTCATATATTAATTCGTGTGTGTTTTCATTGTCCCAAACCGTCGGGGGTTGCATATGGGTGTGGGTGAGCTTTCCCTTCCTACTGTATGAGACACTCTGTGCTATGCAGTTGTTGGACGGTGAGGTGGATGCCATTTTTTCATTACCTTGGATGTTATAGTGCTAAGACCTGGCCTCGTTCATTATGGTTATTTTCAGACCACTCCTCTAGTGTGATGCTTCAGTTAATGTCTGTTGTTGACGAGTTTGGTGGTTGGACCTGCTATGGCTGGCACTTCCTATTGCGGTAGGAAGGTCTATTTTTTGGAGGTCTCTGTGGAGACTGTACCCAGTTCTTGTGGCCTTGTCTTTCACTGAACCTACTTGGATGGGCATGGAAGTTGGATCTGTTGTTAATGTCATTATGCTTTATGTTTACTAACCTATCTGGCATGTTCATGATGACAAAAGGGGTTTCTCTCTGCTTTTGGAGGATATTATTCCTGGCATCTCCCTTGTGGAGGATCGGCTTGAGCCTTGCTTGGATTTGGGAAGTGGTGTGTCCCGAGATCAGTGTTTTGAAGGCTCTTCTTGGTTCTGGAGTGTGAAGAAAGGGCAAATGGTTTATGCTTGCCTTTGTTGGTTCTATTGGTGCTTTTTAGTTGAGATGACTAGTAAGGGCTAGATGAAGCTTGTCTTGGCTCTAGGATTTGGCGTCTTTGGGGACTTTCTTGTTGGATGGAGAGGGTGCTCCCCCATTGTTTGGCTTCACTCCTCTTAGTTGTTTTTTTATGTTTATGGAATAGAGGTTTGATGGCCCTTCAAATTTATGGAGAATAAGTAAGAGTAAAGATTTGGGGAGCATTGTGTCTCTATTTCGAAATGAGGAAGTTGCGTTTGAGGGAGGGAATTCCCTTGTCATGACTATGGATGTGGAGGAAGTTTTATGGAAACCAACAAATGGGGTCTTTCTCCTACCTGTTGAAGATGATGATAAGGGTTGTTGGTCTCTTTTCGGGGTGTGGACGTTGTATCTTTGTGTTGCTTTTGTGGTGACCATAGGTGTAGTGGGTTGTGCCCTAGATGATGAGATTGTCTTTCAGGAATGGTTGACAGACTACTTGTAGCCTAAGTCTATTTTTGGGTTATGTTGTGATGGGAGTGGCCTTCACTTTCAGTTTCCTTTTGTTTTGTGTTGAACTACCCTCTATGTTTGGTCTTGACAGTAGTTTTTTTTCTTCTTGTGGTTGGGTGACTGTTGATAATTTCAAGGACTTGCTTTGCTCTTTTGATTTTGAACGAAGTTTGCAACTGGTTTGGGGATGTTTCCCAACCCTGAGGTAGAGGGAAGTGTTTTGTTACCCAAGAGGTAGGCTTGGTATTTGATGTTTGCTTCTTTTACGATTCCTAAAGAGGTGGATGAGTCTCCTATTGAGGTGGAGGTTTTCTTCGTGAATTTGGAGGTTTGCATTCGTACATGAGCTCTCTTTTGGGGATGTTTAGATAAAAGGTGGTTTTATGACATGTTCCTTGTGTTGTTGGTCTTTCTCGCTACTGATCCTATTAAGGTGGGCTCCTTTGCTATTGAATTGGAAAGGGGTTTTGCAACTTGGGAGTAGATTTGCAATCGAGGTGATGTTGTTTACCACATGTTGGTTCCTAACAACTCTGTGTATCCCATGGGGAAAGTTTGGGAACCTTATTCTCCTGCTACTTTAGAGGTGGTCTCCTTTTAAATTGAGGTTGAAAGTAGCTTTGTCGAGGGGAAAGGAACATTCAGTGGGGTTTTTTCAATCTTTGGCCTCACGATGGCTTTGTTGTCAGATAAGCAGGAGATATCTTCTACAAGAAGTCAAATTGTGATATTGCTATCAAGATTCAATTGTTTAGTTTTTTTAGTCAAACTCATTCACCCGTATTTCATGAGTAGTGGTTCACACGAACCCATCCTCATGAGAATGAATGGAACACTTAGCACTCATTGGATCTAGGTGATGCTCACAGAGGTGAAGCACTGGGACTTCCCAGCAGGTCACCCATCCTAGTACTACTCCAGCTCGAGCATGCTTAATTACGGAGATTCCTCCATACTGGGATTTTCTGGGAGGTCACCCATCCCAGTACTACTTCATCTCGAGTGTGCTTAACTAGACGAAACTCAATAGTTAAGCACGCTTAAGCTGGAGTAGTACTGTGTAATTGTCCCATTTTGGACCTTACTTGATTTGTCTTAAAATTCATAATTAGTGTTTGGATTTCCCTTGG
This sequence comes from Chamaecyparis obtusa, assembly GCA_027943335.1. Classification (NCBI taxonomy): domain Eukaryota; kingdom Viridiplantae; phylum Streptophyta; class Pinopsida; order Cupressales; family Cupressaceae; genus Chamaecyparis; species Chamaecyparis obtusa. The sequence continues at coordinate 417,825 of BSBK01008236.1, read as the reverse complement.
TAATGGTAATTTGTAATGTTTTATACTAGGAAGATGCCAATCCCCAATAATTTCATACATCTTTATGCATTTAAATTATATTTACAATAATCTCTAATTCACGATATTTATTTAAGCTCTAACTCCTTACTTCACTCCTAATCATAGACCTTAAGAAAGATGGTGGATTTACTGTGTTAGGATGCTTGTATAGTCTACAAGTGGATTTCCTGAAGGTTCTACCTATCTTGGGATCTTTCTATCATGTGACCAATTTACTTGCTTCTTCCTACACATACTCCCTATCCCCTTAATAGTGGTTAGTGAGTTATTAAAGAATTCGCTGAATATATATTATTATCTTCTGTATAATAAAAATATTAGTAAACATACATGCCATGATGCATAGTTCCGATTCCACTTAAATATATAAATGGTAAATATATGGATAACTTATATATCATATTTGATATTTAATTCAAATCTTATTATGAATAAGATATAATTTATATTTAATAACCTATCATCATAAAAATCCATTATTAAATAATTTTATACTTATAATCATGAGAATTCATAATTCTCTATATAATGTATTTGTTTCATATTATATATATTAGTTACTTATTTATCAATATATTTGAGTTAAGTTATTTCAAATGTAAGTTTACTTTTTAACAATATTACTATATTTCATAATTCATTATTTCAATGTTTGTTTCATAACTTATTATTCTAAAGTTTATTTCATATTATTGTTAATATCTAACTCATACAATTCTTATAAATAAATTAACTCAAACAAAGATATACTTACCTTCTTTATGTCTTTATTTTTATCTTATTCAATATTTCTTTCCTTTTAATATTCCCCTACATTTCCTCCTTGATCTTCTCCTATATTTCCTCCTTGATTTTCTCCTACATTTCTTTTCTTGTTTTCCGTTGAAATTTGAATAATCACCTCTTATTATTATTCTTCTCCTTTTTATTAATTTTCTCTATATATAAAAATCCGCAAGGAATGGATTTGATATCCATTATATACATTGGCATGTTGAAGGGTTGCCACCTTTAAATGTTAGAGATATGCCTCTATAATTATTAATTATTAATTATTAATTATTTATAATTTATTTTAATTACCATTTACAATGATTATTAATATCATTGTTTATATTATAATCACATTTTATTATTATTTATTAGACTAAATATATTTATATTAATTCTATTGATTCAATTATTAGTATAATAGTCTAGGTTTCATTATAGAATGAATTTAATAATAAATTATATTTATTATCATTTATTTGTCTATTAACTTATTATTCATTTATTTGTTCATTATCTATTTCTTTATTTAATATCTTCATATTACTATTTAATTTAAACTTATCTAATTGTAGATATTAATCATATTATATTTAATTATTATTTATTATTAATCACTTATATTATTATTATTATTATTATTATTATTGGGTATTTAATTTTTTGTCATAGCTTAATATTATGATTTATTTATTAAATTCTCTCCGGGAGAGGGGACATTACAGTCCACCCTTCCCAAAATTGCTTGTCCTCAAGCAATTGAATATTTTCTTCTTATGATTTGACTGGTGTGCCTTTATTTAGTCCTGAAACAACAATTCCAATTTGAGATTAGATGGTCATATATTTTGTAAATATGTATATATCAAATCTAAAGATAACAAAATTCAATTTAAATTACTAAGAATAGTTCAAAGAGAGAAATATCTGGATGTATCGTAGTACTTTCTCCCCTCTTGTTCCGTGATGAGTCTTTTTGAGTAATCCTAATCCTTAGGGAGGGTTCATAATCAGGTTACAAGCTCTTTGGGAGGACCTCCTGGGGCTCTAGTTGCCACATAGCTATTCTAGAACAATCCTCAAGCTATGTCACCATCTCATTACAACTTTTTCCTCCTAAGGCCTTATGGATATACAAAATTTGTCGTATCCATCATTCCTAGAAGATAGATCTATCTCTCCCAGGACTTGAGAGATATAATCTCTACCTTGTAGTGGGGTGCCCTAGCAGTTCTCCCATAATTGCAATGTAGTAGGGTGCCCTACTAGCGGTTCTCCCTTAACTACTATTGCAATAGGGTGTCCTTGGCGATTCTCCCTCAACTTCTTCTGCAATAGGATGCCCTTAGCGGTTCTCCCCTAATCACAACACAATAGGGTGCCCTTACAATGGTTCTCCCTTAACTGTCGCTATAATGGGGTGCCCTTCATGATTCTCCCTTAATTGCAACCTTGGTTTCTTTTGCAATAGGGTGCCCTAGTGGTTCTCCCTTAATCAAAAAGCAGTAGGGTGCCCTTCTAGCGGTTTTCCCTTACGTGCTATTGCAATAGGGTGCCCTAGCGATTCTCCCTTAATTGAAACCTTTGTTTCTTCTGCAATAGGGTGCCCTAGCGGTTCTCCCTTAATCACAGAGTAGTAGGGTGCCCTTGTAGCGGTTCTCCCGTGCATGCTACTGCAATAGGGTGCCCTAGCGATTCTCCCTTAATTGCAGCCTTGGTTTCGTTTGCAATAGGGTGCCCTAGCAGTTCTCCCTTAATCACAGAGTAGTAGGGTGCTCTTGAAGCGGTTCTCCCTTAACATGCTATTGCAATAGGGTGCCCTAGCGATTCTCCCTTAATTGCAGCCTCGGGAAGGTGCTGGCAATAGGGTACCCCTAGCAATTCTCCTTGAATTACAGTGCATAGGATGTCCTTATACGACTCTTCCTTACTGCTACTACAATAGGGTGCCCTTCCCGATTCTCCCTTAATTGTCGTCCTTTCCCCTCATTTAAATTATATCTTAAATGTTTATTAGTGATCATAAAAATTATTGAGTAAATAAATATATTATTTACTACATATACATTACCAAATTCTTAGATTATTGTCGCCGCTATGATTGAGCCGTTTTGAAGCTCCATTGGAAATCCACATTCTTCTTTCGCAAGAATTATTTTTCATATATCCTCCTTTACCCTACAGGATGGATGGCAGGATCCCATTTTGAACCTTACTTGATTTGTCTTAAAATTCATAATTAGTGTTTGGATTTTCCTTGGGAATGGTAATTTGTAATGTTTTATACTAGGAGGATGCCAATCCCCAATAATTTCATACATCATTATGCATTTAAATTATATTTAGAATAATCTCTAATTCACAATATATATTTAAGCTCTAATTCCTTACTTCACTCCTAATCATAGACCTTAAGAAAGATGGTGGATTTACTATGTTAGGATGCTTGTACAGTCTACAAGTGGATTCCCTCAAGGTTCTACCTATCTCAGGATCTTTCTATCATGTGACCAATTTACTTGCTTCTTCCTACACATACTCCCTATCCCCTTAATAGTGATTAGTGAGTTATTAAAGAATTAGCTGAATATATATTATTATCTTCTGTATAATAAAAATATTAGTAAACATACATCCCATGATGCATAGTTCTAATTCCACTTAAATATATAAATGGTAAATATATGGATAACTTATATATCATATTTGATATTTAATTCAAATCTTATTATGAATAAGATTAATTTATATTCAATAACTTATCATCATAAAAATCCATTATTAAATAATTTTATACTTATAATCACGAGAATTCATAATTCTCTATATAATGTATTTATTTCATATTATATATATTACTTATTTATCAATATATTTGAGTTAAGTTATTTCAAATGTAAGTTTACTTCTTAACAATATTACTATATTTCATAATTCATTATTTCAATGTTTGTTTCATAACTTATTATTCTAAAGTTTATTTCATATTATTGTTAATATCTAATTCATACAATTCTTATAAATAAATTAACTCAAACAAAGATATGCTTACCTTCTTTATTTCTTTATTTTTATCTTATTCAATATTTCTTTCCTTTTAATATTCCCCTACATTTCCTCCTTGATCTTCTCCTATATTTCCTGCTTGATTTTCTCCTACATTTCTTTTCTTGTTTTCCGTTGAAATTTGAATAATCAACTCTTATTATTATTCTTTTCCTTTTTATTTATTTTCTCTATATATAAAAATCCGCAAGGAATGGATTTGATATCCATCATATACATTGGCATGTTGAAGGGTTGCCACCTTTAAATGTTAAAGATATGCCTCTATAATTATTAATTATTATTTATTTATAATTTATTTTAATTACCATTTACAATGATTATTAATATCATTGTTTATATTATAATCACATTTTATTATTATTTATTAGACTAAATGTATTTATATTAATTCTTTTGATTCAATTATTATTATAATAGTCTAGGTTTCATTATAGAATGAATTTAATAATAAATTATATTTATTATCATTTATTTGTCTATTTTCTTTATTTAATATCTTCATATTACTATTTAATTTAAACTTATCTAATTGTAGATATTAATCAAATTATATTTAATTATTATTTATTATTAATCACTTATATAATAATTATTATTGGGTATTTAATTTTTGTCATAGCTTAATATTATGATTTATTTATTTAATTCTCTCCGAGAGAGGGGACATTACATACTGGTATGGGTGACCTCCCGAGAAGTTTTGGTGCTTCACCTCTATGAGCATCACCTAAATCCAATGAATGCTAAGTGTTCCATTCATCCTCATGAGAGATAGGTTTGTGTGAACCATTACTCATGAAACATGGGTCAATGAGTTTGACCCAAAAAACTACATAGTTGAATCCTAATAGCAATATCATGACTTTGTTGTCACTTTGTTATCCTTTGTGCCCCACTATGTGGGTTGCTGGCAATGTATTGTCAATGACTTCCTTTGGCACCTGCATTGTAAGTGGCCAATCATGGCCTTTATAACTCCTAGTGCCTCTTGGTTATTCTGCTGCCAGTTTGACCCTTGTGGCCCATTGTGGCCCCCCATCACTTCTAATGTGGTGTTGCATCATTCATAGCCTCCTGTGTGTTTGTAAAGGGACAACCCCCTAAATTGGTTGCTTAACTAATTCAAAAACAAAACAAGCAACTTTCACAACTTTAGTACTAATGACATTAAACCTTCACAAATGATCCCAAATGACTATTCATGGTCCAAAATGACCTTATTAATTCGAAACAACACAAACTGAAACAAAAATCCAACTTTTGTCTCTTAGAGGCATATTAGGTCCTAAAGGTGTTCTTGCACCATAGTTGAATTCTAATCATGTTAGTAGTGTATAAGGAATGCATTTTCCTAAAGATTTTCCCATTTCAAAATTGTATAATTGTTCAACTATTTAACAATTGGTATGTATATTTTATGCATTGCAAGTTCAATTATTGGTTATAATACACTAAGTTCCTAACTAGTATAGTATCCCCTACATTACCATTTTAATTTAGATCACCTTAATTAATATGAAATCAAATATTCACTATTTTTATGGTGGATTGGTTAAGTTGGACTTGGTGGCAAAAGTTTTGTGTGTTTGAGGTAAATGAAGATATTATTGGATGGAACAATATTAAGGTTGGTTAAGAAAGAAAAATTCATTTGATTAATTTTATATTTCTAGCATTGGATGCTAACCTTGACGTAAAGGTAGATACACTATTACAAAGTGTAAAGAACGTGATGGTGTGAATATTATTGTTAGCAATTAAAAGTTTTGGATTTAGTATTAGATTTTCAACTATCACAACCACCTCTTCCTATATCACAATTTAATTAGGGCTCCTTCAGTAAAAAAATGCCTATGAAATTTGTGGTGCCACCTTTTATAATAAAAAATACAAGAGGCTTATTACTCAATGTTTGACTACCTTGTTTGTAATGAAAGCATGCATCTAAGTAAATCTATAAGATTAAATCTAAAGTGAATGAATATGACAAGGAACACTAAGAAAATTCCATATTTATGAACAACATGCTGCACCAAGAAAATTAATATTATAGAAGGATATAATAATTGTAATTTGAAATATAAAGAAAACAAACTTTCATAAACCGTCCAAGCTAAAAGTTAAAGACTAAGAGGGAGAAATGAATAACATTATGGAATATTACAAATATAACACAAGAATTTACAAAATTTAACAATTAACCCCACATTTAAGATATGTTGATATGTATGTTTATGGAATATGATAAAATATGTCAATATAATTATTGTGCATATAAGATAAATTATATTATCTTCAAAACTTTGAAGATGCATTTTAACTATTCAATAATATTGATCCAATTACAAAGGAATAGTAATAAATTAAAATTTCTATACATTTTTAAACAATATGTTGTTTCTAACGACCATCAAATATTATCATCTTATGCTCAATTATAATACCACTTTGTTCTTTATCAATATTTAGGTCAAAAAGTCCTTAAAAACCCAAATAATAATATCTAACACATTCTCTACTTCCTCAAAGTGAATTTTCCATTTCTTTGTTGGGCTATTCTCTTCATAATAGGTTTTAATTCATCTTGCCCTGCACCCTAAAAATTTGAGAAGAAAAAAATTAATTAAAAAAGAAATCAAATCTATATTCATAGCATCTAATATTTAAGGAAAAATGATGTAGTATTTGAAATGAAAACAAATTTATACTTTTTATGTAGCTTTAGATAAAAAAAACATTTTCTAGATTTTCTAAAAATATTTCTATGCATACCTGATGAGTAGATATTTGAAGTGTATTTACTTTAGACTTATAAAACATATATTAAAATCAAAATATATTGATATAATGTAAACTAATATATTGATTATGGTAAGAAGTGCTATACAATGATATTAAAAAGAATATATTATTTAAAATATAAATGACAAACTAGAGTATTGAACTCTATAAACAAGCCCTAAAAGGGTGGATCAAAATGGACCACCAATAGGGCATCGAAGTCACATTACCAACATATAAAAAGAAAACATAGCAAAAAAAACACAGAACTAAGAAATAAGATATCCTTATAGTGAGAAACTTGCATATAGTTCCTCATAGCTCATACTAATGTTGCCCCATACCTTTGCCATGCATATCTAACATATCCACTACTTCCTCAAAGTGAATTTTCCATTTCTTTGTTGGGCTATTCTCTTCATAATAGATTTTAATTCATCTTGCCTTGCACCCTAAAAAATGAGAAGGAAAAAATTAATTAAAAAATAAATCAAATCTATATTCATAGCATCTAATATTTAAGGAAAAATGACGTAGTATTTGAAATGAAAATAAATTTATACTTTTTATGTAGCTTTAGATAGAAAAAACATTTTCTAGATTTTCTAAAAATATTTCTATGCATACCTGATGAGTAGATATTTGAAGTGTATTTACTTTAGACTTATAAAACATATATTAAAATCAAATTATATTGATATAATGTAAACTAATATATTAATTATGATAAGAAGTGCTATACAATGATATTAAAGGGAATACATTATTTAAAATATAAATGACAAACTAGAGTATTGAACTCTATAAAACAAGCCCTAAAAGGGTAGACCAAAATAGATCACCAATAGGCCATCAACGTCACATTAGCAACATATAAAAAGAAATTTTATCAAGAACGAAAACATAGCAGAAAAAAAACACAGAACTAAGAAATAAGATATCCTTACAGTGAGAAACTTGCATATAGTTCCTCATAGCTCATACTAATGTTGCCCCATACCTTTGCCATGCATTTGGGGTTCTATATCCTACAAGTAACTTAAACAAAAATATATAGCTTAAAGTACTCAAAACTTGGAGTTTTGAACTGAGAAAGCCCTTCCAGGTCATCCACTTTGGTCCTTTCCGAGTAGGTTCAATAGTGAGGGCAGTGTCAATTGTTTTAAAATTCGAGAGGGAAATGTTCATCTCCTAGAATAGACTACGACCCTCAATTTATTTTTCATCATTCTCTTTCTCTTCTTCCTTATCATTTTTCTTCAATTTCCTTTTCCTTGATTTTGAGGTTAGGGATCAGAGAACCAACAATTTAACTAGATCTCCTTATGTATGTATAAATAAACCCTTTGTCCTCATAATCAAACGAATGTTTTCTTTTTCTTTTTTGAGTATTTACTTTTGCTAATGTTGATGATTTGTCGATCATCACATTTGATCTGTTTTGGTGTTTTGGTTAATTAAGGTTATATGAATGAAAGAGCAAGACCACATATTTAAACAAATTATTATTTGTAAAGAATTGTGGAATTGGATATTGTCAAAGTTTATGTTTGATGGAACATTTTTTTCTTATTGGACTATAAGAATGCATAATTGTTGAGATTTAAAGATTTGTTAGGATGTTGTTGGTAAGGGGCATAAAGAACCTGAAGATAAAAACGCATTGAATAATTAACACAAAAAGATCTTAAAGAAAATGAACAAAAAGACTCTGAAGTCTTATTTCTAATTTAGGGTGCACTAAATCAACTAATATTTTATAGAATCAGTGGTGTTGTACATTCTAAAGGGGCATGGAATATTCTTGTAAATACATATCAAGGTGCTCATACAACTAAGTTGCAAACACTAAGAAAATTTTTTGAAATTGTTTTTGATATCAAAAGCAACAAAACAAGGGTGTTGTCACTATAAACAATAGCCCAAAGGGCGTAGAGTCAAAACTACAACCCACATGCGTCAAAGAGATCAACAACACACTAAAAGTACAAATGTTGGTAAAATACAACTAAGGTCAATAACATACCATTAATTAACAACAAACTAGTCGAATGACTAGTAACCCACATTAGGGGTGGGTAGACAGCTCGCCCACAACGTGGGGAGGAGCATGAGTATGAAGGATGGTTCTTTCTATGTCGTCGGACCATCGCCCAAGCGATACAATCACTAGAAACTCCACTACAAGGGGGAGCAAGTGGCAAATCCCACTTTGAGAGACTATCCGCACCAAGGGTAGAGTGTTGACAAGGTTGCACACCTTCAACCGTAGGTTGGTGCAGATCAAGAGCACTAACTTAGAAGGTTCCACGCAACCAAAGGGGGCCGCATCAACTGCAAGAGATGGAGTAGGGCCCACTAGGCATGAGGAGGCCAAATCTGCAACACGCGAGTCTACTTGGAGGGAGTCATCAATAGCTTGTGAAGAGATGTTAGAGGAAGAATTTGAAGCTTATGCAATCAAATGATCACCCTTCGCATCCTTCCACCAAGTAGTGATGCCTTTATAATGCAAGAGGGAATTGTCTATTGTAAGGTGACCAATTGAGAAGTACCGTTGACATCGAAAGGAGAGGCCCTCATAATCCAACGATTGATTCCATGGTTGATCCCCCACCATGAGAACCACATCCCTAGGAAGAGGTGTGAAGATGTCAATGTCAACCGAGATGCGTCCAAAGGTAGGGAGACCCATGGGGGCTGTAGTATCATCCACCTTCAAGAAATGCCCAATAGAATTTTCGATGGCCTCAAACAAGAGTTCTCCCAAAAAAGAAGCAAAGAATTAGGGAGATGAACCCACACTTGATGCACACTAAGTGGTTCAATAAGAGGGTTGAAGGAGACTGTCCAAAGTTTGACAAAAAGAGAGTGAATCCCCCAAACCCACAACTTGCTCAACACCAAATCTCGCTCATCAGAAGAAGAAAAAACAAAAATAAAAAACTCCTTAGCACAAGGGATGTTAATGAGTTTTTGACAAAAGTTGAAGGGATGATAAATCCGATGAGAATTCTAGGAGATGATGTGAGCACTCAATATATGATTGAGAAAATTGTAAGAAGTTTGCCTTCCAAATTTGATAATATTGTTTTTACAACCAAAATTTAAAAATATCTCACATCTATAAAAATTGATGTGTCATGGCATTTTATTAACATTATATATATATATATATATATATATATATATATATATATATATATATATATATATATATATATATATATATATATATATATATATATATATATATATATATATATATATATATAATTTGGTCATTTATGTGTTTGAATGTTAGCATAAGGGATCTACTAATAGTGTTATAGAAGATGAACACAATCTGTTTCTTTCTTGTTTGAATACATGTTCTAATGAAGAGGCTTTATGGTATATTGATTCTAGTTGTTCCTCACATATGACTTCCAATGAAAATTTGTTTATTAATTTGGATGAAAAACATGTCATAGTTTTGTTGGGATAATTCACATGGGACTAAAGGAATAGGAACCATTGAAATACCAAATGAGAATGAAAAAATAAAGCACAACTCTGATTATCAGTTGGTTAGATGCTTGAACAAAATTATAAAGTTGTTTTTGATAGGAATGAATGTATAATCAAAGATATGTAGTGGTTGCCCAAGCACAAATGACAGTTGTTCGTATGTTTCTCGATTATTTTTCTTCATGAAAGTAGGTATCAAGTACTATAAAGGTGCATGGTAGTCTATGGCATCTAAATTTGGTGGTTCAATTTACTTAAGAAGAAATTTATGATTGAAGGATTGCCAATTTTTAAGAATGAACAGAAAAATTGTGAAGACTGTTTCTTTGGAAAACGACATAGAAACACTTTTCAAATTGGTTTGTCTAGAAGAGCACGAAAACCCCTTGAAGTTATTCATACTGATTTATGTGCTCCTATGGCAACTCCCTCACTAAATTAATCCAAGTATCTTCTCAACTTCATTGATGATTTTTCTCATAAAACTTGGATATACTATTTGTCTGATATCATAAGTTTTTGATAAATTTGTTGAGTTCAAACAATTAGTTGATAAACAAAGTGGTCAATTCATTAAGGTCATTAGATCAAATAATGGGGGAGAGTATAGGTAAAATTTGTTTCTAGATTATTGTAGAGGACATGGGATTGAAAGAGTGTTTGCTACTTCCTACACTCCGCAACAAAATGGGTTTGCTGGGAGAAAAAATAGAACTATTGTTTAAATGGCTCACAGCTTTGCAGTATGATGAAAGGAAAGAACCTAAATAATTTTTTTGGGGGAGATGCAGTCATTACTGCAATTTATTTGTTGAATAGGAGCCCCACAAAAGCAGTTCATGGGATGAGTCCCGAACAAGCCTGGTTTAGTTTGACACCATTTGTTGCTCATCTTAAGGTGGTCCATTGTGCTGCTTATGCACATATTCCTAAGGAAAAAATCACAAAGTTGAATGAAAAAAGTATCAAATGCATTTTTATTGGGCATGGTTTTGAAAATAAAGCTTACAAATTATTAAGAAATTAATCATAAGTAGAGATGTCATCTTTGATGAAAGAGCACATTATACTCCTAATGAAAGGCTTAGAATATTGAGATAGATTTGAAGAAACCTAACCCTCCTATGGATGATGTAGGTGAAGAGGACTCTCATTTTCTTATATCCGATGAAACAAAAGTTGATAATGCAGAACCTTCATCCTAAACTGAGGAGACTAGACAATATTAAAAATATTGAAAAGAACTGAGAAAAACCATCCCCCATTTCTTATGTTAGATACTAATTTTGATCAAATGACTACCATAACAATGCTCTCATTACTCATGTTATGCAGAATAATGAGCCAAAAGATTTCGAGAAGCTACTGGAAAGGAAGAGAAGATTGCAGCCATGAAGAGTGAAATGGCATCCATGGAACGAAATGACACTTGGGAGTTGGTTGAATTGCTTCGTGGTAAGGATGTTGTTGGTACAAAGTGGATTTATGAAACTAAATATAAATCTGATGGGACTATTGATAAATACAAAGCTAGACCTGTTGTAAAAGGTTACACTCAACTTTGAATTTATTGTAGACTGCGATAGGGTTTTGAAAGAAAAAACTTGGTTTTTTAATGGATTGGGATATTATCTTCAACTTTGGATCCCACTTTTCAACTATACTGCAACTTCAGTAAATTTCATTCCCTAATGAGAAATCTCCCTTTGCTAATCCAATCCAAAAAAGGTATTTAGAAACAACAATTTGATTTAGAAATTATTGATTCGGTTTGTTCATTTTGTCATTCCTTTGATCATCTTGACTCTAAAAATATAAGCCTATGAGAATCTAGAATCCTTTGGTTAACAATATAAGCCTATCAGGCTTAGAGCTTGCTTCTCCCAAGCTTCACACAATATTGCTAAAAAATGAATTTTACCACAATTTTTACTTTTAACCTACAACTTATGCATGTGTCCCACAAATTTTGACCTACTTGACATGTCATGCCCTAGCTATGACCTCTACACCTTTGATCTTTCCTTCCCAACTCCCCTTGCATAATCAACTTGCTCTAATACCGATGCTAATATGAACACAGAATTGAGATGAGAGAAAAAGGCTTGCACCTCAAAGAGAGCATAATTATATAGATGTAAGAATTTTACTATTCAATCTACCATATTAATGTTACAACTACCATAGTAATGACAACATGCTCATTAAATAGCTGCAACATCAACAAACGTATTTAAAAACACGAGGCCTCAAAACTCCAAAAAAAGCAGCAGCAGCTTCAACCTTGAACATAATTTCATATCCTCAAAACTCCAAAGAATTTATAAACAAAGAAGTCTGAAACAAATAGTTTTATTATTCATAGATTATAAACTATCAAAATACAACTCTGTAAACACATTATGATGAGAATAAAAACTTAATTTTGTACAATATTACTACTGATACTTATTTAAGTTAATAGAAAACTTATATCACATTGAATACACTTCATCCTTGTCTCTAGCCATCTCCTTTATGGAAAATGCATCTGCCAATGACTCTCAAGAGTCGTTTTCTATGCCAAAAAGCTCTAGAGTATTTGCATTAATACTAAGGCAAAACTATCTTTTGCTTTGAGAAATAATATAGATTGTAATATTACTATCAGGATTCAATTGTGTAGTTTTTGAGTCAAACTCATTGACCTGTTGACTCGAAAAACACAGTTACATCCTGATAGCAATATCACAATTTGACTTGCTGCGGAGAATATTTCCGATTTATCAAAATGTAATGACCCTTACCAATAGGATCACTAAAAACCACCAATTGAATCGAGACAATTTGTCAAACACTTGGCAAACAACTGAAATGTTTGTCTGAGATGTTGTGTATCAAAGTGTTTATTGTTTTGGGCATCAAATTGCAATTGAGATAACAATACCAATATAAAGAAATGACAATGCAAAGCTAATATTTCATAAACTTCTCAAATCAGTTTGCAATGTAGGACTGTTATGCACTATTACAAATGATCATTGATAAATGACAACCAATGTAGATGCGACTATGTCAACCCAGCTAGTAATGTCTGATGATTGTTTTTTTCTGAGAATGAATGACTATGACACTATTCAGAATACAATACTGCCTTATGACAATGTGGCAATACCCTTGCTATGCATTCATACTACAACATATATCCATATCTGATTATAGAAGACTGACTGTTACAACTAGGACAAATTGAGCTCTGTTATGATCCCCTTTTTACACATGAAACATATGAATCTCAGTCCTATCTATGCACTATATTTCGGTACCAACCCAAAAGCAAAGTCTAAATATATTGTTACGTGCATATAGATATGGGACTGTTACATAGGTAAAATACAATGACACCAAACTATAACAGAGACAGCTGATAACATTATGAGATAACAATGATAACTGAGACTAATCTCTGCATACACCTATGACTGTCACCACAGAATATTCTCATACATGAATTGACAATAAATAGTTGTAATGGAACCTGTTTGATGCTCCTTGCAATCTGCTATGAATGCTGATTAAGACGCTGCAAGAACAGACCCGAACTGATCCCAAACTGCTCCTCTGCAACCTGCTGTACAGACCCAGGTACAGGCCGTACAGTACGACACCTGTACTAATTTATGTGCAAGGTGAAAGCTACCGAAAATGATAGGAATAGGGGCACCTAGGGTTAGATAATAACCCCTCAAATGCATAGAATTTATCTCCAAGTGGATTAGGAGATATGAACAATTTATTGGTTCCAAACCCTGATATTGCAATTCTGAAAATGTGCCAGTTTGTCTTCAATCCTTTGCCAAATTAATTCACCAATTAAGTGATGAATTTCAAACCCTTATTCAACCAATTACAAACCCTCAATATCTATTTTTCAAGTCTACTTTTTCGGACTGCTTTTTTCGGGTCTGCTTTTTCGGACTGCTTTTTCGGACTTGCTTTTTCGAACTGCTTTTTCGTTTTGCTTTTTCGGATTGCTTTTTTCGGATCCGCTTTTTCGTTTTGCTTTTTCTTCCTCTTGCAACCAAAACTCAAACCCTCAGGTAAATCCGAGGATTCCAAATAAGCTCAACATGAAATGGCTGAATACCACTTCCAATGTGCAACCCTTCAGAAGATATCTCACTTCCTCAGTTATGCAAATCCAAGGGAGTTTTCGTTCCCAAAGATCTAATGAAAATTTGTAGACCAAATGATTACAAATTGCTCCAATATGGAAAAGTAGAAGAATCCTCAAATCAGCTTGTCCAAATGAATGCCCAAGCCCCCTATTTATTCACTTTTTGAGAAGTTACTAAGAACTTCTAGAAGCATCCATTATAAAATCCCATTATAATGCACTTTTATAATAATATAACTTTATAAAATAAAAAGTGCAACTCAACTTAAAATTATAACATGTGGGGCCCGCATAACTCATAATAATAAAAATAAGCTCTAAATCACTTCTCCAAGAGCAAATACGACCACTGATCTACAAAATGACTCTCTCCACATCGCCACCAGTCTACGAGAGCCTGTGATAGACTGATCCGGCACGCTAAACGATATCAGCCAGAATGGGGACATGACAGAAAATATAGATGTTAAAAAATACTAGTGTGATGTTTTTTCTCAATACTAGATGTAGATAATAGCAGGAGAAATAACATTCTGCCATAAATCTTAAGCAGCTTAGAAGAGCATATGATAGAAACAAAAAGATACAAAGGAGTTACATTGATGTAATCTAAAATTGCTTGAAGAATTAGGCTATGAAAACATACCCTCTTCTTTTGTTCCTTCAGGAAAGCATGCATTTCATTTACATTTTTGGGTCCCGATTGAAGAAATTCAACACATATGTCTTGGAAATTTAATGAAGGTTTTGATTTTTTCATCACAGTTGAATCAGATTTAGATGAACCATCCTCAACAACCTTCCTTTTCTTTTCTCTTCCCTCTCTTGTTGCATTTTTAGTTTGCAACACTTTAATCTGGGCATCCTACATTACAGCAACAAATTGCTTTAGTTAATGTACGAATATTGAATATGGAATCATTTTTAAATAATTTAAATTGATTGACACAATTAATAAATCTTTGAGACAAACATAATCGTATTTTTAAATTTCATAAAGAAATTTATCTATGATACAGTATCAAACAAGTCATCTACTTGATCTTTCACTTGCATGGTTAATATCTAGAAAAAACTCAAAGAACATAAAATATGTGGTAGTAAGAATTATTTGTAAGTTTCAAACCATGTACAAACATTTTCCATCAAATAACCATTAGTAACTTGTATACTTATTAGGCTAGGGGGTTGCAGTGCCAATAGAAATAGTGATATTCTAGTAACTTTTCCAGGTATCAATATTCCATCTGCCACAAGGTAACCCATAACTCCAGCAGACATGGTGAGGCTGTCATGTAAAAAAAGATGGAGCACATTCAAGGGTAACTTGCATTCACAAAAAATTTAGATTGTATTTCAAGATTAACCCACGCTGCATCAAAGGTAGGCCATAACCTGATCCATGATTTATCAAATAAAAATAATTAGCATATATAAAGTTTTGGAAAAATATGTACACGTAAAATTTCAAAACCCAAATCTTTGACACTTCTTCAAGATCATAACAGTTCATGCCTCGCAGGAGAATATACTAGTTCTGCACCATTAGCAATTTAGACATCCATGTTTCTGTTTTAAGCTAAGTTGCCCATCAGGGTTCGGCTATGAGTATGAGATACTAGTACGTAGGTACGGCAATTTTTTCCCTTGGGTACAAGTACAGGTTCATCTGTACACACACACTCACATGTACATATATTATACCTTTATATATACATGTTCAAACATCAAAGTTATAAATATAAAATGACGAGTGAAACTCATAAATCCATAATTGTCAATAAAATTAAAAACAATATTTTCTTTATCAGAAGCATCATACACAATCTTGGGTACTTCATATTTTGCTTCTAAATATTTAAATGCTTAATACAAAGATTCGCTTGGTATATTCATGCAGAGATTTGATGAGAATTTATAAGTAATGCATAACGTGCACATATTCTGGTATATTTGCTTTGGTACAACCTTCAGGTACTTCCTAGGTGTCCGGGTTCACCGTGGGTTCTTCATAGAAGGACCCATAGAGAACCCAAGCACGCAAGAAAAACCCAAACTGTACCAGTACCAAGACCCAAGCTTTACCAACAGTACTCGATAACTTAGGTTTTAAACATATGAATGCTTTACCTATCTTGGAGCAATGAAAGAAAGAATGTCACCAAATAGGAACAAAATTCCTCTATGGTTCAAAGTGAGGCCCTTCCCATAGCGAATCTTGGGGATGTTTTGGAAGAAAAAGTGGAACATAAAACACACCTTGATTTGTTGCTTGCACAATTTTTGGCCAGGTTTGGTTGTGCTTCGTAATTAGATTTCAAAATCTCGGCAGCCTCTCCTTGAAGGTGAAATTTCATTAGTCCTTGTGCTAAAGGATACTTCTTCCTGTTTTGTAGCTCTTTTGCAAACAAGGATATGTTGCTTCAAAAGGGGTCATGGACTTCAAACAAATCCTACTATTGTTTGACACCACGGTTTCCAAAATTCAACCCCCTCACAAGCATATGTTGCTTCAAAAAGAGAAATAGAAATGAGAAAAATCCCACCAGAATTCAACCCCTCTCAGAGACATCTTCCGTTATTCTAAACAGGGCAAGACTCCCTAATCTACCATTGCATTTCTCACACTCTCAACCCTTCTTCAATTGGAAACAATAACACAATTGGGAGATCCATTTCAGGGTCAAATATGCCAACACCTCAATCCCCATTCACATTTGCATGAATTCTTGTGGATATGCCAACAGAATTAGGGTTCAAGATAGGCATTGAAATTTGCAACCAATTGGTGGACCGTTATTAGTGATGAGGGTGTAGATGGTGTTACGTTATTGAAAACAAGGTTTCAGCTAAAATGGCAAAGCCTTTGAAACAAGCTACCTGCTGGAAAGGGACAAATCTGAGTTATCAACATATTTTTCCCGAGGATAGGGAAGGTGTTAAGGATGATGCTTCTTTGGATTCTCATTTATCTAAGCCTCTTGATTTTCCTAAAAAATGATCGAGTCTTGTAAGGTTTCAAGTATTTCTCCCCAAAGACTTTGAAAGGGATTGTTCAA
Source organism: Chamaecyparis obtusa (assembly GCA_027943335.1). NCBI lineage: Eukaryota > Viridiplantae > Streptophyta > Pinopsida > Cupressales > Cupressaceae > Chamaecyparis > Chamaecyparis obtusa. The sequence continues at coordinate 400,437 of BSBK01008236.1, read as the reverse complement.
AGCAAGGAGTCATCTTCGGAGGCAGTCCCTACACAATCCTTTGGGCTTGAATGTAATAATCATCCAAAAAATAACACAAATCATTGAACAATTGCTAAGCACAAAAATAAGCCATTTTTGTAAAGTTAAAAAAGATAAATGTCTAACTCTATGTTCCCATTGTAAAGGGGAAAAGAAAGGCCCTTCAGTGGTATAGATTATTTTAGAATTTTTGAATGTATTCTCTAGCTTTCTCAGTGGGGCGAAGTAGGTTTTACACTCCTATTAATAAGGTTGATTCCCAAACCTAATGCTTATATTTTCAATCTATATATTCAAAGAATGTGGTCTCCATGACCATAATTAATGTACCAAAAAATATATATTTAATATATAACATATATATGTTGTATTTGAGAACAAAAATGAAACAAGAGAAAAACTAATAGAGAGACTACGGAAAAAGATGATTTTGTAGGACAAATTTAAATGTGCAACATGATTCTAAGATCTTAGAAAGGCATCACCCTTCCTTGAGAGCAACGAAGATCACATCTTGTTAAAATTGTGATATCGCTATCAAGATTCAACTATGTAGTTTTTGAGTCAAACTCACTGACCCATGTTTCATGAGTAGTGGTTCACAAGAACCCATCTCTCATGGGAATGAATGGAACACATAGCACTCATTGCATCTAGGCGATGCTCACAAAGGTGAAGCACCAGGACTTCCTGAGAGGTCACCCATCCCAATGTTACTCTAGGTTAAATGCACTTGAGCTGGAGTAGTATTGGGATGGGTGACCTCCCAGGAAGTCCCAATGCTTCACCTTGTGAGCATCACCTAGATGCGATGAGTGCTAAGTGTTCCATTTATTCCCATGAGAGATGAGCTCTTGTGAACCACCACTCATGAAACATGGGTCAATGAGTTTGACTCAAAAACTACACAGTTAAATCTTGAAAATATCACAATTTGACTTTCTGTGGAAAATATCTCCTACTTATCAATCTTGTTAAAAGTCATATGAAGAAATCCAATGCTGATTTTTTTGCTACAAGAAACAAAACTCAATAAAGTTGAAGCTAAAACCGTGCACCAAAAATGGAAGGGTTGTAATGGTGTATTTGTAGATTCAATGGCGTATTTCTATGATTTGTAATAATTAAGTGGTGATGGTTTCAAACCCCCAGTTCATATAGCTTACTATTGTGAGCTTTGCATTTGTTAGTTTACCTCTATGTCTGTCAAAAGGTAACAATCAACAGTCATTCTAAATTAATTCTATATTGTTTCATTTAAAAAAAAATTAGGGGTGGTTATTACAGTGGTATTAGAGCCTTTGATTATTACAGCTAAGGACTTCAAACACGGGAGGTGGATTACGGGTGATGGTTGTAGATGGCTTCAAAATTAATTGCACCAAGACAATCCCACAATTGAGTTTGCAGTTAGAGAGCTATGAAGTCAAAGGTGACTTATATGTGTTGAGTATTAGAGTGATTGATGCAATGAAGGAGATATAGTGGCTTCAATCACTTGGTGAGATCACACTTAATTTTCAAACCATGGGCTAAACTTCAAATCAAAAGGAAGGAATGTGGTCTTGAGAAGGATATCTAATGGAGGATTATAAGTTATGTCTTTCAAATGTATTTAAAGGACATTTAGACATGAGCGAGTTGAGTGGGCAGCAAAGTGTGTGGTCGTGTAAAGAGGTCATATCCACCTAACATTCAAGCTTTTCTATCTAAGAAAAGCAAGGTGTTCAGTAGCATCCTTGCAAGTAGGCCTCTTAATAGAGGCATTGAGAAGATGATTGATTTAGAGGAGGGAGCTAAACCAGTCATCGCCACTACTTATAGGCATCCTAAGAGACAGCAGATGAGATAGAAAAGACAATTAAAAATCTTTTGGATATAGGACACACCACCACTTTGAAAACACTTAAATCACATCCAAAATCACACCACATAGATGAAAACCATGCTATAGACCAAATACTAGATACCCACATCAGAAAACTGCAAAGTACTTCATCACTCCACACCAAAATCTTCTTGAAAGCTTCAAGAACACTGAAAATAAATTGAAATGCACACTGACACTTCTAAAAAACCTCCAAAGCTTTACCAATCTCAAACAACACTTCAAAAGGCACACCACACACCAAAACCACAATACCCACATCAAAATATTGTAAATATTATCATCTTCCTCAAATCCAAAATCACCCACAAAGATAAAGTAAACTATAAACCGTTAACCACGAACACCAACCAGCCTGGGTGGGTCTCTCACCATCGAAACCGGCAAGACAAGAAGAGAATTTTTGGTCCTCGTCCAGAAAAAGAACTCCTCAAGCTCATTCATCTTCTTCCTTAAGAAGGAATTGCAACCATATAAGCAATCCACTTTCAAAAGGAGTGAGTCAGAGAACCTTAATCCTTGCTTCTATGGACCTTTTCAATGCTCACAGAGTCACAACAGTAAACTATATGCAATAGGGGGTTTGAAACCATTGCCACTCAGTACAAATCATAGAAAGAAGAAAGATTGTTCGTTGGTAACAAATGAGAGGGGGCTGAGCCTTCGCCTCTTTGTCAATACAAAACATAAATTGTAGCTACTAAGTTAAGTGAGGGTTTGTTGCCATCTCCACCCGGTCAGTACATTAGCATTAATTAGAAAAGGAAATTGCAACTAACTAGATGAAGAGGGGGTCTGTTACCATCCCCACTCAGTCTATACATTAGCACATAAAATATCATAGGCCTACAAGATAAAATCTTTCTTCACATCAAGCATATGATAACACAAAAATAATATCAAAGAGATTTGATAAACAAACTAAAATCAGATTGTGGGAATCAATATCAGACCTGTTCATAGACCAAAAAATGCATTTTTAGTCCGTCAAATGAGCAGCAAACTCATTCTAGCTCCATGAGGAAGAATTAGTACAAGTGCCAATCTATTCCAAACTGTTCTTTCTCATAAACCCACCATTTTGCAAGCAAGGACACCTCAGGAAACAAATTGCAGATCTCTGATAATGCAGATTTAATTTCAGTCTGAAACCTCGAGAAGAGGAAATGTATGGCCATCTTGTAGGGGTGATTTTGTCTTAAAATTCAGTTTTTTGACAAGCACCACATATGGATAGTCAAAAGAGGTTGCCCAACTATCGTAAATCCCAAGGAACAACACTCAAAATGATATCTCTGTCAACCATTAAATTATGAGCATAAATCTGATTTTTTGTTATTCTAAAAAAATGCACACCAGCACTTAGAAAAAGCTCCAAAGCTCTACCAATCTCGAACAGCACTTCAAAAGGACAGATCACACATCATAACCACAGTACCCACATCAAAAATACTGTAAAGAACATCATCTTCCTCAAACCCAAAATCACCCACAAAGGTAGAATCTCTCACCACCAAAACCAGCAAGACAAGAAGAGGGTTTTCATCCTTAAACAAAAATAAAACTCCTTGAGCTCATTGCAGCAGCATAACATTATCTTCACAATGTTCAACATAAGAAGCATGAGAGCCAAAACTCATTTTTGTAGAGTTTCAAGGAAAAATTAGGGCAAGAACAAATTAGGGCAACTCCAGTAATAAAATAACAAACTTTAGCACTTTTAATATTTCACTTAAAAACACCTTAAACTTTAAAGTTGTCACTCTCTAGGCGTGGCACAAGGGGGGTCTTTTGAACACTTTATCTCACTTAAATCATAAAGCCACTTTATAAAATATTTACATGAAATAATAGAATAATATTTCCTGGCCTTACAAAAATCTGAAACTAGACTCTGCACTTTGAAGTTGAGGAAACCCAGAGACTGAGACCAATTACCCACAATAGCATTTACTATAAATAGTAATATGCTAAAAATAACCAAACCATCCAAACCCTGAAATTGAAGATTGTTAAGGTTTTAGGATCGTTGCAAATGTAATAGCACTATCTTATTGTATATGTTTTCCAAATGCATCGATCTCTTTGTATTTATACATGACAAGGATAAGAAGAGACATGTCCCTTCATTAATTTATTTTATCAATTTAACTATTTAGTTATTATGAGAGTAATTATAATATAACTTTATATATAAATATATATATATATATAGTAATATCAATTATTTTATATATTGATATATATGTATATATATAATAAATCATTTCTCATAATAATCATATAGTCAGTATTATTTATTTGACCAATGCTACAAACATCAACACTCCCTCTTAGCTAGGGAGGATAAGTCAATCCAATGTCAACATTTAAGACACTTGACAACATCAATCATATGATGTAAGCAATAAAGACATCATCCTCAAGATGTAATCAATAGAAACATAGTCTCAATATGTGGATTGCCTCCATCGGCGATTCTATCCATTTGATATCTTGAGTATTGGCCTATCAGAATGTCAACACATGATATTCACCAAATACTCTAAGTATTGGTCTATCAAAACATCAACATATGATATTCACCAAGTACTCAATAAGGTTCTGGCCTGCAGAATATCAACACATGATATTCACCAAATACCTATCATATATCTATACAAACAACTCATAGATCGTCAATTTAATGTCATCTAACACTTAGTTGTTGATTTATAAGATATATCTATACAAAATAGACCGTCAATTCAATGACATCTAACACTTAGTTGTTGATTTAATCCATCATGATCCGTTTCAACATTATAAATAATGTATATTATGATTTAAGTTATTGTAAGATCGCCACCTTCCAATAACTTCTGCAAATACAAGTGATAATCATTTGAAAGTCGTCACTTCCTCATGAATTACACAGGGCCCAAAAGGCATTCATGATTTCTAGTCCTCTGACTATTATAGATTCTTGATCACTGGAGAATCCATCTCAGTATGGACTACTTCCTCTGAATCAATACAACCATGAATCAATACGACCAAGATTATCAAAAGTTGATTCAACCATATCCTCTATATGCTCCCTCTGAAGCTCAAGTTCTTGTATCAACCTCTTGTCTTCTTTTGAAATGTTAGACTCCCTCTGCATCTGGTCTCAATCATCAATTCGTTTGCAAGCATTAAGTTCTTTCTCCCTTGAATGCAATTTTCTTGTGCTTCCATCCTGAAGGTATGTCAGAGAGAGATTACAAATAGCTCACTAAACTATCTCGACCAAAAATACCAATGATAGAAGCATACAAGATTTTACTAACCAATAGTATAACATGAATTACAAACTTAAAAAAATTATGTGCATTAATAAAACATGGAATACTTATCTTTTATAAATTTCAAGTTTTTCATTCTATAAGGTGAGCCCATATAGAAAATATCATGCAAATTCACAGAATGATGTCGTTCTCAAACATTACTAGAATTCTTCACATGACCTATCTTGAATATCCAAAGGTTCTATACACTATCACAACCTTCAATCTTATTAGATCTCCCTTCAAGCAGTTAGGCTTTTAAAGAAGGAACCTCGCTCTTTTACAGATTTCGCATAGACCCGTACATAGTCGGTCATAACTTTTGAACCCAACACTTTCTCGCCAATCGCTCCAATGAGATTCTCCTAAATTTGTTTTTCACCAACATATCCAAAATTTAGCAAAATCCAATGGTGTATATGTGAGATATGGTCCTCGTACTAAGATTCTATTTTCTGAGATAGTCACACATTCACCATCAACAAACTACTCTCTTACATTTGCAACTTGGCTTTGATACCATGTTAAGATTTTACGATCGTTGCAAATGTAATAGCACTATCTTATTGTAAGTTTTCCCAAATGCATCAGTCTCTTTGTATTTATACATGACAAGGACAAGAAGAGACATGACCCTTCATGGGACATGTCTATTCATTAATTTATTTTATCAATTTAACTATTTAGTTATTATAAGAGTAATTATAATCCAACTTTATATATATATATATATATATATATATCAATGTATATAGTAATATCAATTATTTTATATATTGATATATATGTATATAATAAATCATTTTTCATAATAATCATATAGTCAGTATTATTTATCTGACCAATGCTACAAACATCAACAAAGATACTGCTCTCTAAAGCCGAGGAGAACTATGTCTAGGATTTGTTAGATATAGCACTAACCAAAAATAGTATTATGCTAAAAATAGAAATGTTTCCCAGAAGTCGTAAAACTGAAGATGTTGCATGCTAAAGCTGAAAGGCTGAAGATTTGAACTGCCAAAAATAATGGTTACTATAAATAGTGACTTCTAAACCTGGCAACTAGTAAAAATATTAAGTCAACCAAAATTCCCAACTAACCAATGATCCAAACTGACACTTAAAATAGTAACTTCCTAAAAATAATAAGTAGGAAAAGTTGTCTGAAATCACTCCAGAATGTGTCACTCATCTCCATTAATCCGTCTGAACACACTAGCAACATCAAAATACCACTTTAATCCTTCTGACAGCAACACTAGCTGCACTACAAGAGAACCAAAAAATTGGGGACATTACAATTTGCCACAAATCACAGGAACATAAAGGGTTAGATTTGAAACACTTGTGTTGGAGAGTATCTTAGATAGAAAAGATTTGTCCTTGACATTGAAATGGTCTGAAATCATATAGCTGTGAATTGATTTACTTGGGGAAGGAGTGAAAAAGCAGGAGGATATTCACATTGAGGCTGTTGATTTGATAATGGGCACCTAAGGTTTTTGTGGAGAAGACAATGGAAAATTCTATAAAGAGGATCAAACTGTTGATTCATTTGATAGTCTAGGACACCTAGATGAAATTATCAATGAAGGATTAAGTCAACCATTCGGCTTTGGTTCTTCTTCTCTAGACAGTTTGATGGACATAAAACTCAAGTTCAAAAACCTTGACAAGCAGATGTGAAGGATCATCAAGTTACAAATGTTTATGTTTGCTCCAGCTTCCATTCTAGTTACATAGTTGGCCCTAACCTGGACACAATGTCAGACATTGACAACATTTAGGGATTACTAGCACAAAAAGAGAGCAATAGATGACACTAGTATTATTGAAGACATCAACATTGAATTGAAAATGGAGAATCAAGAAAAGACTCTTCTGCACAGATGTTGAAAATCTTCTACGTGTTAATTTTAAGGCACAATATAATGATGAAATATATACCTTATGCCACTATGTCAAATGTTTAATATCAAAAATAACTTAGAGTTCATGTATTAATTTGGAATATTATTTTTATTTCTCAAAACTGCCCAGCAGTTATTGAACAAAGGCTATAAATATAAGACATTGTAAAAGTAAAGAGTATTAAAGTTGGAACAAAATTTTGTTAGGTTTGTGTAGGAGTGCAGTAAACTTTGGGATTTTGAGATTAAGAGAAATAATAAACTCCAGAGCAGAACTTTGATTCTTATTTGTTATTATATCATTTCTTATGTTAAATATAATTGTTTATTCTCTGAAATCTCTTTGCAGACTACAAGTTTATTAATTCATTTTAAAAATATTATGTAGGTTTAGCCAGAATCTGATTTCTACTTGACAAATCTGCAAATTCATTATTCCTAATTTCCTACAACCTTTCCTTTCATATATAATTGCAAAAACCAACACCAAATCATCTTGTAGAGTGTACAGTTTCTACTTTTTCTGCGACCATCTTGACGAGGAGGTTTTACCCCAATGATTGCTGAAGATTCGACACTGCAAATCCATTGACCAACACTTAATAAAAATAATTACAGATAGTATAAAAAGAGAGAAAATGAGATCCTTCAAACTCTCCTTATGAACCTCTCAAAAAGCATATGAGGGATAATAGAAAAGATATGCTATATTCACAACACAATCCTTAGGATAGTATTACAAGTGCAATTTTATTTTCTCTTCGACTATAATAAATAATAGTATCTACCAAATCATTCTTTATTCTAATAGAATTTATGATAATATAAAATTTTGGTATTGGTCTATTAAAATAAAGCAAGAAAGAAAATGCGAAATAAAACAGAGAAAAAAGGAGTGTACTATGACGATATATAAAAATTCTACCACTAGTTTATTAAAGTTAAGCAAGAATACAAAATATAACTGAGTTAATAATGAATTTAAATAAAAAATGGTTGAAGAACAAAGGTTGCAATCAAGATATGGATATCTCCATCTGAATTGCATAAGGAACTAAAATTAAGCGTAAGGCGTAAGCAACTTTAGAAAAACAAATGCCCCTGAAAACATACCCAAAGCCCAGTCGGTCTGCATAGAAAGTGGCCCCTTAAGGTGTGTTAGTAGAAGTTTCAAATTAAAAAAAAGTGTGAACATCTAAATGCCATGTACTAGTTAAATGGGTTGCGATCATGGGGTAAAATTCCCAAAGTCCAACTTCCCCAAAAAACATGAAAAGCATTAAAATTGACTAAAACACCACATTCAACACATTGGGTGTGGCATATCCCGGCTAACAAAGCTGAATGCAAGTCCCACATAAATTTTAAAGAAAACAAACCCTCATGGAAAAGCCAAAGTTCAACCAGAAAAGAAATTTAGTAAACCAGAAAAAAAAATGTTCATGTACTAGTACACTATATTACAAATACACATTGAATTACAATCTTCTAGCCTTTACCATTACTAGAAATGAACTGTAACTCAAAAGAGATATCAAAACATATAATATAATGAGTATTTCCTTAGTAAGTTCACAAAAAACTTACAACCATCTTCACATCCTCATGTTCACTATTGTTCTCATTGATTTCTTTATTATTTGCACTAGGATCCAGAGCATTTTCCTTTCCAGATTCATCATTCTCATCGAAGTTTTTCTTAAGAAGCATTTTTATTTGCTTTCCAGCTTCAGTAATACCTTCATCATCTTCGAAATCCTGTAAACACAAGTTCTACAAAAATTGAGATTTTTCAATCATTAATTTCATTCAAATTTTTAATTCTTACCCCCATAGAGTTATTTCCACACCATCAATCTATACACAAAATATACTATAATATCCTTTTTATATGTTTGTAATCCAGAAAGGAATAGTAAATGTGTATATGAAGAAATGTAGTTTAACTTAAGAAATCTGTACTGTTTCTCCCGCAATAGTATTGTCCAATGTTTTCACACAGGTACAAAACAGGGTTAAACCCTTATATTTTAAATCTAGATTTCTAATCTAAACATTGGACAAGTAACCTACATCTAAACTTTGTACAAACAAAAAATAAAATTCTATTTTACTGATTTTGAGTTGCAATAATTTGAAAAAAAAAGTAAAATTCAACTTTTAAGTACTTAAGGAGATACCAGATATAAAAGTAGATTTATTTACCTATAGAGCATACAATTTTCGGTCAACATTTATTTCTGCTCAAAACTAAGTGGTGAAGGTTCAGATTCAAAGTAAACAGTGCAATGATAAAAATTATGAAATGGTAATTCAATTTTATATTCCATTAATATACAAGTTTAAACCATAGTTACGAGTCTCGGATTCACCCTAGACACGGCAAGCATGTTTCAGGCTCGGACTCGGACTGATGAAAAAACTCAGCAAAACCCAAGAAATTCAGAGGTTTTTAAGGGTTTAAAAATGCACCCTTTATTAAATAAACCTTAAAGACACAATAACATCATCAAATAAAAGCTAATATGCTCACATATACAAATATACATTGATCGCTGAAGGAAATAGCACACTTAGATATATATAAATATTGTCAAATGTATACAAAACTCATTAAACTCATGGAATATGAAATCCATAACATCACAAATTCCAAAAAAATACCAAGACAATAACTAGAAATCAGCATCCTTTCTATGAAGGCATCTAAGGTAGGTCCTAGATGATGTAGCAGACATAATAAAATAATATGGTTTTAACTATGAAAATGAAGAGATTTGCAACAAGTGATATATATTATGTAGGTTTTTATGATCATAATTCATCATTGACCTATTACTTGGTTAGACTTATAGTTTGATGGTGAGTTTGGGGCCAACACAAAACAAAGTTGAGTGTAGTATCCCTTGCAGGGGGTCTCAAGATGAGAGAGAGAGAGAGAGAGAGAGAGAGAGAGAGCATCCGATAAGAGGAGGGAGTGAATCATGATAACAACTATTTTTACCAACTTAAACTTTATCAACCATAATAGTATTATTTACTAAATTCCAACTGTTGATGATCTGTAGCTTCAATCGGATCAATCACAATTGATTAAATTAATTATATATATAATTGTATATAATATATATATATATATATATATATATATATAATATTTTGAGAATTTAATATTTACATTATTTAATAATAATATGATATTAATATGTTAATATATTATATGAGAAATTATAAATAAATAAATAAATAAATATATATATATATATTGTTAACAAATTCAATCTTTTCCATATACTAATTGATCACAAAGTTCATATTATTACTGTTATAATGACCGATTATTATCAGTTCCTTTAACCATACCGATTTATATCGGTCAAACCTCATTATACATACTGCATTTGTATCAGTTAACATAAATACCGATCAATATCATTCATGAGTAAATTAAAAGAAAAATTAAAAGCCATATAATCTGATCTCTAAAACTTAACATGGTATCAGAGCCAGGTTCCTTCTATAAAGCCTAACCACTTGAAGGAAGATCCGATTAAATTGAAGGCAAATCAAGATTAGATTTTTAAAATCTATATATTCTTTTTGAAAATCTTGTACCTCAAAATGGTGAATGGAATCAGACTTGAAGACAGACTTGAAGGTGCTTCAAATTTTGAATCTTGGAAACTACGAATGATGCTAATACTAAGAAAGAATGAGTTAAAACCAATCGTAGAAAATCCTCCTAAATCTAATGAGAATAATGAGAAGAGCCAATGGGAAAAGGACAATACCAAGGCAATGGAACTATTAGTTGATGGAGTAAAAGATCATCTACTACCTATTATAACGAAGCTAGACTCTGCATATGAAATGTTCAAAGCTTTGGAAAACATGTATGAGATCAACAACACTAGTAGGATTCTTACTCTTAAAAATCAACTCTCTAATATTAAAATGAATAAAGTAGAGACCATCACCTCATACTTTATGAGGATAACAGAATTAAGAAACCGACTCTCAACAATCGGTCACATCAATGATAATATAGAGTTGACTATGGTAACTTTGAATGGACTCCCAATGTCATGGGAAAAATTTAGACAAGGAATAAGTGCTCGCTCCAAACTCCCCAAATTCGATCGACTAAAAGCTGGCTGCATTCAAGAAGAGTGTAATCTAATATCTAGAGGAATCAGTGTGGAATCCACAAATGAAGATATTCAGATTCTCACCACTAATTTGAAAAGGAAGAAGGGCAAGAACTCATATGGTAAACAACCATTCAAGAAATCGAGAGACCTCTCTACAGTACAATGCTATAGATGTGACAAATATGGTCACACCGCAGTAAAATTAGCTGACTGACTCAAACATCAAGCTTCCCTTGCTGAAGTTAGTAATTCAAACTTGTATTCAAAGAAACTTGTATTCTAAAGAAATTCAAGATACCTTGTGATTGAGAGGGAGTTCATTGATAAAGATGGAACACTCTGAGGTACACTAGATAAAATTGTAAATATTGATTATTATACTAATGTTATTTCATTACTATATGGGCCCTGTGTAAATCATGAGGAAGTGACGACTTCCAAATGATTATCACTTGTATTTGTTAAAGTTATTGAAAGGTGACGATCTTACAAAAACTTGATCTTCTATCATGATAGACATCTTATGATGGCTAAAACAGATCTTGATCGATGACATCTTGCATGGTGGATTAAGTTCCTTAAACAGACCATGACCTTCTATTGTGATAGACATCTTATGATGGCTGAAACAGAGCATGATAGATGATATGAATGCTCCTAGGGTAAGCATTTTTGAGGATACATGTGCACATTACCTATGGACATTTTTTTGAGTACTTGGTGGACATCATGTGACTTGATGTTGGTAGGCCATTACTTTGAGTACTTGGTGACTATCATGCGACTTGATATTATGTGGCCAATGCTCCCAAATATCATGAGATATTACTTATGAATCTATGAGTTATGGTGAATATCATGAGATTTGATATTCTTGGTCAGACCATATCTCTGATATCACGATGATGTGATACCATAATAAACTTTCAGAGTTAACTTTGTGTTGCTCTCTTGGATTGATCTATTTATCCTCCCTAGCTAAGAGGGAGTGTTGATGATTTGTAGCTTCAATCGGATCAATCACAATTGATTAAATTAAATACATACACACACACACACACACACACACATATATATATATATATATATTTAATATTTTGAGAATTTAATATTTACATTATTTAATAAAAATATGATATTAATATGTTAATATATTATATGAGAAATTATATATATATATTTATTGCTAACATATTTAATCTTTTCCATATACTAATCGATCACAAAGTTCATATTATTGCTGTTATAATGACCGATTATTATCGGTTCCTTTAACCATACCGATTTATATCGGTCAAACCTCATTATACATATTGCATTTGTATCAGTTAACATAAATACCGATCAATATCGTTTATGATTGATGGTACATACCGATCGAGTATCGGTTATGATACGTACCAAGAATGCCGATTAAGTATCCGGCTTAATGAATTAGTGTGTATGCTTAATAAGAGGCATGTCAATAGAGAGACATGTCTCCACATGAAGACGTGTCTATCTATTGACATGTCTCTCTTATATATATCCCTTCTTGGATCGAATGATGACAAGCATATACAACATTTGCAATACAAGTCTCATTCATCCAATTAATATTTGATCCTAAATTCAGTTCATAGTAATAATTTGATTATTAAAATATCTATATATATTTATTACTATATCAGTATTAAATATATATATATATATATATATATATATATATATATATACATTTTGTTTAAATATATATAAACTGGATTTTGAAAGAAAAATTAAAAGCCATATAATCTGATCTCTAAAACTTACCACCAACAATCATGCACATAAGAACACAATAACACAATGTTAATGTGGGAACTCTAATGAAAGTAAACCACGGAAAATCAATGCTTTTATATAATTCTTCTTTTACAAAGTTTGTAGGCAACAATCTACTAGAGGCATCAACCCCTAAAGCACGAACCCACTGGGCACACCAACTCCCACTTCTGAATTTGTATGCACCAAGCCCTAACTTAGTTTACTCTTTGTTCTTATAGTTTACTCCTTCAATGGATTGTGATCTTCTCACAAATCTGCCTTGATCACATCTGTCTCTTCCTCAAAATCTGCATATATTCTTTTCTTCACACACGAAACTGCTATGGTATATAAGATATTTTTGTTTTTTTCAAATCTGATCACCACCCACACAATATCCTTCTTTCAAAACTGACCATAGTCCAGACAATAAACTTCTCTCACAAATCTGATCATAAATCTGATTTTGAGAAGTAAGTCTTTCCCTTTGCAAGTCCGATAAAAACCATGGCAATATCTTTACATAGATTTCTGCTCTTATTTCTCATACATGTACTTCATATGATTATACATTTATACATGGGCAGCATCTGCTCTTAAAATATATCTGAAATACTCTTCATCCTCACCCCTTTATTTCTTCTATATCTGCTTAATACTTCTGTTATGCTTGAATGATATTACTTTATTACACACAAAAAACTATCCTTCACATCTTCCTATTATAGCTCTATGTATTCCTTCAAATGGACACGACTTATCTTTCCTTAATCGCACCCTTTGACTAATTAAAATCATACCTTCAAGGAAGCATTGCTGGCTTTTGTTATAAGCGCTGCAGCCTTTTAAACAAATCAGTGATCCTTTTCGGTGGAAATCATGGCATATATTTACATATCACTGCTACCCTTTAATATCCTTAATCGCACCTTTTCCTAAGATAGATTCGTCTTGTTTGAATTTTTGTCTTATGCGCCTTTTGTCTTGTTGTCTTGGTTTTTTACTCTTGTCTTGTGCTGCATTTGTAATTATTCATCTTCTTCTCTAAAGGAGTCAGCTATACTCATTTAAACTTATATTTTATTTAATATAATCTTAATCACAGCAAGCAATCAAACAATCTGTTCTTGATATGCAAACCATTGCAGTCATTTGTTATCTCTTTAACATATTTCATTGCTGCATTAGTAACATATAATCTCTTCCTCCATATGTGCATCAACCACTTTATATGGGCACTAAATATATTAGTGATTGCTGCTTTAAAGCAAATGTTTGATCACTGCTTCCTTTTAGTAATATCACCATCAATGAAATCACTGCTTCCAAACATTTACCACTTCCATTTAGTACTTGACTATTGCTTACTTTATTAATCACTGCCATTTAGTGTTCATCTTTATTTAATCACTGTGTAAACTTAATCATGTGTCGCTATCCATCACTGTTTTGTGTATTGCTTGTTTCTGTAATTGTCAGGCATCTAATAAGTTACTGTCTTTGTCTTATATGAATCGTTGCTCAAGCCTTATCACTAGTCACTGTTCATTAATTGCCGCCTTCACATGGTGATTAACTCATATCAATCTACCCCCTAATATCAGTCAAAACTTCAAATTGCTTTAACATGTTAATTAGGCATCAATATGCCTTATCTTGATTGCTTCATCTGATGGTAAGTAAACTTATTCCATGATTTAGCAGCCTTTGGCCTTAATGAGATATAACTCATTTTCCTTTGACATTGATGACACTCAATCTAATAATCTCATCCATTTGAATTGTCTATACCCTTGATATCAATGACAACATTTCCAACAAGATCTTGGGGGAGAGAGGAGAGTGAGATAGAGAGAGGTAGAGAGAGGATGTAGAGTAAGTGTGATAGGGGAGAGATAGTTCTAGAGTTCAGGGAGATAAAGTAAGTGAGATAGAAAAAACGAGAGAATGCTGATAGGGGCCTTCTAAATGCTGAAAATTGACTAAGTCTCAAAATTTATAAGATCTAAAACCTTAAATTTGCATTAAAAAAACTAGAGATCTAAAACCACTCTCAAACATCCTACCATATGTATAGGAAATATAAGGAAAAACACATATTGAAATTGACTTATATTTAAATGTTATATTTCATGTATATATTCTAATGAAGAGAATGAGACCGACTTAAAGAAAAAGATTAGGAGTTCAATGTCATATTTCATGTGTATTCTAAAGGCATGTCATTATAAAAAAGAATTGAAATTTTGTGTGTTTTAAGAAAAATGACCAAGTATTAGGCCCATACTTGCAAAGAATCACCGAGTTTGGGTGAGTCTACGAAATTCTTAGCTCAGCCTGAGTTTGAACCCCCAGACTCAACAAGCATGACTCACCGAGTTTTGGTGAGTCCAGGCAAGTCTCATTTCTATGGTTTAAACAAAAATAGAAACTAAATAAATGCAATGTCCCCTTCCTACGCGCTTAGCATGATGGACCATTAGCCTATTCAATGAGTTCCTATAGGC
Source organism: Chamaecyparis obtusa (assembly GCA_027943335.1). Classification (NCBI taxonomy): domain Eukaryota; kingdom Viridiplantae; phylum Streptophyta; class Pinopsida; order Cupressales; family Cupressaceae; genus Chamaecyparis; species Chamaecyparis obtusa. The sequence goes on along the minus strand of BSBK01008236.1, from coordinate 384,864 downwards.
TAATGGGTTAGGGATAGGGGACTTATAATGACAGTCTGATCCAGCTTAAGGCAATGACGTGTTCATTTGAGCTCAAGTGGTAAAGTTTTGCATGATGCCCTTTTCTGGAGTGGTTTTGAACAATTTTCTCATACTATTTTTGGTAAGTCAATCGGGCACCAACTAAGCTACTTATTGTTGGCTTTATTACATTATCGATTTACTTTTAACAAGTTAGTTTTAATAACGTATAACTGCTGGTTAGTTTTGCAGTTATGCAACTTCTTTAGTTTTCTGTAATGCCTATTTAAGGCACGCTATTTGGATGAATAATACATTGAATACAACTCTGAATACATTCAGTTTGAATTTTCTCTTTCACTTGTTAAAACTACTATTTTTAGATTTGTCAATTGATGCAATCAATGTTGATATCTTGGTATTTGATATGGTCCAATCCATTTAATTTAAATAATGATTAATTTTAAAATTAAATTAAATATTAACTTTATTTAATTTATTTAAATATTGAATATGTAGCTTTGTGAGGATGAAAATCCTACTGGTTGGGCATAGGATTTGGAGGGCTATAAAACAAGATTTCTGGAGCTCATTTGTTATGCTTGGATTTTGATATTTTGAAAATACATTTGCTGGTTGAACTTGTTCATCTTATGGCTTTGTGAGAATGAAAATCCTTGCAAGGAACATCTAAATTGATGATAGATTCAATCTAGAGGATTTACTGGTGGATTCATTCAAGTATCATACTTGGGCTCCACAATGATTCAATATTCAATTTTTGAGCAGCAGATTGTATTAAAATAATATTGTAATGTTTCTATAATGGTCATCTTGGTTTAGTAAGTTTCCTTTTTTGCATTTTGTTAACGAGTGTTTTGTTTAGAAACATCTTGTAATCTCTTATAAATAGAGCCTTTCGACTCTATTGTATATATCAATTTTATAATAATATGGAACCAAAGCGGGTCGATTGGGTTTTTTAAGTTTTAAAGAATTTTTTTTTAAAATTGTGGCCTACCTGGAATTTTTTCCAAAAAATTTTAATCAAATTTTTTTGTGAAAAAATTGGTGGGAATTTATTTCGAGGGTTTTTCAACCCATGTTTTCTCTACTTGAGGTTGCATTTTGTTTGCAAAAGGTCACGATTTGCAGATCACAATTTGTATTTTACCTGCAAATACCGCATGTTTCTAGTTTGTGCACAATAGTGAGGGCACTTTTTTGCTCGACGATAGATGTTTTTGTTGGTGATTTAGCTTCTCAAGATATCTTTCTCCCATATATGAGATTATCGTCTCTATCCTAGGGTTCTTGTTTCTCCTTTCATCGTGATGTGTTCTTGTATTCCTCTCTGTTGCTATTGTTTTATTTAATAAATTATCTTTATTTTCTGGAGACGTTCAATCTAGTCAGCCAGTCGTCTCTACTTTATTATCAGCGATTATGTTAATATTTTACCGGTTACTGAGAGGGGAGAGATGAATCAGTAACAAATTTTTTCTTCAATTCTAAAACTAGCAAACAGATTTTGCATTAAAGATCAGAAATTTAATCAACCATTTACTATCATAAGCAAAATGACTCAGATCAACACAGGTGTTTATACGTGGAAACCCTCGGTTAGAAGGAAAAAACCACGGTGAGACAAAACTCACAACTTCACTACTGTAGAATGAAGGTGCCCTGTTAGGAGCTTACAAAGCATTGATCATAGTGCTACCCGGTTAAGGAATTTTACAGAGATCAATTAAGATCTGAACCCTATTAAAGGTTGCCTGGTTACAGGACTTTAAACATCACCAAAGATGTTACCCTGTTAGGGGATTTTTACAATGAACCGATTAGGTCCACACTAATATAGGGATTTGAATATATTTTCACTACTGATAAATGTAATGATCTATTGTGACACTGAATGTCTGATTACATCATACCTCTGTTCCTTGTTAGCCTGGCTGTTGAACTCTGCTACTTTGTGCAGCGTTTCTCAAAAGATATCTCTCCTCTACTCTATGCAATCATCTAATTTCAACAACTTATCTTGCATCCTATGACCTGTATTTATACAAGAGATTCTCCGTAATGAAACTCTTAACTCATAGAACCGCCAAGCTGCAAACTTTGCAATAAATCATGCAATCAGCAAAAAGCTATGCGTACCGATCTGGAGTTTACCTTGCAAGACATCCGCATGAATTAAAGCTAACTCCTGTTAAAAAGCTAACTCCACTTCTAAGCGGTGGATGTCTCGTATAATCCTGCTTTTAACTCAAACTAATCCACTAAACCCAGTGCGGATCTTTAGGCTGCTTTAGACCGGTGTGACCTTATATCCAGTTCAACTTATGCATAATGAGATCGGTGTGTGTCCTTACCGGTGAGTATTATCGACCGGTGCAAACGTTATGTTGCTTGTCTACCGGTGTCTTCTAAGTGTTGTGAGTGACCAGTGACCCCTTACCGGTGCATAGCGTTTGTGGATGGACACTAATGACAATCTTGAATTGCTAACAATCTTCCCCTTTGTCATTGGTGGCAAAACTATACACAAAATTCACTCACTTACTGATCATAGTGCCTTGTATCGGTTCTCTTGGCTGAAAGTTCTACACTATACTGGTCTGTAGAACACTTCCCTTGTCTAAATGCTCCGGTGTTCTTCTCCTCTGTTTTGCTTTTGTTTACTTCTCAATTTTGTCACTTTATGACCATCTATCTTCCCCTTTTTGCCTCCAGAGGACAAAGGGTGTAGCTTCTCTGAGGAATTTATATTTGGAGTTTGTTGAAGATATCCTTGCAGGTAGTCTTAGCAGATTGTAAAAAGGGTGCCCATTGACCAATTACATATTCTATATTCTTCTAGGTTGCTTTGAGAGAAACAATTATGTTCTCCATGTCTTCCACGGTTTTATAGTCTGGTTCATTTATTAGATTCTCCACAGAAGTTGATGTTTTCTACATGATGTCAAATGTTGGTGCCAGAAACATCTGAAATCCAATTATTTCTTGGATTCTCTTATACTCTTCTTCAACAATTTTCCTCAGTGTTAGAGTCAAACTTGTCATTTCTCTGCTGTAAGTAGTTGCGGTTTTGTTCTTAATATCAAACTGAGAGGACAGTGCTCTAATTTCTTCTGAGATCTTTGCTGATTTCTTTGACAGATCTTGCAAGAATGTATCGAAATTGGATGTTCTTGTCATCAGGCTATTTGCCACTTGCAGTTGCTCCTGCAACACTTTTAAGTTGGCTGTCACATTGACCTTGATTTCTTCAACTTGTTTGTGGAGAATCTCCACTCTTTTCTTCTCATAGTGGTCAATGGCCATTGTTTTTGGATCTGTTAGATCCTCACCGATTGCCTGTGTAAGTACCTCTAGTTGATCGATGACTGGTTCATCTTCATCAACGTCTGTATCTGGTACAAAGTTGCACAGGATGTTCTTTACTGTAGTCAGGACCATGTCCTGTTTCCTCTTGGTCAACTCCTTGAGCTGCCTTGTTGACATCTTGCTGATGTCTACTACAGTTTCGGTGATTTTACTTTGCTTATTTTTCCTTAGCAAATGTTAGTTTCCTTTTTGAAGATGAGCTAGGAATGTCTCCGTGTTCTTGCTGACCTTGCTCTTGCTCCGGTCTTAGCTGCTCTGTGTGGACAGAGGTCTCTTCTTTTTGCCCTTTATTGTCTTCCATTATTCGATGAGCTTTGCTTTCCGGTTAAACTCCTTCCGGTGGCTTACTACTTTCAACATTTTGTGGTTGTTCTCCCAGTGGGTCTTCTTTTTGTTGTTGCTTCTCAGCAGTATGGAGTTCCCCTATGGGTATATCACTTTCTGTTTCTTGTTCAGCATTTGGTTGATCATTAGTTAAGAGCTCCTCTGATTGCATAGGTCTGTTATGATCCTGAGGACCATATCCTTCTAATGCTGTGAAGTTATAACTATTCCAGTAGTCTAGAGTGTCTTTGTAGACTTTGTTCTCATATCCATTCAATATCTCTACGACTCTATCAAGTGTTTTCAGGTTCATGGAAGCTTCTTCTAGTAGAAGCTTTATTCTTTCTTTACTAAACCCTGGTTGGACCTTGAGTAGTGTTTCTGTAGTGATTCTGGTGTTCATCCTTAGACCGGTCTTCCATTTTTATTGTAGCTTGTTGTTTAGTTCCGGTGGGAAATTGGATCTGTAGTCCCTAGGAGTCCTATGATAGTCCATGAAGGTCTCTACAATTCCAACAATCAGCTTTTGTTTGTCTTCTTTGTTTAGTACACTATACCATTTAGCTGCATTGTCTACATTTCCAAAGTCCATAACTTCAATAATTAAGTCATCAACATGCATAGGTTGATAGTTACCTTTGTTTGGTGAGATGAGAACCATTGGACTCGTTGTTTGTTCCTTGGTTAAGTCTACTAGTACCGGTGCTTCTTCCCCCAGTATCCCCTTCCCTTTACCGATGTCAGGAGCCGGTTTAGCTGTAGCTCTTTGTGCTGCTTCTTCTGCTTGTCGATGAGTCTGAAGAAGGTTGGTCCATAGTGTGACTTCCTCATTGTGCACCTTTTCAATTTCTCCAATAAGCACTAGGCCTATCCTTCTTATAGTGTCAAAGGATTTCTGATGTAGTTCAGCTTGTTCTGCTGCCTCGTCCAAAGTAAGGTGATTCTGAACCTCCAGAAGAGCTCGTATCCTCTCTTCCTTTTCTCTTTCTTCTGCGGCTTTCCACCGGGCCTTAATATTCTATAGAAGTTGTTCCAGTAGAGTAGTGCGAAGTCCACCAGGATGAAAATTAAATTTGTGGAGGCAGAATGCTACTGCTTCCTCAAGTTTGTCCTTGTCTTCATCGCTGCTTAAGTCATATCTTCTCCTTATAGTGCCTAAGTTTCCAACCTTCTTCAGTCCTTCCACAATTTCATCTATTGTGGGCTTGGCTTGTCTAGGTGGATACTCTTTTGATACTTTTTTAGTCTGCTTTTTCCTAATCAGAGGATCTGTGACTTCAGGGTCTATTTCTTCTAGTTCTTCCTCTTGGATGCTGGGTACCGGTTCTTCTTTCTTCCTTCGACCTTTGGATTGTTCTGTCGCCGATTTCTTTCTTGATGGAGGCGTCCTTTTACAGACAATTTTGATCGGTGTCCTTTTTGATAGATTCTGAAGAATTTCTGTGTACGTATAGAACTGATTTGCACTGAGATCCAAATTTGCATCATTTAGTGCCTTAGCATCTTTGGCTGAGATCTCGTAACCCAGCTCAGGAGCATATGCATCTCTCGGTTCAACTGCTTGAATAATGCAGTTGTCGGTGGTGACCAGAAAACATACCTCATCCTTGTAATGTTCGACAATTGCCGACAGAATTCTTTCCCTCTCGTGCATCTCCAGTTGAAAGGCTTCGAAATGTTTGGTCATGGCATTGCTTAGCTGGTCTCCCTGTCTATTTTCCATTTCAGTGATTTGATGCATGATCGGTTTGTCGGTTCTCCAATTCACTTTTCCGAATCCTGGGAAGAAATCCAAGTAGAAGAAGTATAGGCACATCAGAAGGGTTCCATACTTCATAGATTTCTTCTTCACAACTCCAAGCTTCTTCATATTTTCAAAGATTTGGTTTCGAAGCATTGTACAAATGTCGTATTGGACATTTTCGTGCATAATGCGATGCACAGCATGAATTGCTCCACTTGGTATGCTGTTTAGATTACTTGACTGGCAGACTTTATATCCGATAACAGCGGATGCGAAATGCACTCCATCTTCAATGTCGTTAATAGTCATGAGTCGACCATCGAACTTCAACTTGGTCAGCTTGTTGACGATAGAATTGGAGATGGTGGGCAGGGTTATCGCTTCCCCTTTGTCGTTGTACCTGGTCACTCTATGGAGATCCTCTTTGGTGATCTCGTGACATGCCCCTTGGTTGAGCCAGAATCCTGGTTCATGAAGACGGCTCAGTACCAGTCTAATTTGGTCCTCACGGAAGATTGCAGGGTAGCACACACCATTTATTAGATCGGAAGATACCAGATTGGCATATTTGTCAAGCAGTTTCCCTTCTTCACATAGCGACACATTCTCCTTGAATAAAGGTTTCTCCGATTTCTTCCTGTTTGGCGTGAATGAACGCTGTAACATCCTCGGTCAAGAGGACTCCTTTTGGTATGGAAGAGAGAGCACCAGCCATGTCGTTTTCTCTGTTTTGCATAGGCAAGATGTTGTATGCTGGTTTGTTCACTAGATCTCCTTTGATCAACTTCACGATAGATGAAGATGAAGCCATTCTTCCTAACCGGTACTTTGCAGATGGTGGTTTCTTAGAGATCACAGCGTAAAAATAATACTTAGCACAAGAATTCCTAAATCGCAAAGTAAGCAAAGTGAAAACCTGCGAGTAATTTCCCCTTTCCTTTATAGGGCTAGGTTATAACGGTAATTACCAAATGGTAACTATTTGTTAAACGGCTATAGTAATAAATGCTTTACCTACCTTTTTTTTCGTTTTACCAACCGGTTGATTGTAAACTTGCCTTACCGGTTAATCTTGAAGACCGAATGAGCCCGACTCTCATCAGTCATATTGGGAACGGTAGTGGATCTACCGGTTCCCTCTAAAGCTTCATGGTTTAGTTTGCTGAAAAAATATTGCCATCAACAGATGGTGATCTTTCCTCTGTCTTCTCTTCAGCGGAGATTTTTGATTCTTTTACGAACCAAATCTGTTTGACCGTTTTCTTAGTCTTTTCTTCCTTGTTGATCTTTTCTTCAGATTTAACCGGTTCCTTCTTGTTACTGGATGATCGGTTTCTGCATTCTTTGGCTTTGTGTCCCACTTTGTTGCAGTGATAGCAGATCACTCTAGTTGATTTCCATGAGTTCATTCTTCTAGTGTCAGTTGGCTTGTTGCGAGATCAATTATAGTTTTGTAATCCACAATTCACACAGTTCACTGTGCTCAGGTCCTTGCTTCTTTTAGTGAGTATTGGTTTTGGGGATCTGAGTGCCATTGTCTTGGATCTGCATTCTTGTGCTTTGTGTCCAAATTTATTGCATGCATAGCAGTGCCCTCTGAAGCTTCTCATGCTGCTGATGGACACAGATGTGGGACTGGACCAGCACTCACTGGTCTTGTGGCCCTTTTTACCGCAGTTCTTGCAGTAGCTATTGTTGGTCTTTACCGGTGCATTCCTGCAGTTATTGGTCTTATGACCCGATTTCCCACAGTGGTTGCAAGATGTGTTAGGGAAATTCTTATTCTTTTGCACCAGCGATTTTATCTTATCCTTCTTGATTGCTTTTGCCCTAGAGGGCTCACCATTCCTTTTTGCCTTTTCACCGGTGAAACCAAGACCGGTCTGATCTTCATGTCTTCTTTGACCTTTGAGTTGTTCATCAAGCTTAGTTGAACTTTCGTTATATCTTCTCAGTATTTCATTTATCTCTTCAAGTTCGTTCATTTGCTCCCTTAGTTGATGCAATTCTTGAGACAGTCTATTGCATGCTTCATTCTTATCATGCCAGCCTTTCTGCACGTGGGCATTTTCTTGGGTGATACTCTGCATGTCTTCTTGAAGTTGTAGAATGATAAGTTCATTTGCTCCTATGGCCTCCACTGCCCAGTCCCTTGCTTTCTCCGGGGCTGAGAGAGACTTGACTGCCGAATTTCTTTCGTCTTCAGCTTTTCTCTTCTTCTCGATTAATTCAGTCATCCTCAGGGCATTGTCTTCTTGTTCTCTTTTGAGATTAGAGATTTCATCGATCAGGATCTAATTCTTTTCCATGAGTTCAGATACTGCCTCCTCAGCTTCGTCATATCCACTCTATCCAAAGAGCTCATCAATGGTTTCATTGCTCTCATTCAGTTGTAGTGCTAGCTCCTTTCTTTTCGCAAGTGATCTCCACAATTTGTTCTCCAGAGAGGCTATGAGGTCATTGGCTTCCTCAAGCTGCTTTTGATACCGGTAAACCTCCATGATCTTTCTCTTCAGCTGTTAGGCTTGAAAGCAGAGAGAGCTTGGCTCTGATACCAATTGTTAATATTTTACCGGTTACTGAGAGGGGAGGGGTGAATCAGTAACATAATTTTTCTTCAATTCTAAAACTAGCAAACAGATTTTGCATTAAAGATCAGAAAGTTAATCAACCATTTACTATCATAAGCAAAATGACTCAAATCAACACAGGTTTTTATACGTGGAAACCCTCGGTTAGAAGGAAAAAACCACGGTGAGACAAAGCTCACAAATTCACTATTGTAGAATGAAGGTGCCCTGTTAGGAGCTTACAAAGCACTGATCATAGTGCTACCCGGTTAGGGGATTTTACAGAGATCGATTAAGATCTGAACCCTATTAAAGGTTGCCTGGTTACAGGACTTTAAACATCACCAAAGATGTTACCCTGTTAGGGGATTTTTACAATGAACCAATTAGGTCCACCCTAATATAGGGATTTGAATATACTTCCACTACTGATAAACATAATGATCTATTGTGACACTGAATGTCTGATTACATCATACCTCTGTTCCTTGTTAGCCTGACTGTTGAACTCTGCTACTTTTGTGCAGCGTTTCTCAGAAGATATCTCTCCTTTGCTCTATGCAATCATCTAATTTCAACAACTTATCTTTCGTCCTATGACTTGTATTTATACAAGAGATTCTCCGTAATGAAACCCTTAACTCATAGAACCGCTAGGCTGCAAACTCCGCAATAAATCATGCAATCAACAAAAAGCTATGCGTACTAATCTGGAGTTTACCTTGCAAGACATTTGCATGAATTAAAGCTAACTCCTGTTAAAAAGCTAACTCCACTTATAAGCGGTGGATGTCCCGTATAATCTTGCTTTTAACTCAAACTGATCCACTAAACCCGGTGCGGATCTTTAGGCTGCTTTATGCTAAAATATGTTCGTTCGTGTTTAATAAAACGACATATTATATATACATATATATAATGAAATACAATATATATATTAAATTGAAGATATAATATATATATTTGATATATTAAATAATCATAATATATATATATATATATATATTACGTAATACATATAATATACAATATTGAATCGGTTTTAATATAATTGTCGTAAGTGGTATTAATTGTATTATCTGCCGTAAGTATAAAGTCACGATAATATCGTGACTGTTCACATATGACAGTCACGATAGTATAATGACTGTCGTAACTTTAGTGCAGTCAGTTTAAATTAAAAGTTAGTTTAATTAAAACAACAGTCGTGACTTATATTATGATAAGTCATGACTTTTAATTCCTGCCACCTTTTCGGTTCAATATAAATATTAAATATATGTTGTGGGATCAATCAATCACAACGGCAATTGTTTCCCACAGCATCTTAGTATTCTTAAGCATCTTCAGATCGAAATTTCTTAACATGGTATCAGAGCAACAAGGTTTTTAAGGAAGATATATTTATAAACTCTACATAATAACTGAGCACATTATTAAATTTTTATATTATATAATTATGGCTCAATGCATGAGAATGGAAGACAGATTAGAAGGTCCCTCAAACTTCGTATCTTGGAGGACTAGACTTACCTCTATTCTAATGGAACTTGAATTAGAGGAATATATTGAAAAAGACATTAAGATGCCTGAAGAAGAAACGGAGAAAACAACATGGAAAAGGAGAAACAACAAAGCTAGGAAGTTAATTATTGATTCCGTAAAGGATGCTATCCTCCCTAGCATATCAAGAATTACCAGTGCCTTTGAAATGTTCAAAATCATTCAAGACACATTTGAGATCAATAATGCCAGCAGAATTTTAACATTAAAAAGTCAGCTCCTTAACATGAAAATGAACAAAAGGGAAACTATCACATCTTATTTTCTAAGGATATCTGAAATAAGAGATCAACTTCTTTGTATTGGAAATACTATAGAAGACACTGAACTTACTCTAATCGCGCTAAAGGGATTACCTAACTCTTGGGAAACCTTCATTCAGTGCATTAGTACAAGACCACCCTTACCTAGATTCGAACAATTAAAGAACGACTGTACTCAAGAAGAATCCAGATTAGCATCCAGAGGAATGGGGACTAAAAATGAGAATGAAGTACAAGCCCTTCATGTTAAATCATCTCAGAAAAAGAAGAGGAAATTCTCAAATTCAAATAGTGGAAAACATCACTTCAAGAAGGATCTCTCCAAAGTAAAATGTCATAAATGTGACAAATTTGGACATATTCACAAATACTGTCCAGAAAGACAGAAAATTCAAGCAGCCCTAGCAGAAGTGAAAAGACCAGAAAACTCACTCTTTTATCTAGCATTAGCAAGTGAACTAAATTCAAATAAAAAATACTTGGATAATAGATAGCGGTGCATCAAGACACATCACTGGATTCAGAGATCAGTTCGAAACCCTCTCTGGAAACTCTTCAGAAGAAGTAACTATTGGTGACAACTCCACGTATCCGGTAAAAGGAATTGGGACCTATTTGATACAGATAAGAGACGGAGTCACTCTACAGTTATAAGAAGTATTATATGTACCTGGAATAAAGAGAAACCTAATCTCTATATCTGGACTAGCTGATCAAGGATATAGGGTAACTTTTAATGAAGAAAAGGTTCTTATCTGGAACAAAAATACGAACATAAAAAATGCAATACACATAGGGTCCAGAGAAGGCAGCTTGTTCAAACTATGTAATGAACAGAAATTAGCTCTAATTCACAACACACAACAAGATAATGAAATTTGGCACAAAAGACTAGGACACATTGGATATAGTGCCCTTCCTACCCTGCATAAAATCACTTTTGGTATACCTTCTCTAAAATCTGATCACTCTAGTATTTGTAAAGGATGTGCATTAGGAAAGAACATTAAAAAATCTTTTCCCACAAGTGAACGTAAGACAAATAGTGTTTTAGAACTCATTCACACTGATATGTGTGGCCCTATGTCTACTCCTTCCTTCTCTGGTGCCCTATATTATCTAATATTCGTAGATGATTATTCTAGGAAAACATGGATATATTTTTTAAAACTTAAAGAGTCATGTGAAGTTCTAGCAAAATTTCTAGAACTCAAAGCATTAGTAGAAAATCAAACCAATAAGAAAATCAAAACTCTTAGATCAGACAATGGTGGTGAATTTACTTCTGATAACTTCAAAAACTATTGTAAATCTGTTGGGATTAAGAGGGAGTATATTGTAGCTTATAACCCTCAACAGAATGGAGTAGCAGAAAGAAAGAATAGGACCATCATTGAAGCAGCAAAAGCCATGATGCATGATCATAATATTCATATATCTTACTGGGCAGAAGCTGCCAACACTGCAGTTTACATTCAAAACAGATGTCCACATGCGATACTTGAAAATACCACACCAGAAGAAGTATTCACAGGAGTTAAACCTGATCTTAGTCATTTAAGAGTATTTGGCTATCCAGTATATATACATGTACCAAAGGAGAAAAGAACTAAATTGGAACCTTCTGGTAAGAAAGGTATTTTTCTAGGCTACAGTGAAGACTCTAAAGGATATCGAATCTATATCCCTAATCAGAAATCAGTAGAAATAAGCAGAGATGTAAAATTTGAAGAAAACTTCTCATCCTCAAATAATGAAGACATCAGCCTTATAAGCCCTGACAAAGATTTCTCAATTGAGGGAGAAAATGAATATAACAATTCAAACATGGACTCAAATAATGAAGAAGAAATCTCTGATTCTGAACCATCTGATTTAGACCATAATAAAAAGAGACCATTATGGGCCAGAAAAATGCTTGAAGAAAATAATGTGGAACCAACACAAATCTCCAGAGAAAACAAAAGAACTAGAACACAAAAATGTTACATTGCTCTTCTAACTGAACCCTTAGAATCAGAACCGGTCAGTGTTGAGAAAGCATTATCAAAACAAGCCTGGAGAGAAGCAATGATTGAAGAATATCAGTCCATTCTAAAAAATGATGTATGGGACATTGTTCCTAGACCTAAACATAAGTCAGTAGTATCATCAAAATGGCTATTCAAAATCAAGTATGCTCCTGATGGCAGTATTGATAAACATAAAGTTCGATTTTTTGCTAGAGGTTTTTCACAGAAAGAAGGTATTGATTATGAGGAAACTTTTGCTCCAGTAGCCCGATACACATCTGTCAGAACCATACTTGCCATTGCAGTATCTAAAGGATGGAAAGTACATCAAATGGATGTCAAGACTGCATTCTTAAATGGTAAAATTGAGGAAGAAGTTTACATTGAACAACCAGAAGGATTTCTCACTCATGACAAAGAAATATATGTATGCAAGTTAAAGAAAGCCCTTTATGGGCTCAAACAAGCTCCCAGAGCATGGTATGAAAGAATAGATCAGTACTTGAACAAATTAGAGTACTCTAAGAATATAGCAGATCCTAATATATACTTCAAAATTGAAAAAGGAGACATGATAATTCTAGTTCTCTATGTTGATGATTTGCTCATTACAGGAGAAGACCACCTAATTGATAAATGTAAAAAGGACCTAGTAGCTGAATTTGATATGAAGGATATGGGCCTACTACACTATTTTCTAGGTCTTGAAATTATTCAAAACAAAGATCACATTCTTCTTAGTCAAAAGAAATATATTTCTGACATTCTGAACAGATTTGGTATGGTAGAGTGTAAACCCCTAGCTACACCCTTGGAGACAAATCTTCAAAAGTTAAAGGATGAAGCAGAAAATTCAGAACCTGCAGATGTTACACTGTTTAGACAGATAATTGGATCTCTCATGTATCTGGTGAATACTCGTCCTGATATTTGCTATGCCACGAATGTTCTAAGTCACTTTATGTGTGAACCTAAACAAATTCATCTAATGGCAGCTAAGCACATATTGAGATATTTAAAAGGTACAAGTGAACTTGGACTAAAATATGACAAAACTGAAATTCAACTTCAAGGTTATTCAGATTCTGATTGGGCAGGGAGTTCCACTGATCGTAAAAGTACCACAGGAGTTTGTTTCAGTTTGGGTTCGGCTATTATTTCTTGGTTTAGTCGAAAACAATCAGCTGTAGTTCAGAGTTCAACGGAGGCAGAATACATGGCTGCATCTATGGGAGCTAGAGAAGCAGTATGGTTAAGGAAATTACTTTTTGACCTAATTGGTAAACCCCTATTACCTACTATTATTCATTGTGATAATCAGAGTTGTATCAAGCTCTCTGTAAATCCTGTATTTCACAATAGGTCAAAACACATAGAGATTCCATATCACTATGTAAGAGATATGGTAGACAGAAAAATCATTAAACTAGTCTACATCAGCACTGAAGAACAAAATGTTGATATTTTCACTAAATCCCTTGCAAGGGTGAAGATTGAGTTCTTCCGAAAGAAAATTGGTTTAATCCAAATGTAATTATTGATGTACATATTATTCATGAATATATATATATAAATTGAAATATTTCAAAATTGTGAAGATGACGATCTTCTGTGTATCGGTTACTATTTCAAGGTGACGATCTTGAAAATAGTAACCAGGTTTCAAGATTGACTCCTGAAAAGGGTTGAGCCGGATTGGTCCGGACATCTTGTTACTAGTGTTATCACTTGTGGTGTAACAGTTGTCAAGATTGACTCCTGAAAAGGGTTGAGCCGGATTGGTCCGGACATCTTGTTACTAGTGTTATCACTTGTGGTGTAACAGTTGGTAAGATAGACTCCTGAAAAGGGTTGAGCCGGATCGGTCCGGACATCTTACTACTAGTGTTATCACTTGTTGTGTAACAATTGTTAAGATAGACTCCTGAAAAGGGTTGAGCCGGATTGGTCCAGACATCTTAACATGTATATTGTTATTGTGTGTGATAACTTACCATGATATGAAAATTCTTCAAAAATGGTAAACTCTCTCTCAAGAGGGAGTGTTAAAATATGTTCGTTCGTGTTTAATAAAACGACATATTATATATACATATATATAATGAAATACAATATATATATTAAATTGAAGATATAATATATATATTTGATATATTAAATAATCATAATATATATATATATATATATATATTTGATATATTAAATAATCATAATATATATATATTACGTAATACATATAATATATAATATTGAATCGATTTTAATATAACTGTCGTAAGTGGTATTAATTGTATTATCTGCCGTAAGTATAAAGTCACGATATCTATCGTGACTGGCATATGTGGCAGTCACGATAATATCGTGACTGTTCACATATGACAGTCACGATAGTATAATGACTGTCGTAACTTTAGTGCAGTCAGTTTAAATTAAAAGTTAGTTTAATTAAAACAACAATCGTGACTTATATTATGATAAGTCATGACTTTTAATTCCTGCCACCTTTTCGGTTCAATATAAATATTAAATATATGTTGTGGGATCAATCAATCACAACGGCAATTGTTTCCCACAGCATCTTAGTATTCTTAAGCATCTTCAGATCTAAATTTCTTAACACTTTAGACCGGTGTTACCTTATATCCGGTTCAACTTATGCATACTGAGACCGGTGTGTGTCCTTACCGATGAGTATTATTGACCGGTGCAAACGTTATGTTGCTCGTCTACCGGTGTCTTCTAAGTGTTGTGAGTGACCGGTGACCCCTTACCGGTGCATAGCGTTTGTGGATGAACACTAATGACAATCTTGAATTGCTAACAGATTATCCTTTCATGTGCTCCGATTATCCTTTCATATGCTCAACATGGTGAAGGCAGACAGTTCAAGATATTGAAGAGACATTTCTTTTGTAACGACAGTGCCATCATTTGCCACAACAGATGCTTAAACTTGTCACGACAGACTCTTCATTGTCTAGACAATGACGAGTCCGACTCTTCATGAGGAAGAAAATTTGATAAGTCTAGGCAGGAATTTGATCGGGGATATTTCAGTTTGATATTCTTTGATTGAGACAATGTATGTGGTTTTATTTATTGCCTTACAGACATTGATATTAGAGGCGTCGTTATTTCTGATTGTAAATCAGACTTCTGCTTGTAATATCCCTCCTCCTAATAAGAGAATATAAATAAATAATAATTAAAAGATAAATATCAAAGATATAATTAAAGAGGTATAAGGGCCCTGGTTTTGAGAGAGTATGAAACACCTTGTTGGATCAAGAGGTCAAGTGGATTGATGATCAATTGAAGCCCATAAAGGATTCATGGATTGAGATAGGGGTATCAATTGTTTTAGATAGTTGGAAAGATGCTAGGAACCGTCCCTTGATCAATGTCCTAGCGGTGTCCCCTAAAGGGGCAATGTTTTTGAAAGCGGTGGATTGTGAGGGACAAGTAAAAGATGGGCCATTTACTGCAAATATTCTCATCTCTGCCATTGAACAAGTGGGTGCTAGTAATGTTGTCCAAGTCATAACAGACAATGCAAAGAATTGTAGAGCTGCTGGTTTGTTGGTTGAAGAGCGATATCCGCATATCTTTTGGACACCTTGTGCAGTCCATTCACTTAATCTTATGCTACAAAAGATTGAGAACACAATTGAGTGGATCAAGGAGGTGTATGCAGAAGCTAAGGACATCCAGATGTTCATCACAAACCATCACATGACTCAAGGAATATTCAGAATGTTCTCACGTTTGGGGTTACTAAAGGCAAGTGAACTTGAACTAAAGTTGGTAAAAAAATTTTTTTTTTGAATTAGTATCTTACAATTTCTGGTTTTCATTTTTTTTATTGTGTAATGTGTATTCTTTTATAAAGTATGTATCTAATAGTTGTATTTTTTTGCTCTAATTTATGTTATAGGTTGCTGAAACTCGTTTTGCATCAAATCTAATCATCTTGAGACAACTTGTGCAAGTGAAAGAGGCACTTCGCAATATGGTAATCAGCAACAATTGCGCTATATGGAAGCAAAACAACAGTGAGAGGGCAGCCAAAATAAAGAGAAGGATATTGGATGACTTATGGTGGGAACGTGTGGAATATATCATTAAATTCACCGAGCCCATTATGAGCATGCTTAGGTACGCTGATATGGATAGGCCTTGCTTTGGAGAGATCTATGATGACATAGACTCAACACTTGAGAAAATCAAGCAAATTGTAAATGAAAAAGAGCAAGATCCCGAAGAGACCCTCTTCAAACAATTGCAAGCAATTATTGTAGAACGATGGAACAAAATGACCACTCCTCTACATTTGCTTGCCTATGCATTTACGCCCAAATATTATAGCAACCAATATCTTGATCTACCAGGAAGGCTACCACCCTATAGACATTTAGAAGTGTCAGATGGATACAAGACAGCATTTGAAAGACTCTTTCCTGATGATGATATGAGAGATTTGATTACGGATGAGTTCATAGAGTTTGTGAATGCAAGAGGTCTAAGTAATGATGCTCTTTGTCATCGGTTTAGAAAGGATGCTCATAGTTGGTGGTACCTCCATGGCCAAAGATTCCAAACATTGCAGCCCCTTGCAATAAAAATTATATCACAAGTAAGTTTTATTTTTATTTTATTTTTTTAAATTAGCTTACTTTATCTTCATGACTAGCAAGTAATTTTTATAATTTTATTTTAATTGTTTACCTTGTCTTGTCTTCATAGGTTGCTAGTTCATCTGCATCAGAAATAAATTGGAGCACATATTCTTTCATCCACTCAGTGAAGAGCAATAGATTGCAATCACAAAGAGCAGAGAACTTGGTATTTGTGCATTACAACTTGCGTCTTCTCTCACACAAGAGTAAACAATACAAAGAAGGGGACATGAAGAGGTGGGATGTAAATGCAGAGCTTGCGGACTTAGATGCTTCCACTTCTCAGCTTGCACTTGATGATTTTGAAGATTTTGACGCCAATACTATTGTTGTTGCTACTGATCCCATTGGCCTTAGCTCTATTGCTGAGTCAACTAATGTTGAAGAAGATGAAGATGAAGATGAAGATTAATACATTTTTACTTCATTAGTTGAACTTGAAACAATGATACTTGAACTTGATGTTATGATTTAGTTTTAATGTTTTGAATCTTTGATGTTGAACTTGAAGTATATGATGGTATGATCACGATTCATGATGCTATGATTATAAGTTTATGGTGTTTTTGTTGTTTAAATGTTGTTTTTATGATACTATGTGACATTCTAATTTTAACTCATGCTTCTAGGCTTCATAAATATGTATATATATATTTTTTTAAAATTTACATGTTTTTTTGAACCCGAACCCAAACCCCTTTTCAAAATTTTGTCGAACTTGTGAACTGGTTCTTCGTACCCGAACTTGGAACCGAACTCGAACCAGTAACCTAGATTATTAATGATAATAATAATCATTTAATAAAAATATATATAATATTATAATATATACTATAATATATATTATAATATATATAGTATATATTATAAAGGGCAACTGTTTAGAAAAGCTGCTACGTATGAGGAAAGAGTCGCACCTTAGGTGGTGCGATTGAGTCACAGCCCTATGGGGTGATGACTATGTGTGGAGGGGACGTGACTCCCCCTCCCACATACTTATTAATAAATAAAGGTAACAGCAAGGATAAGAAGGAATACGAAACACAGCTGAATAAAAGACATTCAACGAAAATTGAACACTTAGGTATGTTATTTAATATAAAAATGTCATTTAATATAAATAAATTCTTTATGTATATATATATATATATATATATATTATGAGAATTCTTAATTAATGCATTTTCGGGGAAATTTTGGATTTCTTTTATAGATAAGTTTAAAACTATGACTTTATAATCAACATTGGTACATTTATATGTTCACTAAAGATGACGATATGGATACCATATAGAATGAATCTTATATTCATTAGAGATGGATTCCTATATCTGGAGGGGGCTAGAGGAAATTGTTATAGTTTCCCTAGTCTCGAAATTGTTATAATCTCACATAGGCAATATATATACTAATACCAATCATATGCATATGCGTAGGCTTGGACAGCATTTATTGCTTCCAAGAGATACTTATGGGCAGTGCTTTATGGATCTTATATCCCTCAAGCCGAGAATTGGGAATTCTGTGAAGCCCGACCTAGAGGCAACCTTAAGAATCAAATCCCCCCTTACTAACTTTGAATAGAGTTCATGTAAATATTATGTAATATTTTCTACTAAAGCCAGTTTTGCAATGAAATACATAAGGAGAATAAGAAGGGACATTACAATGGTATCAAAGCATAATCCTGCCATCTTGTGTGTTGTCCATCAATTAAATTTTATCTTATTTATATGCGGCATCTTTCCAAGCTTTGTCAAAGTTTAAGTTGCAAGTTGAACCTTGAACTTTGAACTTGAACCTGCCGGTTCAAGGTTCAAAGTTCAATATATTTTTCTCCAAAAAGCGTCATGTATAGGAAGCGTCATGGTGTAAAAGTTTTTCCCCATCGCGGTCACATGTTCGGTTGTAAATGTTAAAATGCATCTTGAACTTTGAACCCCAAACTTCATGGTTCAAAGTTCACGTTTAAATGTGCACTTCGACAGTTTTATATTAGAAAGTCTCCCAAGTCAATGTTTTTAATATCATAGTTCATATTCTTCCGTCCGAGCTTGTTATAAAAGCCTTGGGGTCCACCGCATTTGTCAAGTGTGCATATTAATTAAAACATTTTGAATCTTGTACTTTGAACCCAACTTTAATGGTTCAAGGATCGAATTTCGAAATGTAATAATACCCGGATATAAGCCGCGAGCCAAATCTTTATAAACTGACAATGAAATGATTGATGTGACTGGAAAAAGCAGTGCCACCTCAACTTTTGGGCTTATTTTTCTGAAGTGAAGCGTGTTAACAAGTTAACATTTATTGCAGCATAAACATTGATTGCATGACAGCTCTCTTGAAAATTGGGGAATCGATGCAAGTGTGTGTATTTATTTTCCCTCTCTTTGCATTTCTTTATTTGGCTTTGCTATCTTCTGGAGGCGTTTTGGGAGCAGCGAGGTAACATTCTCGAAAAAGCAGGAAAACGGTGAGTTCTACAACAACCTTGGCCCTGTAATTCATTTGAGCTTCTTCATTTTAAAAGCAAAAGAGCTATCTTCGTAAGAATTTTACAAGGTTATGTTTCAGTATGTCTTCTTCCAAAGTAAAATTCATGAAGGAAAGTAAATTTTCCCCAGTCAGTAGTTGTTTACCTGAAATGAGGGATACGGTGATAATGGATGATGATATCAAAGAAATTGTTCAAAGGTTAAGGAAAACAGTTGATGAAGCCATATTTGTTAGGATTGTAGAGAGTGGTCTGTTAGAAGCCGCCGGTTTCCCTGAAGTAATTCCATGCCCAGAGCTAGTAATAGAATGCCGCAATAGATACAACAAAGCTGAGAGCTGCATCAAAACAAAAAATGGCGAAGTCTTAGTGAATATCGATAGAACGGTAATAATGGCCGCTCTTAGAATTCCATCAGCTGAGGTCTATGGGGATTGGAGTATTGATAAAGCTATAGCCAACTCTGAGAAACACAAGAGGGAGTATAGAAATAACATAGCTAGAGATTGGTTGCTAAACCCAAAAAAGGGAGGTTCCCGTCTACCCAGACCGCTACGAAAAGATCACCTGTTTAGAGAAGGGATATAACAGTAATGTTAAATAGGGTTAGAGGTAATCCCGTAGATACCAACTGGGAAGACTGGATGTACATTTTTGTGCAGGCCATCCTAGACGTTGGTAATGCTATTGACTGGGCTGAAATTATAGCTGAACAATTGCATGAAAGTTTGTCTCAGCCAACCTTAATTTCCAGTTTTTATATGTCCTCATACCTCTTTTGTATTCTTGCCATTTGTAGAATTTGGGATGGTTTGCCTCATGAAGAGTGGAATAGCAGTATGGCCATCTATGAATATCATCCCCTGTTACAAAAAAGAAGAAACCCCACAGGTTTCAAGAGTGTGCATGATACCTTTTTGTCCAAATTGGTCTTTGAACTGAGGGGAAATCCTAATTGCAGAATATCAAAAGAAGCTATGGAATTTGTGAAAATTTATGCAAGTTTTTATATTCAGTTCCCTACCTTTACCTATTTAAGGGTAGGAGGCTTCAGTGATGCTCCCCTAAAACTTCCCAAGTATTGTCCGGACAAGTGCATTCTTCTTGAGGTAGGGAGACAGTTGCTGATGGTTGAGAAGAAATATAAGGTCAAGCGAGGTATTGGTGCTTTCTTCCCACTTGAGCTAGGACATTACAGATTTCGGTTGATGCATGACTTTGCCTTTTTGATTAATGAGTTGAAAGAAATGAACCTTCAGCCATATCAGGCAAGAAACTACTTTGATAGCAAAGGTTTTGTTGAGAGTCATTTCAGGGTGGATGCTATGTTTCTTCATCAACCAGCATTGGAGGACTTTTGGGACAATTGCATAGATGAGATTGAGGTTACAAAAAGACTGTGTTCTAGGTTTTCTCTTAAACAAATCACTGCTTTAAAGCTTCCTTTCAGTATCAAAAATATTAAAGATGAAGATAGCAATACATTAGAATTAGAAAGCACAACATCAAGTACCGAAGTGTTAATCAAAAAAGTTGATTGGTTGGCAGAAGAAGAAGAAAATGTGAAGTCTTTAACTAAGGAGGTTTTTCAGAAGACAGAGCAGTGGCTTAAAGCTCAAAAGAAGAAAATTTCAGTTGTCCCTGCGTTGAGAACTAGGAGTCCGAGGACTCAAAAAATTGAATCTTCTCCTATTCTAACTAATAAGATTGAATCGTTGCTCTTTGCAAGTATCTCAGATTCTCCAAAAATTCCTAAAGATTCAGAGTTGGTTTTTGATGATAATGTGAGGTTTACCAGACAAAGAAGCAAAAGAGGTGAGAAGGTGGACCCTCCTTTTTGCATTGTTCTACATTGTGACATTGAAGAGCCCAGTGTAAGGTAGTTCAAAAGATTGAAAAGGGGTAAAGCATCAACTATGGACTCAGTATCAGTTGGAGGTTGAAGAAGTACAGGTCAACAAGAACTAGTTACCCCGAGCAATCCAAGTTCCACTATTTCCTTACAGCATGCAACTCCTAGTACTCCAAATTGGATGGATCTAACTGTGAATAAGAAGAGGAATATCGTGTCTACCTCAGTCCCTGTTGGTGACTTGGCCAGTAAATATCTCGGAAAATCCCCAAGGACAAAGAAGCCAAAGATAGAGTCTATGGTAGATGTAGACCCGAACATAGGTCATTGGGTTGCAGAGATTTTCAAGCCTAACTCCAACAAGACTAGCGCTGAGGTCATTGAGCAAGATTTCAGTGTGGAGAAAGTTAACTTAGGAGTGTCATCCAAAGTTGCTGATTTGAAGATTTTGAATTTTGCAAACAAGAAAATCAACCACAGAGTATTGAAGGATGTCAAAGATAAAGCTAAGTTGAAACAAGCTCTGTGTGAAATGGCAAAATATATCCAGCAATTGCAGAATCCTGTTCCCCAGCCTTTGGCAATGGTACCTTTAAATCTAGATGTCAAATCTCCAAACAATCAAAAATTCCTTGATCAGGTACACAAAGAAAGATCCCTCTCTAAAGCATTTTTCAATTGGACAGGAGAGGTTGTTGAAATGGTTAACCATTTTACACAAGCCTATGAGAATTTAACTAGTAAGTCCTCCTCTCTAGTGCCTGCCGTTGAAGCCAATATAAAGCTCTGGGAAGAAAAGAGGGACGGTTTGGAAATAGGGATAACCAACTTGGATGAAGCATTTATTTATGGTATAGATAAGTTTTTATCTGAGAAGGGAGTGACTGATGTTGATGCCAGCCTCTTGTTTGTAGCCAAAATCAATGAGGAATGGCGATGTACTCTATTTGATCAAGGTATTGAGGAATCAGGGCAGATGTTGAAAGCGGTAGCTTGTGTTGAAGAGGTTCTTAGCAACCATGTAGACTGTCTCTATAACTTGGCCAGTGGTGAAATGAAGTCTGGAATTGATACAGCCAAGATGAAAGAATTCATCACTAAGAGGGAATAGGAATTAAAAGATGCCAAAGAAATGGTGGCCCGTGATTATTCTATTGTGGCTCGGGTACAGTCACTGATATTGATCGGCGAGGAGCAAATAAAGATGTTGGAGACCAAGTTGGAGCAGTTGCTGAATTGCAAAAGTATCTGGGAATAGAGGCTTGATCTCATTTATGCACCAAACAAAGCGATGCTGGAGAGATTTGCGGCTGCTTTTGAGGAGTGGTCAGCCACGCGCAAAGCAGCAAATGCCTCCACCAATGCCGAAGCTGAGAAGAGTTAATTAGTTATCTAGTCTTTGATAAAGCAATTCCAAGTCGTTAGGGTGTTAGTTTCTTTTCCGAAGATAGTATTTTTAGTTATGAAACTGATTATGCCCTGCGTGGCTATAAATTTATTTTTGAAGGACCTTGAAAGGGTCGGTTCTTTGGTAGCAGAAACTCAATAGTTTAATATTTACTGCAAATACTTTCGATGGATGGTTTTGTTTTGAATTGAAACTCATGATATTGTATCAGTTGATATATATAACAAATAGCAGTATCTTTCTCAGATCAGTGTGTCTGGTTACTACATGTATGTTGATTTCAGTTGGAATTGATTTCATGTGGCTGCAATCTATGTATGTGTTTCAGGATCATACATCCATTTCTCATTTTTATTTCAGCATATGTTGAATCGATCTTTTTGAGAATGTTTCCTTTACAATCTTAGTCAGTTGGCTTAGATAAGTGTGGACTTTTCTCAGAGCTTAAATCTTTCAGTAGTCATTTCATATGAGATTTGAAAAAGCCTTTCGTACTTTCAGGTCAAAAGTATACATTATCTTTACTGTTTTCTATTCTTTTCAAATAAATGAATTGTCAAGATTGATCTTTATATAAGGTAGCTTCTCCTTTGATCGCAGAGAGTTTAGTCGTGAGTGACTAGCTCAACTGTTGTATGAGTTTTTCCTTCTTTTCTTTGGGCAAGAGTGTTAGCAGATTGATATAGTTTAAGTGAGAAGGAAAATCTGTATACCAACACTATGGAAGATAGTTCATGCAAACATATAAACGAAAGAAAGGCACAAAAGCTATGGCCGAGTAATTATCAAATGAACTAAGCAGTTTCTTGGAGTAAACTAATGAGAGATTTAAGCGAACCAATCAATTAATTCTTCAAGCCATCCAAAACATGAGCAATAACAATAACCACAATGGCCAACCCACTTCCCCGATAGGAAGAGATATACGTTCTAATCATTCTGAGAATGAGCCCTCAACTCAAGATTCCACCATGAGACCAACTATACTATAGTTTCTTCCAAGAGAAGAACCTATCACAAGAGGAGAAGAACCATCTACCCACTTAGTAGAGGAGATTGCCCAAATGTATGCTAGCTTAGAACCAGAGATACAAAGACTCATTCCCTTTAAAGAATACTATGAAACCAAAACCTTGGCAAGCCATGGTTGAAAAAGAAATCATGGGGAAAGAGACATTAAAACCAAGATAGGCAAAATGTCCCTACCACACTTCAATGGGACGGAGAAAGAAACAGCTCAAGCTTGGGTTCAAAAACTAGACACTTACCTTTCCCTTAGCCCTATGACTGAAGAAAACGCCATTAAATTTGCCATAATCCACTTGACCGGGGAGGCGCACAATTGGTGGCACCATGGCATCATCACCCTGAGACATAAAAGTATTAACACCTATAGTGAGTTCACTCAAAAACTCATTAGTCGGTTTGACCAAAGGGAACCAGAATGGTACTTCCAAGAATTAACCCACCTCAAACAAATATGAACTATTAAAGAATTTGCCAACAAATTTTAGAGTCTATCAGTCATGGTTCCCGATATATCTCAAAAGACGAGGGTTTATATGTTCATTGAAGGACTCAAAGAACACATCAAGATAAGGGTGAGACCTGTCGAACCCCAAACCCTTGAAGATGCCAATAGGAAGGCAAAAATGACAGAATATGATACAACTAAGGAAAAACCAAGAGGCCTTTTATCAAGAACACCAAATCAAGGCGAGGAACCCAAGAGGGATCAATCAAAGTGTTTTTTATGTTAACAACCATGGAGTAAGGACCACCGGTGCAAGGAAAGAGGAGAGCTCATCAAGAAGGGGTAGTGTTTCAAATGTAAAACACCATGGACTAAAGGTCACTAGTGCAAGAGAAGACAAATGAACAACATAGAGGAAATACTAAATGAAGGTCCTGTAAAAAGGGTTAGACTGGAAGACTCCGAACATGGAACACTAACCAACCACTCGTAGCGAAGAGGAGGATACCCACTCAGGATTTCAAGGGTTTTGAAAGTAATCATGGGCAATAGAACAATGGACCAATGTAACAGAGTTACACCCAACTAGAAATTAATGTGGGAGAACATATAATCAAAGCAATATTTGTGGGAAATTTGCAAAATGTCATCATTCTGGGAATACCATGAATAAATTCATTAGGACGATTCACAATTTACAACCCAATGTAAGATCTTAGATAGATCCTCCACCTATGAACAGACGACTCATGTAGACATCCGACCCATCCTTAGAAAATATAAAAAGGTTTTGAATTTCCCCCCGGTTTACCCCTGAAAGGAAAATTCAAACACTCAATTGATTTAAAGGAAGGAGTTAAACCATGTCATTACAACTCCATGAAATGAACTACCTTTGGATAATGAAGGGAAATTCATATTGTGTTCCGGAATCATTCTCACACTCATGAAATTAAGGAATCAAACAATCGCTGAATTCCTGGTAAAATGGAAAGATCTTCCGGATGAAGATGCCAATTGGGAAAGGGAGGAGAACTTCGAATTGCTTGAGGACAAGCAAATTGAAGATGGGGGAGCTATGATGTCCCTCAATTAAATCTCCTACAAACTATATGTGTTCTAAAAATTCTTACAATTAAGTATAATCTGTATTAATCAAAAGATTGGTAATATTGTTACCTTCGTTTGAAATTAATATCATTATTAAAATGGAAATATTATTCATTAACAATAATTAAACAAAGTTGCCATTTGAATAAATTAAACATTATTATTTAATTATTAATAATAATAATAATCATTTAATAAAAATATATATAATACTATAATATATAAATATATATATATATTATAAAGGGCGGCTGTTTAGAAAGGCTGCGACGTATGAGGAAAGAGTCGCACCCCCTAAGGGGTGACGACTATGTGTGGAGGGGACGTGACTCCCCCTCCCACATACTTATTAATAAATAAAGAAAGGTAACAACAGGGATAAGAAGGAATATGAAACACAACTAAATAAAAGACATTCAACGAAAATTGAGCACTTCGGTATGTTATTTAATACAAAAATGTCATTTAATATAAATAAATTCTTTATATATATATATATATATATATATATATATATATGAACATTCCTATTTTTATTTATGTAGATATTAATATATATATATATATATATATATTATGAGAATTCTTAATTAATGCATTTTTGGAGAAATTCTGGATTTCTTTTATAGATAAGTTTGAAACTATGACTTTATAATCAACATTGGTACATTTATATGTTCACTAAAGATGATGATATGGATAACATATAGAATGAATCTTATATTCATTAGAGATGGATTCCTATATCTAGAGGGGGCTAGAGGAAATTTTTGTAGTTTCCCTAGTCTCGAGATTGTTATAATCTCACATAGGCAATATATATACTAAGACCAGTCATATGCATATGCGTAGGCTTGGAGAGCATTTATTGCTTCCAAGAGATTCTTATGGGCAGTGCTCTATGGGAAAATGTGCCGATAGCCCAATTGCTTAGAGTGGATCTTATATCCCTCAAGCTGAGAATCGGGAATTCTGTGAAGCCTGACCTAGAGGCAGCCTTAAGAATCAAATCCCCCCTTACTAACTTTGAATAGAATAAGAGTCATGTAAATATTATGTAATATTTTCTACTAACATCGGTTTTGTAGGGAAATACAAAAGGAGAATAAGAAGGGACATTACACTTAGGTTGGAGGGTTTTCCCAATATAAATTGTTGTGTCTTGAGTTTATTATTTTTGTTTGTTGTTTATCTTATTTCTGATCATAAAAATCAACATGGTATCAAAGCCAGGTTTCATCAATAACGGCTATGGCTGAGGCTCTAAATATTCATCCTACGTCAGTTTTGAGCAAGAATAACATTACTTACTTCTGATTGTTATCTGAAAGATAAAGAAACTATATTCTGCGTATCGAGAATTTGGAGAGGAAATGGTTACGATAGAAGCCACTGTGTATAGGAACTATGGAGATCACATTTTCTTTCTGTAGTGTCTCTCTAGTGTGAGCTGTTATCTTCTTTCCAGCTCGTGGCATTCCCTGTTTTGTCTTTTCTTCTACGAATCTTTAGATTAGACAAAATTTGGTAATTTGTCAAGGCATGAGATCAAGAGGTGAATCTTCAAGATATAATGAAGAGCAAATTGTTTGGCAATACCATCGAATTCCCTCATTTTGCAGATGTGACACAACGCAACTAGAAGCTAGACAAATTTGCAGATAAGTCCTATTATCAAATCTAATAGTGTGACTAATTGGAGAGTTTATATTTTAAATTGAGATATTTTATTTGAGTATTATATGTTCATGAATAGATCTGTGAGTTTATTATTACCGACGGGATAATTGAAAGAAGTGTAAAAGATTACAACTACCGTAGAGACACTACAGTGGTATAATTCGAAACTTATTGAGTCAGCATTATTAAGGAAACCTTAGCAGAATCAAGAGAGTCACCACGTTGAGAAGATGAACAACTGTATGTTTTTGAAAATGTTTTCCTAAATTGTTCTGCTACTTACAGTAGACTTGAAAAAGTTGTGAAACGGAAAAGTGATGGCTTGTTCAACATTTGATGCTAAACGAAGATTTCATGTGAGGTTAGTGGCTATGTTCCTATTGCTCATAGAATTGATCAAACTCTATCATATTTTTTTAGATGAGAAAGACCTCCATAATAATGTAGCCATTTGATTAAGTTTCTTATATCCTAGAGGTTTACCAAACCAATCCTGTTTGAGAAGATTTTGCATTTGAGTCATTCTATGGCTATGGAGGGGTTCTGGAATTCACAAGATGTAACGTTCACTATTGTCTGGCTTCAGGATCTACGGGTTATGGGTTACCTTCAGCCGAGATTGTTGTCATTAGAGCTGGATAGGCAAAGTGTTATAGTGTTCCATGGAGATCACACGAAGTTTGTCCCTCTGAAGCTTCCATCAGTGCGTCTTGGTGTTGAGGAAGCACGTGCAGAGAGTTTCGAGATTGAAAATATGATCAAGAGGAAGTTTTATGGGAATATAGTGATTATCATGTACTACAATGGACCTGTGAATCATATTGTTCTCGGATGGGAGAATGACAAGGGTACGTGCAATGGTGAGTAACAATGGTATCCTACTACAGAAGCCCCATGGGAAGCAACCTGAGGAATAGGAGGCTCCTCAGGATATGGATATATCTCCTGATGAAACCTCTAACATTCAGAGGGAGTCTGATGTACCATTTCAGTCTACTGATCCAGTTGATGTATCTAGAGATTTTGCTTGATGTTGTGAAGAATGTTGCCCTTGTTGAGAGGGAGTCTTAGCATCAGTTTCTCTTATTATGTGCTAAAATGCATATTTCTCTGAGACGGAGAAATATGAGGTGAAAGCCCTTGAGAGATGTTGCTCTTTAATGCATATTTCTCTGAGATGGAGAAATATGAGGTGAAAGCCCTTGAGAGATGTTGCTTTTCCACACATGAGAGTAGCCATGGTGGACGTCAAGTTGAGAGACTCCATGATGACATCACATTGAGTGATTTTGTGATGGGCACTTGTGTATATGCTTCTTTCCACACATGGGAGTAGCCATGGTGAGCGTCATGTTGAGTGATTCCATGACGTTATCACGTTGAGAGATTCTGTGATAAAAATATTTTCCACAAATGGGTACCATTGTGCGTGTCATGTTGAGAGATACCATGACATGAATTTTTGGAAAGATTCCTCCCTAGCTAAGGAGTGTTGGTGATTTAGCTTCAGGAGATATCTTTCTCCCATATCTAAGATTATCATCTTTGTCCTAGGGTTGTTGTTTCTCCTTTCATGTGATGTGTTCTTGTATTCCTCTCTGTCGTTGTCATTTTATTTAAGAAATTATCTTTATTTTCTGGAGACGTTCAATCTAGTCAGCCAGTCGTCTCTACTTTAATATCAGCAATTATCCTTTCATGTGCTCCGATTATCCTTTGATATGTTCAACACTTTGAAGGCAGATAGTTCAAGATATTGAAGAGACATTTCTTTTGTAATGGCAGTTCCTTCATTTGCCACGACAGATGCTTAAACTTGTCACGGCAAACTCTTCATTGTCTGGACAATGAAGGGTCCGACTCTTCATGAGGAAGAGAATTTGATAAGTTTGGGCAGGCATTTGATCAAGCATATTTCAGTTTTATATTCTTTGATTGAGAGACGATGTATGCAGTTTTATTTATTGCCTTAGAGACATTGATATTAGAGAGGTTGTTCTTTCTGATTGTAAATTAGACTTCTGCTTATTCTTTAATAAAGATATATTTTTTTGTGGCTAGGTTTTTCTCCCTCAAGTTGGAGGGTTTTCCCAGGATAAATTGTTGTGTCTTGAGTTCATTATTTTTGTTTGTTGTTTATCTTAATTTTGATTATAAAAATCAACAATTTTCTCTTACCATATTTTATCTGCTCGCAAACGAATGGTTTTGAGCTTGTTTTTCAATGTTGCGACCTTGACACTAGCAACGACCGGTTCTAGTTTGGTCACTTTAATCCCTACATTTTTTGTGTATTTTCTCTGCGATTTCTCTACTCATTGGACAGCATTTTCCTGTGTTTGAGTTGTGATTTCTTCTCCAATTTTTTCCATGACCTTTGTTCCTTCTACACAACGAAGATTTCACGTGTCTGCTGTCTGCGAATGATGTGTTTTTTCCACATTTTTTAGCAAATCACAATGGGTTTTGTTTGAGTGCATGTGACTAGAGATTTTTAATCTAGGGTTTTACAATTTTCCAAAAAAAACTGAGGATTTCAGATTTCGGCTAGGGTTTTGTGGGTTTTTTTTGCCATGGTGTTGTTCTGCAAACAGATTTTGATGTGGTAAGTGCCTTTTGTTCCTATTGTCGCATGAAGTTTGGAGGTTTTGCATAGTTTTCTCTACAAAAAATGTGGGTTTTTCCTTTGTTTGAGGGTTATTTTAGTTTTTCCACAAAAAATCATGATTGTTGTTGCTAGTCTCAAGGTTTCTTTCTTTTTTCTACTAAACAAAAAATATGTCTAGGTTTTATAGTTTTTTCACAAAAAAAAAAATAATGCCTAGGTTTTTTCAATTTTCTCCTCAAAAATCGTGTCTAGGTTTTTTCCAAAAAAACATGGAAGGCTTTTGCATACTTTTCCTACATATCGTGTTCGTCAATCTTACCATTTTTCACTAAACGAAGGGTTTGTCAAATTTTCTGCAAAATCATCACATCAAGGGTTTGACGATTTTTAACACAAAAATCATGGTTTCTTTCAATTGTTTGGGTCGCACCTGGCGGTGTTCACCTGCAAAAGTTTTTGACAAATTTTTTTCTCAAAATCATGGTTTCAAGTGCCTCTAGTTACAAGGGAAATCTTTGTTACTTACATTAGGTTGGAAGGATTGTAGTTATATTGGTCTTATCTAGAAGTTTTGTAGAACTAGAGTTTGTGTAGTAGGCTCATGTCCCAAAGTGTTCTGAAGAGGAGGGGGTATTAAACTCACAAATTTCTCCAAAAAAAATATGCCTAAGTTTTTTCAATTTTCTCCCCAAAAATCAGGTCTGGGTTTTTTCATTTTTTCCAAAAAAAATGGAGCGGTTTCACATGACTTTCCTACAAATCATGTTCGTCAGCCTTACCATTTTTCACTAAACAAAGGGTTTGTCGATTGTCCCCCAAATCATGGGTGATCTCAGCATCACATCAAGGGTTTGACGATTTTTTTCATAGAAATCGTGGTTTCTTGCAATTGCTTTGAGTTGCACCTAGTGGTGTTCACCTGCAAAAGTTTTTGATGTTTTTTTCTCAAAATCATGGTTTCAGGTGCCTCTGGCTACAAGGAGGGAAACCTTTGTTACCCAACATTAGGTTGGAAGGATTGTAGTTATCTTGGTCTTATCAATAAGCTCTGCAAAACTAGAGTTTCAGCAGTAGGCTCTGTTGACTTGGTGGTCAACACCTCAATGGAGATTCGTGACATGGCTTAATTGCCTCCTGTGGGTCAGCTTAAATCTGGCATTTGTATCGAGCACTACCAGTTCGAGATTTTGGTGCAATGGCAAATGATTCCAACAATTGGTATCAGAGCCTTGGGTCACAGGTTCGAGTCTCCCTTCAGTGGGTGTTGAAGGCTCAGTCGGTGCTGAGGGGGAGATTGTTGACTTGGTGGTCAGCACCTCCTTAGAGATTCATGACGTGGCTTAACCGCCTCCTGTGGGTCGAGTTAAATCTGGCATTTGTATTGGGCATTGACAGTTCAGGCTTTTGGTGCAATGGCAAATGATTCCAACAAGCTCATGTCACAAAGCATTCTAAAGAGAAGGGGGCAGCCTTCTACACATTCGTGACTGAAAGACCTACAAATTATGTCTTCTATAGGGTAGTTCAAACGAAGACCATTAAGGGGGATATTAAAACAATGTTGCAATGTTTCTATAATGGTCATCTTAGTTGGTTTAGTAAGTTTCCTTTTCTGGATTTTGTTAACAAGTGTTTTGTTTAGAAAAATAGTCTTGTAATCTCTTATAAATAGAACCTTTCGTCTCTATTGTATATTGATTTTATAATAACAGATTCACAAAGCAGATTTAAGAGATATGAAAGGAAGCTAAGGTGTGGAAAACACTTCTAAACACTAATCTAGTGGGGGAGATGGTGCAAAGTTTCTTACTAATCTTAACCATTACAAAAATAGAAGCACATTTAGAAGGAGATAATGAATATACATATACAATAATGAACACAAGATATATCGTGGAGAAAACCCTTTTGATAGAAAACTTCCACACTCCAAAAGCACAACACTTCGTATTCCAATAATCTTACAGTTACAATACAATATTAGCACTTAACTTCATCAACAAGATCTACAATTGACAACCCACAATTTGGATAAATTCCAATAGCATGAGACTTCACTTGCAAACCACAACATACATAATGCTCTCCAAAACCGCCTTATATAAAATAATAATAAAATTAAAATATAAAATAATTAAAATAAAATGTAATATAATTAACACTTGTTAAATTTAATGAATGGTTATAACACATGAAATGAAGAGTTGTCACTCCCTCAAACATGAGATAAAAGGGAGAAGAGTTCATTAGAAATGGTGCATGAAGGAAGGAAGAAGAAATGGAGCATGTGAATCAAGGAAGGATTAATGATAGAAGAAAGGAATGGGAAGTATAAATAACGTTGTCTCTTTCAAAGGGCAAAAATTATGAAAGGTTGTACTCTTTCAAATGGTGCTAATTGTGAAAGGTTGCGACTCTTTGAAATGGCAGAAATTATGAAGGATTGTAATATTTCGAAGGGTGGTCATTGTGAAAGGTTGTGACTCTTGCCAAAGGGAAGACATGATGAAGAGGTGTGACCTCTCTCTCACATTGGAAGATATAAAAGAAAGCAGGTTTTATTTGAGGAAGACATTCAATTGAGATCAATTCAGAAAATAATTTACTATCCTCAAAAGGCAGCAATGGAGGCTAGTGACTCAATTCTTATGAGAAGTGGTGACTCTTTTTGCCAATAAAGTATAAAGGAGAAATCATTCGAAGCATTCAAGGATCACTTATCAATTATCTCTCATGAATTGACAAAACCAAGAATCACTTATTAAATCAATCAGCAAGCCACTGTATCATATCAACATTCATTCAATCATCATTCACGAATACATCAACTCAGCATTCATCAATCATCTAATCAACTATCACTTAATCATCACTCGCCAATACCTCAACTCATACAATCAAAGGAATTCATTCAATCATTCATACAAATATCAATCATTCAACAACAATCAAATAATCAAGTCAAATTTGAACATAACTCAAAAAAAGTACAACAATATAAAATATTAAGTGATTGGTATAAAATATTATTGCATTTGCTATTTATTTATTTATAAATCTATTAGAAAGATGCAGCAGTACTGATTTTCCCTCATCAAGTACTCCACCCCAAGTTAGTTTGCTAGTGGGCCAATGGGCCGAATGCCTTGAAGCCTCGTTCATTTCCCTTGGACTCGGTTGAGCAAGAATGTCTCCAAGAATCCTAAAAAGAATTATAAGATTAGTAATTATCTAAGTCGCTGGTTTGGGTTCAGGTATGGGTACGCAGGTATAACAATTTTTTTCCTTGGGTTTGGGTACAAGTCCGTCCGTACATAATTACATACATATGTGCATGTGTGTATGTGTACATAGTCATACATATATTATAAATTTATATATACATGTTGAAACATCAAACTTATAAATAGAAGAGTGATACTCATAAATCCATCATTGCCAATCAAATTAATAAAATACCTCATATATCATTTTCATAATTTGAAAAAATGATAATATTCAAGTCCCAAAATGTCATTACACAATGAAAACTCAAATTACAAGACATATTTACTATCCAATGCCATATTCATCTTCATTAGAAGCATCAAGGTCAACATCTAGTACAACTTTATTTGAACCACAATCCATTAGATTGCCACTTGCACTAGCTACATCCGTGTCATTTGCAAGAGCTGCTTCATGTTCATCTATAGAGTTTTGGGCAAGGTGTGCAACTGTAGCATCTAAATCAGTACCCTTGGGGGCTAGGTCCCAATTCATTGTCACGCCCTCATTGTATTCTAGTTGCTTATGTGACAATAGATGAAGGTTGGCGATATGTAGACCAAAATCCTCTTCTTTTTTTGCATCCAAATGATTGCACCTAACTAACTAGAAGATGGAGTATATACTCCAATTCCACTAAGCTCAAGAAGTTGCAAACAATTGAATTTGCATACAACATTTAGTATTTAATTTTACAATTCAAGAATCAAAACTTAATAGGTTAAAACATAAAGCAAAAAATAGAAATATTTTAATATGGTAGTGTATGATTAAATTAAAATGATAAAAAAATATGCATGCTTGAGAGTGAATTTTATTTGCAAGAGGCTACAAGAAAATGGAGCCTTGACCATGTACATACCACCAATCATCATTATTCATCCTATATTTGGCATGAAGAGTGGTAATATCATGATATTTGGAAGTTTCAAATTGTCCAAGCTCAATCAAGATAATATCTTGAGTTTCTTTATCATCATATATCTTTTTAAATGCATCCTTTTAGCCATTAGCAACCTTTGCATCTCTAAATGGTGTTACCCTCCTTGGCAATGCAAGTATCTCTTGGCTATAAAACCTTTGCGACAAAGCACATGCTAAGAATGTATGGGAGTGGTCATCTTCTTCCAACAGTCAACAATAATTTATTCCACAACTTTGACAGATGCATCTATTGGGTCATGTTCCTTGGCGACTATTATTGTTCTTATGTTCTCCACCATGGTGTCCATACATACCATCATAAATTTCATCCAAACATGGGCAATCAGTATCAACATACCTAATTATGCTCATGATGGGCTTGGCGAAACTCAAAACATATTCTACACAATCCCACCACTCATTATCAAGGATCCATGCTTTTACTTTTTGGCCCCTTTTGTGTTTGACTACCACCATACACTCCACAAGTTGTTGATGACCACAGCACTCAAGGCCTCTTGCACCTTCATAATTCATCTTAACACAATTGTGTGAGATGCAAATTGTGTTTCGACTACCTAACATTGCTTAAAAAATACCCATCACATATCAATTATAAAAAAATTAAAACTGAAATTTGAAAAATAAAATTTAAATTACCTTCAACAACTCCAACCTAGACAAGGTCCTGATATGGCTTGTGACATGTGATGGTTAGTCACAAACATCTGAATCTCCTTGGCCTCCACATTAACTTGTTTTATCCATTCATTGTGTGTGTCAATCTTTCGCATGATTAGATTGAGAAGACAGCACATGGTGTCCAAAAAATGTGGTAATATGTGGCATCCACTATAGACCCAACTGCCCTACAATTTTTATCATTATCCATTATTACTTCGACAACATTTGTAGGCCCCACCATCTCAATGGATTTTGAGGATATTTGCAATGAAACTTGCATCTTTCACTTGCTCCTCACAGTCCACTACCTTCAAGAACATCGTTCCTTTAGGGGACACTAATATAACAATGATCAATGGCCTATTTTTACAATCTTTCCATCCATCACAAATGATGGACACACCTGTTTCAGGCCATGTATATTTCATCACTCTTAATGATGTCTATATTGAAGCTTTCTCCTTCGCCAATAAGGTGGTTCGCACCTTTTCATACCTAGGACTAACATAAATAGATGTATTACAAAGGGTACTCATTATCTCCCACTCGCCATCAATGCAATGAGCAATGCTCTAGCAACCTCTAATTTCACTTTTGAAGGCCCTATCCAATGGCCCTCATTTTTGTGTAACAATTTCAAGTTCAAAAAGTAGTGGTATTGGCATGAAAGGATGTGGACCAACTAATTTTCCCAAGCCACTAGGAGGCATCTTCGAGCTTGTCTTCGCAAGGAGATGAACAATCTTTGATTTGTTGCTTATCCAAATAGCTTCCTCTTTTCCTTTAATATATTGTAGGATTAGACCCTTTGGCAGCCCTTTCTCATCTATGTAGAATAGTTACCAAGACATAGGATATGAAGCAGAACTTGTAATCAATGTCACCAACAGTACATTAAATGCTAATATCATCAATGGAACAGCATACCATACCAAAATACCAAAATACCAAGAATACCAAGATGGCAAGGAAAATACTATTTCTTTATTGATACCAAAAACCAACAGTTCAACACAATAAACCAAGGTGCTTATATGATAGTCGGTTGGTTAGGGAAACCAACAGACGCACCTCCTCGCTCCTAACTACCCTCCCGACAAAACATAACTAAAACTAATACAATATTACTTTATTCGTACTACATATATCCCCCCCCAAAAAAAACAGTTGTCTTCCAGACGACAGTACTAAACAAAAATTAGACTTCACAATTGGGTTGTGAAGACATCCCTGGATTTGAAGCTTGTTCCAAAATGTGTAAGAGGTCTCGTTCCGTAGTCTTTTGTTTGGCCCGAACTCCTTGGAGGACCCGTAAGGCATCCATCTTTTTTGCTTCAGCTAGTGCTACTTTCTCTTCCAGGCCATCTCGTTCCTTCTGCCATTTAGCCTCCCACATAGCTTTTCCTTCTATCCATTCCTTTTTCATGCGGTTTGTCAGATCCCTATCTTGTTGAAGTTCCAAGTAAGTCCTCCTAAACGCCCCCTCAATCTCTGCAAGGGTGTGCATGAGCGGTGGCTGCTCCTGTACCTGCGGTATGATGCCTGGGGCTGTCCAGCTTTCAGCTATTTCTCTCTCCATTTACCCACTCTACTAGAATAGGATCCACTTTGTATGGCATGTTCCTTTCATAAATGCTGCCAAGGATTCTGCTACTCTAACTATGGCTTCCATGTTCTGACTCTTGGCTTGCTCTATGATTTCCTTAGTGGTGTGCTCCATGGCTAGCAACTCCTTGAGGAATCTTGTTGCCTTATCTTCTAATGAAATCATCTGGGAACCGTTCCCTGTTTGATTTTGGATTCCTGTTATGTCCTCTTCTCCTGTTTCGCTGGGCGGTGGCGAGGGTGGTAGTACCATCCCGACTTCCTCCAACAGTCTATTTGCTTCTTCCAGTACTCTGTCCTCTCCAGCATCCTCACCTTGTGTATCATCCTTTTTCTCCATACTCTTAGTGGCCATTTTTTCCTCAGCCTGCACCACCAAAGCAACCGGGTGGGTCACTTCGATACCTTGTGGTGTGTGGAGTCTGATCTTGTGTCCACATGCTTACTGTCCTCTGAGGTCTATGACCTTGCTATGAGTTTGTTGATCTGCAGGAACGAGGTTGGCTATGCACGACAAGGAAAGTCTTGTGACTCCCCATCTAGGAATCTTCTGTTGTCCACTACCTTCTTCCTCAGTGCCGGGTTTCCCTTTTTCTGTATGGTTGTTCACCTCGGCGCAGGCATCTCCACTTCCGTCCGTACGAATGTCTTTCGTACTAGGAGTGGTACGGATGACCTCCGTACTAGTCATGGTACTGACTCCCTCTTCCCTGGTGCTGATGGTCTTGTGAATCTGAGCATACTTAGATAATGGTCTTGTGAATCTGAGCATACTTAGATAGCGGTCTTGTTATTGTAACTGCTGTAGTGGTCGGGAGGTTTTTGGTGTCTGGTTTGCAAAGACATTTTGGGATAAAAGAGCGTCTTATTTTAAGGTCGCTAGACTTAAAATCTTGATTAAAATTCACGGAAATGGAAGATTTGGAACTTCAAAGATAGCTTCTATTTCTCCGCCTCGTAACCAATGGGCCAGTTGCCGAGCATAAATTACGTGGAAATGGCATTTCAAGCAGTTGGTTTCGATGAAGACCTCATGGCCAAAAATAAAAGCAAGGTTTACCCTCCCTTACCCCTACCCCAATCCCTACCCTTACTATTTTAAGGGTAAGGGCCCCCTTTACGATTATTGCTTCCCCTCAATTCGTCCTGTGCCGGTGAAAGGTAAGGAGAACCCATATTTATTCTGAATATATGATTTATCTAGAAGGTCTTTCTTTCCCTTCCGCTCTTGATACTATCTTTCTGCACTCTTACTCTACTGCTTCCTTTCGATCTTTCTTTCCCTTCCGCTCTTGATACTATCTTTCTGCGCTCTTACTCTACTGCTTCCTTCCGATGTCGTAGAAACTTTCCTTTCTACTCAGTTTTTATTGGTATGTCTGGCTACCCAGTTACAAGCAACCTTGTATTGTTTAGTAGCTATCATTATTCAGTTCTATTCAAGTGTTGTGAATGGAGGAGTTCAGATGTTACAAACCTCAGTCATCTCAATTTCCCCTTTTTGAGAGAAGAACGTTCGACATTTTCTTGAGCTTTCGGGGTCCCGATGTGAGGAAAACCTTGGCTGATCATCTTTACCAATCTCTGCGCTCTAAAGGATTGCGTGTCTTTATAGACAGTGAGGAATTGGAAAAGGGTAAAGATATTGGAATGAGTCTACATCAAGCCATTCAAAACTCTACCATCTATATACCCATATTTTCCCCTAATTATGTGAGTTCAGTTTGGTGTCCCAGGGAAGTCTCTCTTATGTGGAACCTCAAATCCACGAGAGCGCACATTATGATACCTCTTTTTTATAAAGTGGAACCGTCAGATGTCAGGCATGGAGGGTCATAAGCCGAGGCTTTCAATAAACACGAGACTCAAGATCGGTATAGCCCAGACGTGATTCAAGGGTGTAGAAATGTGCTACGTGAAGTCTCTTGTTTATCTGGCTGGTCTCTAGAAGCAACGACCTCTGGGTACGAAGGGAAGCTTGTGAATCAAGTGGTGGAGGACATTCTACAGTCTTTGGATTTGGGAATGCAAGAGGTAGCCAAACATCTTGTTGGGAATGCATGGGTGACTGGTTTGGAAAAGGAAGCAGAATAATCATTACAACACAAAATGAACGTGTGCTGAAGGCGCGACAAGTTGATGTGATTTACCATATGAAAGAACTCGAGTTTGCTGAGGCTATGGAGTTGTTTAGCTGGCATGCCTTTCACAGCGAGCACCCGAAGAGCGATTATGAAAATATGACAGAGAGAATTGTGAAAACATGTTCGGGTCTTCCTTTGGCTCTGGAGATTACAGGCGCAGACCTATTTGGTAGAGACCAGACTAGGTATTGGCCTGAAGTCATACACAAACTTGAAACTATTGGCTTGCATGATTCTGTCTTTAAAACCCTCAAAATTAGTTACGACAATCTAGCCCTTGTAGAGAAACACATTTTCTTGGACATAGCCTGCTTGTTCGTTGAAATTAAGAGTAGTGACTTCATTCAGAACAGGGCTTTCAGTACGGATTTTTATGTTAGATTCTGGAGTGCTTTTGGGTGCGAGTCTGTGTTTGCAAGTCTTGAAAGTCTTAAAGAGAAGGGACTCATTGTAATGCATGAGCACAGATATACTGAGGCCAAGGATGATGATGTAAATGAAGAGGACAACAGGGGTCGGTACTTTTGTGAATTTTCTATGCATGATCAGATAAGAGACATGAGTAGACGAATTATCCTAGAGGAATCATTGAAGGATCCAACCAAACGCAGTAGAGTTTGGCAGGAGGAGGATATACATACTCTAATGGCTGCTACTACCATCCAGGAAAATTCAAGTGTAGAGGGTCTCATGTGCAGAAGGCATATGGAGCTTCAACATTTAGACGCTTTGACCCCATTGTAGAAATTAGGATTCTTGTTGTGGTGGGAATTGCAGGTGGAGACTAAGATTAAAAGACTACCTACAAGCCTAAAATATCTGGTCTTATCCGACTGTCAATTGAAGGATTATGATCCCCAGATGACTGGAACAGAGAGCGGTAGTGACATTAATGGATCATCTATTCTTCCTTCTTTTTTTCCTAAATCTATAGCCAGAATAGAGAGCGGCAGTGACAGGAATTCGCAGGTGTTGCAAATGAAAAGGATAGCTAGAAATCTAAAACATCTGGTCTTATCCAAGACTCGATTGCAGCAGAGAGATCCCTAGATGACTGGAAATAGTAGCGGTAGAGATGCTAATGAATCTCGTGCAAGTGCCCTCTCCTCTGTTTTGCCGGAATCCATAGCCCAACTCAAATATTTGAGATACCTTGACATGAGTGGCAGCAAACATACTCGTCTTCTAGAAGAAATTTGTGAAATTCATTGCTTGGAAGAACTATATTTAAGCAGATGCAATTTAAAAGCCCTACCTGAAGCCTTTGGAAATCTTCTCAAGCTAGAAAACCTTAACGTTAGTCAAAATTTCTTGTCAGAATTTCCATCGAGTTTTGAATGTCTGAAATCTCTAAGGAATCTAGAGATGGTCTGGAATGAACAACTTGTAGCATTTCCTCCACTTCCATTCGGCCTCATTACTCTCGATGCCAAAGGATGCTCAAAACTGCAAGCAATATCCCTCACAGAAAATTTGATGTTTTTGGAGACTATGGATTTATCTCATTGCAAAAGTCTCACTATGCATTCAACACTGCTCGGGTGCAGGTCTTTGAGAGATCTAAGACTAGACGGATGTAAGGAACTTCACAATTTAGATCCTCTTCCAGAATCTCTCGCTTATCTACGCACTTCAGGATGCTCAAAGTTGCAGAAAATTAACTTCAATACCATGCCTGTTTCGTATGACTTTTATAGTTCTTATTCCCTGGCAGCGGCGCCAAAATGTAGAATAGTTACCAAGACATAGGATATGAAGCAAAACTTGTAATCAATGTCACCAACAATACATTAAATGCTAATATCATCAAGATACTAGAATACCAAAAATACCAAGAATACCAAGATGGCGAGGAAAATGCTATTTCTTTATTGCTACCAAAAACCAACAGTTCAACACAATAAACCAGGGTGCTTATATGATAGTCGGTTGGTTGGGGAAACCAACGGACGCACCTACTCGCTCCTAACTACCCTCCCTACAAAACATAACTAGACCTAATACAATATTACTTTATTCGTACTACAATCTAGCCCCTTACAAGCTTTCATTTAGTGTCCACAAATGGGACAGAAGTGGGCTTTCACTCAAAAGTATGAGCTCGTATACTCTATGTTACAAAGGTTACACTGTCAAACAAAACCCCACCACCAAACATTTTCTTAATTATTGTCGTTTAATGCAAAAGTGGTGAACTTGCACCAATTTTAAAAGGGTTCTCCCGGGCAAGAGAACTAGAACTTCCACTTCTAGCCATTGTGTCTAAATAATGAACCTAAGAAAGAAAACTTGGGAAATTATTGAAAATTCTGAAAAACAAATCCGCCTTATAACCCCTTAATATGCATACAAAGTTTAAAAATTCAAAAATAACTTGAAAAATCTTGAAAAATGAAGATTCACTCACTTTTGATCACTAAATCTTTGTTCTCCAATGATTCCCAAGCCTTTGGTGTGTGTCTCACTCCTCCATAGCCTTTACCTTTGAAGAAAAATTTAGCAACCTTCAAAACAAGCTTGAGGAAAAAATGGTGAAAAATTATGAAAGATGAATGGAATGAGCAAACATGAGCTATTAGGGTTGAAACTAGGTTTTTAAAGGTTTTTTATGTTTTAAAAAGGTGAATTTTGGCAAATGTGGTGTGTTTTATGGCTCCCATTGTCGTGGGTTCCCCGAAGTGCAGCCAAGTTCATCCTAGGTGTGGCCCCCCACACCCGGGGGCAAATCTGGGCCTAAACAACGTAACCCGATAACTTAGGTAATCAATCATCTGATTTTCATCAGCAATCATATCTGGAGTCCATGTGAAACCTATTATAGGAAGATGCAGCAATACCAATTCTCTCATCAAGCAAACCACCCCAAGTTGGTTTTCCTGTGGGCTAAGGGACCGAATGACTCCAGATATGATTGAGGACCGAAGGGCTCATTTTGCGCCCTTGGACTTGATTGAGGAGGATAATCTCCCAGCACCTATCATACTTTCCCATCAAATTCCTAATACAGTTGGCTGTTGGAAATATGCTATGAAATGGATCTGATGCATTTAGGACACTGTGTTTTCAAAATGGATTTTTTATGATCATAATGCTTGATGTTAATTAATTATAATTTTCGTAAGCTACTTGCCATTATGTAATTTATTTAGAGAATAATCTTTGTAAATAAGTTGTATTGTTGGAATTGTTATTTAATATTTTTGGGAAAAAATCAGGTATATCCTGTTGAGTTTTTGGGTAGTTGCGAGATAGATCTCCTACTCACATTGATGTTCTTTGTTTCTTCTCAATGTGTTCCCGTGTTGATGCTATGTGATATCTTTGTTCTTTCCTACTCTTGTTGTGTTTGCATTTGTATCATCAGAGTTCATACCCTTTGGAGACGTGCACGTATTCAGTATTTTTGCTCTTGCGTATCATATTTGGCATTATGTGCATGAGGCTTTGTGCCTCGTTGGCATGGTGGTTCTTCCTTCCTATTACCATACGGATGTTGACATGGCATCGGTTACTTCTGGTCGGTCGTCTTCACTCTTGGTTACCGTTTTTGGCATCGCAGCATACTAGTTAATGTTGCATTGATGAAGACGACATTTTCTATCTTCGTCGCTTCATATCCTCATCGGCTTTTTGTATCTTGTGTTGCATCGCTTCATTTATCAGAAGAGACTATTCATATTTGTATCTAAGATATTTTTGTATTGTCGAGTGTGTCATCTTTGAGGTGTATTGGTGATAACTATAATATTGTGATTTTGTTGAGCTTCATTTATCAAGAGTATTGTTGTGTGTGAGAATATCTTCCATTTTGTACATATTGATGCCATGCTCGGTGTGTGAGCAACATTTTGTGTACTAAGATTAAACTGTGATTTTGATATCTGTGTATCATGACTTCATGAGGTGATACTTTATTGATTTTATTGGCTTTGATCATTGAGTGATCATCGAATGTTGAAGACATCAATAAGGGCTAGAGATTTCTGTTTGATTTGATAATCTGAATAAAGAATCCATCTTTCTGTGGGCTAGGTTGTTTCCCTCGGTGAGGAGGGTTTTTCCCAGGATAATATTTGTGCCATCTGTTATTGTATTTCTGATTCTTGCATTCTTATTTAATCTTGCTATTCTGGGTTGAAAAATTAACATGGTATCGGAGCAGGTCTGAGAAACTCGATCCAAAACCAAAGTATCTAGTCATCTGTGTTATTTGATTCTCTTCCAATTGTTTTGTCTCAGCGTGTGACAATAGTTAATGGTTTAAAGGTTGAAGATAGACTAGATGGTTCTTCTAACTTCTCTTCATGGAAATTTAGGATTCTGATTATACTTGAGGAGAATGACCTTCTTGATTATGTGAATTTTGATCCAGCAGAACCTTCTGATGATGCTGAGAGAATTCTATGGAGAAAGAACAGAGTCATGGCTAAGAAAATTTTGATTGACTCAGCGAAGGATCATTTGGTTCCCATTATTTCTAAATTGTCTTCAACCAAAGAGATGTTTCAGACTTTAAAAGATTTGTATGAGTTCAACAACACCAGTAGAGCTTTAGCTCTGAGGCGTCAAATTTTGCATATTAAGATGGCTCGAGGGGAATCGGTAGTATCATATTTATGAAGACTATTGACCTAAAAGATCAGCTAAGTGCAATTGGAGATTCAGTCCCAGATAAGGACTTAGTAATGCTTGCCATGAATGGACTTTCCTACTATTGGGAATCATTCATTCAAGGCATCAGTGGGAGAGATGATCTTCCAAAATTTGACAGGTTGAGAGCTGATTGCATTCAAAAAGAATACAAACTTGAAGCTAGAGGAAATGGACGCAAAAACCATCATGAAGATGATCAAGTGCTTGCTGCCCACACTTCTAAAGGAAAAGGGAAGAAAGGGAATTTTAAGAGATTCAGAGATGAAGGTTCAGATTCAGCTCCTGTATTCAAGAAGAAGAAAATGGATCTTTGAAAGGTTCAGTGCTTTAGATGTGACAAGTTTGGTCACTATGCTAGAGACTGTACCTTAAGGCCAAATCCTCAAGTAACTGCCGCTTTCGTTGAGAACTCTCCTCCTCAAAAGGAGTCAAGCGATAATTCTAAAAGTTTTTGTTTTATTTCTGCACTCCAGTAATATTCCCACCAACAGTGATACTTGGTTGATTGACAGTGGTGCACCGCAACACATCACCAACATAGTTCAAAAATCGTTATCGGCAACTTATCACCAAGGGAAAAAAAAAAGATATCAGCGAATATCGGAGATAAGTCGGGAACTTCTTGGGAAAATATCAGGAACTTAAAAAATTGCTTAAATTTAATTAGAAATGCATATTTTTTGCAAAATTCAATTAGGAGATGCATCTAATGAGTCAGTAAATGAGTAAACAAACCAAACAAGCTGATCTAGACATATATAAATGCAAATATGATGCAAAATTGCATCCTCATGAGGAATGTTGATGGCTCGTAGCCATAGTCTGATAGTCTGAACTCTAAAGCAAACTAAAAATAGCAAATATTAGTTGACCACCGATCACCACACTGCATATATTATTCACCAATAGTAACGATGTTGGTTATCTAATTGTATTTCATTGCTTCTATAGTTGTGCCATTGATTTAGTAACATAGTCATGGTTAAGATATGTCTTTGCCGATAGACTCCTTTATGATGATTGTCTTCTTCCTTACAATGTTCCCGTTAGCGAAAGTCCTTGAGATTATTTTGAACGGTATAGACCACGACTAGCAATAATATTCCTTAGTTGGATAATTGAATGACTAGCATAAAATCGCTAATTATAATATTGTATATGTGAGTATGATTGTTGTATGAATTGGTCCTACACGATAAGTTCTTTAAATATTGTGATAAATTGCCGATATATTGGGGATAAAGCATCAAAATATCGACGAGAAATTGAAATTTATCTTCCGCAATAACTTTACACAGTTTATCGGGACCCAAACTTCTCGCGATAAGTTGTCTTATCACAGAGATATCAGAGATATTTTAATCTATGATCACCAGTTACCATGATCATCTATTCAACTTGAAAGAAAAGGACTCTCATCTTCAAGTTATTATTGGAGATGATGCAAGCTATTCAGTTAAAGGAGCTGGTTCTACTTCCTTTCAACTGGATTCAGGCATTTCTCTTCACTTGAGTGATGTCCTCTTTGTGCCTGGCATAAAGAGAAATCTGATTTCTATTTCAGCTTTAGAAGACAAAGGATATCATGTTTCTTTTGTTGATGGTAAAGCCCTGGCATGGAAAAAGAACTCAAATTTTCTTTCAGCCCGTGAGATTGGAATTCGTCATGATAGTCTCTACAAGCTTTCAACTCGTCCTATTCAAGCTCATCCTCATAATTCTTCAATTTCTAATATACTTTGGCACAAGAGATTTGGGCATTTGAATTTCAAAACCTTAGCCTCTATGGAGAAGGTTGTTATTGGTCTTCCAAAGCTAAATCAGGACCATGAAGGAGTTTGAAAGGTATGCGCTCTAGGTAAGAATATT
Organism: Chamaecyparis obtusa; assembly: GCA_027943335.1. NCBI lineage: Eukaryota > Viridiplantae > Streptophyta > Pinopsida > Cupressales > Cupressaceae > Chamaecyparis > Chamaecyparis obtusa. The sequence continues at coordinate 340,544 of BSBK01008236.1, read as the reverse complement.
AAGAGCACTTTTCATAGTAGTGAATCTAGAGCTAAAGAGATTCTAGAATTAATTCAGTCAGACTTATGTGGTCCCATGTTTGTTGCATCTCTTAGTGGTTATTGGTATTATACTACTTTCATTGATGATTTCTCTCGTAAGTGTTGGATTGATTTCTCTCGTAAGTGTTGGATCTATTTTCTTAAGTCTAAGGAATCTGATGAAGTGTTGTCTCGTTTTAAAACATTCAAAGCTTTGGTTGAAAATCTATCTAACAAAAGGATTAAGATCCTGAGATCTAATAATGGTGGAGAATATGTGTTTGGGATTTTCGATAATTTTTCTGTTGAAGCTGGGATTAAGAGGGAGTTATGTGTTCCCTATAATCCTCAACAAAATGGTGTGGCTGAAAGAAAAAATAGGACTGTTGTTGAGGCATAAAAGGCTATGATTCACGATCAAAGTCTTTCTACATTCCTATGGGCTGAAGCTTGTAGAACAGCAGTCCACATTCAAAATCGTAGTCCTCATCAGATTCTTGACAATATGACTCTGGAAGAAGCATTCTTAGGAATCAAACCAGACATTAGTTACATCAGAATATTTGGTTGCCCAGTCTATATTCATATTCCAAAAGAGAAAAGATCAAAGTTGGAACCTTCAGGAAAGAAAGGGATATTTGTTGGTTATAGTGATTCTTCTAAAGCTTTCATGATATATGTACCCGGTCAAAAACAAATTGAAATCAGCAGGGATGTCACATTTGATGAAGATATAGCTTGCAAGTCTCTCAAAGAGTCTAACATTGTAAATGATGAAGAAAATTTTGAGCACTCTCAAAGATTTAGTCATGGCTGATCCGAACCCTCCTTCAAAGATTCAGCGGGAGGATGAAGATTTAGAAGATCATGTTGATCAATCTAATCCAGTTGATTCTATAGGTCCCAATTCTACTCCATCCAATAAGAAAATACCTTTATGGGCTAGAAACATTGTGGAAGAAGTTGAAACTTATGCAGCCCCTCGTGGTACCTTTAGAGAAAGTAAACAGCCTCATAAGTTTGCTGGTTATGTTGCATTAATGAGTCACATAATTGCATCTTAACCTTCAAATGTTGAAGAAGCTTCAAAACATCTAGTGTGGAAAGATGCCATGATGGAAGGATATTAGTCCATCATGAAAAAATGATGTATGGGACATTGTTCCAAGACCAAAAGGTAATTCAATTGTTTCATCTAAATGGTTATTCAAGATCAAACATGCAGCTGATGGAAGTATAGATAAGTACAAGGCTAGATTTGTAGCTAGAGGCTTTTCTCAAAAGGAAGGCATAGACTATGAAAAAACCTTTGCACCAGTGGCTTGCTACACTTCCATCAAAACCATTATAGCCATTGCAGTAGTGAAGGGCTGGAAACTTCATCAAATGGATGTGAAAACAACCTTCTTAAATGGAGTCATTGAAGAGGAAGTTTACTTAGAGTAGCCAGAAGGATTTATCATTCATGACAGGGAGTCTCATGTGTGCAGACTGAAAAAGACATTATATGGACTCAAGCAAGCTCCTCATGCTTGGTATGAGAGAATTGATGACTATCTTTTGAGCTTGGATTTTCAAAAAAATGATGCTAATCCTAATCTATACTTCAAGGTACATGATGACAAAGTTCTAATTTTAGTCTTGTATGTGGATGATTTATTTCTCACGGGTAATGATGATCCAATTATCATATGCAAGAAGGAGCTAGCTTCAGAATTTCAAATGAACGACCTTGGTTTGTTGCACTATTTTCTTGGTCTTGAGGTATGGCAAAAATCAAATGAAATCATTTTGAGTCAAGGAAAATATGCAATTGATATTTTAAAGAGATTTGGTATGTTAGATTGCAAATCTATGGTGACTCTCATGGAAATAAATCTGATAAAGTTTCATGATGATTCAGCTAATTCAGATTTAGTTGATCCTACTATGTATAGGCAGCTAATTGGTTCTTTGATGTACCTGGTTAACACAAGACCTGATATATGTTGTGCAGTTAATACTCTAAGTCAGTTTATGTGTGAGCTGAGGCAAATTCATCTTGTGGCAGACAAACATATATTGAGATATGTTCGTGGTACATTAGGATATGGGTTAAAATACTCTTCTTGTATTGAGCTGAAGTTGCAGGGGTTCTCTGATTCAGATTGGGCAAGTTGTGTACCTGATAAAAAGAGCACCTCAGGTTGTTTCAGCATTGGTTCAGCCATGGTTTCCTAGTGTAGCAGAAAACAATCTTGTGTAGCTCAAAGTACAGCTGAAGCAGAATATGTTGCAGCATGTATGGTTGCAAGAGAAGTTGTATGGCTTTGTAAATTACTTGCAGGGTTATTTGGGCAGCCTTTCAAACCTATAGTGATTATGTGTGACAATCAAAGTTGTGTGAAGCTTTCAGTTAATCCAGTGTTCCATGACCAAAACAAACATGTGGAGATTAAATTTCATTACTTGAGAGATATGGTTCAAAGGAATGAAATTGAACTAAAGTATATTTCTACAGAGGAGCAGACTACCGATATTCTCACCAAACCACTTCTGAGAGTGAAGTTTTGCTATTTTCGAGAAAAGTTTGGCTTAGTGGAGAATGATACTCTTGCTGAGAAAGTGTCTCAGCCACAATGTTCCATTACTTATATGCATTCTTCTCTAGGATAAGTTTGAGGTGAAAGCCCTTGTTCCACCCATTGTGAGTAGGCAAGGTGGTAATGCATTCTTCTATAGAAGTTTGAGGTGTAAGCCCTTGATCCACCCTCTGCGAGTAGGTATGATGGAATCACCCTCTGCAAGTAGGCAAGGTAATAATGCATTCTTCTCTAGGAGAAGTTTGAGATGAAAGCCCTTGATCCACCCTCTGCGAGTAGCTATGGTGGAAATCATGTGTGTGATTCCATGACTCATTGTGTGATTTCTTTTGTTTCACCCTCTAGGAGTAGCTATGGTGAATATTGTAATGTTGAGATAACAATTTTTGAGGAAAATCTATGATGAGATTTTTGTTGACATTCTTTTTGGTTGCAGCTATGTGCACTTGTCATGAGATGACATACTGAAGATCTCTCTCTTGCTAAGAGGGAGTGTTGAGTTTTTGGGTAGCTGCGAGATAGATCTCCTACTCACATTGATGTTCTTTGTTTCTTCTCAGCGTGTTCCCGTGTTAATGCTATGTGATATCTCTATTCTTTCTTGCTCTTATTGTGTTTGCATTTGTATCATCAGAGTTCATATTCTTTGGAGACGTGCATGTATTCAGTATTTTTGCTCTTGCGTATCATATTTGGCATTATGTGCATGAGGCTTCGTGCCTAGTTGGCATGGTGGTTCTTCCTTCCTATTACCATGCGGATGCTGACATGGCATCGGTTACTTCTGGCCAATCGTCTTCACTCTTGGTTACCGTTATTGGCATCACAGCATATTAGTTAATGTTGCATTAATGAAGACGACAGTTTTCTATCTTTGTCGTTTCGTATCCTTATCGGCTCATTTCATATCCTCATCGGCTTTTTGTATCTTGTATTGCATCGCTTCATTTATCAAAAGAGACTATTCATATTTGTATCTGAGATATTTTTGTATTGTCGAGTGTGTCATCTCTAAGGTGTATTGGTGATAACTATAATATTGTGATTTTGTTGAGCTTCATGTTATCGAGAGTATTGTTGTGTGTGAGAATATCGTGTATATTCTATTTTGTAGATATTGATGCCATGCTCAGTGTGTGAGCAGAATTTTGTGTACTGAGATTAAACTGTGATTTTGATATCTGTGTATCATGACTTCATGAGGCAATACTCTGTTTTGATTTTATTGGCTTTGATCATTGAGTGATCATCAAATGTTGAAGAAATCAATAAGGGGTAGAGATTTCTGTAATTTATTTGATAATCTGAATAAAGAATCTATCTTTCTGTGGGCTGGGTTGTTTCCCTCGGTGAGGAGGGTTTTTCCCAGGATAATATTTGTGCCATCTGTTATTGTATTTCTGATTCTTGCATTCTTATTTAATCTTTCTATTTTGGTTTGAAAAATTAACATATCCCAAAAGGGGACATTGCATACTAACCTCACTAAAGTTGGTATTAGAAGAAAGAAGGTTACTACAAACATAGGACATGCACCTCAATACTTCGCTTCCAGATTGACAAAGATTTTTCTAAAAGAAATGACTATGAAACCTTTTCACTAAAAATTTGCGATCAATGTCAAAAATTATACATGCATTGAAAAATCATGAACACAAGAACATTACATGAAATTGTAGTTAACAACCTTTGGCTAGATGATACCTAATATGCATAGGGACAATTGAGAGTTAACAAGTAGATAATTGTTTTCCATGTTTTCGATACTAGGTCACTTTAAATTGTTTTTAAACCTTATTTAAAGGCAATTAGCATGTACTTGAAACATAGATAAAAGGAAACGGTGAGATTTTGAGTGCCTAAAACATATTATGAACACACAACACATTAATGAGGTCATCTTACATGGATATATGGAAATAGAACAGCTGTAATATTGGATATCATATTAAATCTTCTCTTCTTTTGTATTGAACTAATTATTCAAATATAGATGACCATGCAATTATCTGAGTAATGAGCTAATTTTAAAGTAACACATTTTAAATGCATGTAACTAAAAGTTGTTAAAGAATGAAAGAGGAAAAATAAGTATTCACACCGAATTATCATCTAGAGCAGATTCACTGGATTCGTCTTCTTTTGAAGTATTATGAGAATTGTCTTGTATTTCCTCATCATCATCTGGATATTCTTTTTCATGCTCCCACTCCTCACCTACAATTATAGAAATTTTAGTGAATTCCAAAAAGAGCACAAGAAAAAAGGTAAGAACATGCAACAAGATAGAACCTTTGTCCTTGTCTTGATCTTCATCTACATCATCTCCGGGTTTTTCATCATCTCTGACTTCTTCTTCACTATCTTCATCCTTATTATTTGTTTTTTTCTTTGTCTCCTCATTATCCAACACATCATCCCATTCAACATCCCTTTCATCATCATCATCATCCTCACCAATGGTTAGACGTGTTTTTACTCCTCGTTCAACCGTATCTTGTTTGTCTTTCATTAGCCATCTAGCAAATCCTTCCTGATTCCTTTTCCAAGCATTCATTTGGTTTTCAGCCTCCTCTATTGTGAGTGTATCATAATGAATATTTTTTTGAAAATCATACCTGAAGTGCAGCCAGAACATTTCAATTTATTCATGTAAAACATGAAACATCATTGTTGCATTATTTTGAGAAATAAAAAAGAAGCTTTTATCTTTGAACTTCCAACTTAAACTACTTAATCCAATGCACACAACAAAAATTAACTCAACACAACATACTTTGTAATTAAACAATTTCCTAGATTTTAAAATATTCAAAATAATTTATACACTAATTAAACTATTAAAATAACATGAATAAAATACATTTGAGATCTATGGAGAAGCAACTGAAATATTCCATAGAATATTTTATAATTTCAAAAGTTAAATGCAAACCTGTTGAGTTCCTAGATTTTTGGTTCTTTTCACTTGGTGATCAAATGCAAAATGCAATGCTATGGCCATGTATCAAAAGGAAAAAGAATATCACATAAATCCATTGCATCCCCGGCAAGAACCATCAAAGATATACTCTCTATCATACTCTAACTACTTTCCAAATATTGGTGAGTTGTACTCCAAAGGGTTTTTTTCCACCAAGTTTTTCAGTGTTTCTTAGCCAAGTCTAAAGGACACATTGTTAGTGAGTCTTGACCTTTGGCATGTGCAAGTACTCAACAAATCTGATGCCCAAACTCACACCATGCCAAACTAGAAACTAGGACAAGCAAAATATACCAGAAAACACGCTTTGCCTCTATAAGCTCTAAATGCCTAAGGGAAAAGATGATTACAATGGAATTCGAGCATTCTTGAGCAAAATTGGAGTGAACTTAAAGAAAATTTCAAGAGCAAATTTTAGGACTTCTTTATTTCCAAGTTATTTTTTCCCCTCCTTTTCTCTAAGCATGTAAAATATTTCCGGCATGCCGAAATTTCACAATTTTGAATGTGCTATGAACTCAATTTACATAAATTTTATTGCTGATTTAAAAGTTTTTGTGGGTGATATTGCTAGATTTTTTCTTGAGCATAGAGTTTATGGTTTATAGTAAAAGTTGTTTACCCTAAATTAATTAATTAATTAATTAATTATATATTATGTCATTGCTATTCAATTACTATATTACATTTGAAATGCATTTACATGTTTATTTTATTAATTTTTCACGTTCAAATTGCGATATTTTTTATATGCTATTTTTTTTGTTTTTAATAATGCTGCAAATTAGGATACAATGGCATCCAAGACAAAATTAAAAAAAGTAAAGAATCTCTAAAAGAAACCTTGCGAACAAAATAAGAGTTTATCAAAGGAACTCTTGTAAAGCAAGACTGTCATGAGATGAAAACTTCTATACACTAGAGCCATACAATTATCAGTTTGAAGAAAACTCAAGTAGAAAAAGAATAAGAATTTATAAAAAGATCTTATATAGGGAAACAATAGCTTGAGGAGAAAACTTACACAAATAAAAGAAACATAATGAGATAGCTACTTCTATGTTGATGTAACTGGATGGAAAATGAGCAAAATAATTTGTATAGTCAAAGGAACTTATCTACAATACAAAAAGGAAATTTTTATAACATTTTATATTTTTTTTATATTTCAATTGTAGTAAACCCCACTACTACAAAAACAAAAAAAAACATACATATATTAATTTCATCTCATTTAATGAGCATACATTTCAAAATGCAAAAATATTTCATATTTGTTAATTGATGTCTCAAATTGTAGCAAAACCATGATTGGTAGCCAATGAACCTCCAAGAGGGTATAAGGGCCCCGGTTTTGAGAGAGTATGAACCACCTTATTGGATCAAGAGGTCAAGTGATTGATGATCAATTGAAGCCCATAAAGGATTCATGGATTGAGACAAGGGTATCAATTGTTTCAGATGGGTGGAAAGATGCTAGAAATCATCCCTTGATCAATGTCCTGTTAAGATATAGCTTCATTCGTATACATATATATATATATATATATATATATATATATATATATATATATATATATATATATATATATATTATACTATTTTATACATTGTTAATAAAGAGTTGTAATTTATATTGTTATTATCATATTATCATTATTATATTTATAATATAATAATGATAATATCATAATACAATATTATGATATTACATTAATATTGATCGAACTATGTTCGATATCTATCATAATTATTAGCATCGACTGTTAAGTCGAATGAATGAATGAACATTGAAACAGCCGACTACACTAATGTAAGTCGCTGCCTACATTAGTGCTAGCGACTGTTGTTAATAGTCGCTAGCACTAATGTAAGTAGCGACCATGGGACGTGCCTTTTCATTTGCAAGGGACACAATGTTTGCTGTCATCCGATCGACAGCATATATATATGTATGCTGTGATCGCATGGATAACACAATCAATAAAAGGAGTTCATTGCTGTTATCACCTGCGGTCACAGCATATAATATAATCAGTATAAATATAAAAGCATCACAGCATATTTATATATCAGAACAGTCATTTATTAGTATACATAAAACAGTAAATTATATTCCCAAGATCTGATTTTTCCTAACATGTCCTAGCGGTGTCCCCTAAAGGGAAAGTGTTTTTGAAAGTGGTGGATTGTGAGGGGCAAGTAAAAGATGGGTCATTTAGTGCTAATATTCTCATCTCTGTTGTTGAACAAGTGGGTGCTAGTAATGTTGTCCAAGTCATAACAGACAACGCAAAGAATTTTAGAGCTATTGGTTTGTTGGTTGAAGAGCGATATCAACATATCTTTTGGACACCTTGTGCAGTCTATTCACTCAATCTTATGCTACAAAAGATTGGGAACACAATTGAGTGGATCAAGGAGGTGTATGCAGAGGCTGAGGACATCCAGATGTTCATCACAAACCATCACATGACTCAAGGAATATTCAGAATGTTCTCACGTTTGGAGTTACTGGAGGTAAGTGAACTTGAACTAAAGTATGTAAAATAATTTTATTTTTTTTAATTAGTATCTTACAATTTCTGATTTTCATTTTTTTTATTGTGTAATGTGTATTCTTTTATAAAGTATGTATCTAATAGTTGTATTTTTTTGCTATAATTTATGTTACAGGTTGCTGAGATTCGTTTGCATCAAATTTAATCATCTTGAGACGACTTGTGCAAGTGAAAAAGGCACTTTGCAATATGGTAATCAGCAACAATTGGGCTATATGGAGGCAAAGCAACAGTGAGAGGGCAGCGAAAATAAAGCAAAGGATATTGGATGACTTATGGTGGGAACGTGTGGAATATTTCATTAAGTTCACCGAGCCCATTATGTGCAGCTTAGGTACGCTGACATGGATAGGCCTTGTCTTGAGAAGATCAAGCAAATTGTAAATGAAAAAGAGCAAGATCCTGAAGAGACCCTCTTCAAACAATTGCAAGCAATTATTGTAGAACGATGGAGCAAAATGACTACTCCTCCACATTTGCTTGCCTATGCATTGACGCCCAAATACTATAGCAACCAATTTCTTGATCTACCAGGAAGGCTACCACCCTATAGAGATTTAGAAGTGTCTGATGGATACAAGGCAACATTTGAAAGGGCAGCCAAAATAAAGCAAAGGATATTGGATGACTTATGGTGGGAACGTGTGGAATATCTCATTAAGTTCACCGAGCCCATTATGAGCATGCTTAGGTACGCTGACATGGATAGGCCTTGCCTTGGAGAGATCTATGATGACATAGACTCAACACTTGAGAAGATCAAGCAAATTGTAAATGAAAAATAGCAAGATCCCGAAGAGACCCTCTTCAAACAATTGCAAGCAATTATTGTAGAACGATGGAACAAAATGACTACTCCTCTACATTTGCTTGCCTATGCATTGACGCCCAAATACTATAGCAACCAATTTCTTGATCTACAAGGAAGGCTACCACCCTATAGAGATTTTGAAGTATCTGATGGATACAAGGCAGCATTTGAAAGACTTTTTCCTGAAGATGATATGAGAGATTTGATTACGGATGAGTTCATAGAGTTTGTGGATGCAAGAGGTCTAATGATGCTCTTCATCATCGGTTTAGGAAGAATGCTCATAGTTGGTAGTACCTCCATGGCCAAAGATTCCAAACATTGCAGCCCCTTGCAATAAAAATTATATCACAAGTAAGTTCTATTTTGAAAAAAAATAGCTTACTTTATCTTCATGACTAGCAAGAAATTTTTGTAATTTTATTTTGTAAGATTAATAATTTTATTTTAATTGTTTACCTTGTCTTGTCTTCATAGGTTGCTAGTTCATCTCCATCAAAAAGAAATTGGAGCACATATTCTTTCATTCACTCAGTGAAGTGCAATAGATTGCAATCAAAAAGAGCGGAGAACTTGGTATTTTTGCATTACAACTTGCATCTTGTCTCACACAAGACTAAAGAATAAAAAGAAGAGACAAAAAGGTGGGATGTAAATGCAAAACTTGCGGACTTGGATGTTTCCACTTCTTGGCTTGCACTTGATGAATTTGAAGATTTTGACGCCAATACTATTGTTGTTGCTACTGATCCCATTGTCAGCTCTATTGCTGAGTCAATTAATGCTAAAGAAGAAGATGAAGATGAAGATGAATATTAATACATTTTTAATTCATTAATGGAACTTGAAACAATGATACTTGAACTTGATGTTATGATTTAGTTTTAATGTTTTGAATCTTTGATGTTGAACTTGAAGTATATGATGGTATGATCACGATTCATGATGCTATGATTACAAGTTTATGGTGTTTTTGTTTAAATGTTTTTATGATACTATGTAACATTCTAATTTTAACTCATGCTTCTAGGATTCATAACTATGTGTATATATATATATATATATATATATAATATTTACACATTTTTGTACTAACGAACCCAAACCCCTTTTCAAAATTTTGTCAAACTTGCGAACCGGTTCTTCGTAACCAAACTTAGAACTAAACTCGAACCGGTAACTTAGTTAATACTCATTGGAAAAGTACTCTTTATTAATGATATAATATAAGGTCAACTTATGCAAATATCAAAATCATTAAAGATCCTTGCTAATGAAGATTCATGGGGAAATATTATAAAAAGCCTTAGAGAGAAATCAAAAGTCTATGACTTGTGCATTTGCTTTTGTTTGTGTGGAGAAGAAATTGAAACAAGGGTTTCAGATTTCGAGCTTAAAGAATTGTGAATTATTCTAAGTTATTTTAGTATAGAGAATTGGTGAAACACCCAAAGAATTGTGCAACTAGAATGGATCATTGAGCTTTCTTGGATGAGATTGGTGTGGAATTACTTCAGATTTGTTTTGTTTATCTGCAGCAGCAGATTATTGATAATAAGTACCTAGCATTAGGAGGCGTGGCTCATAGTGGCTGAGATTAGCATTCTAATTAGCAGTTGTACCTAAATTATACCAACCGCGGGTTATTTATTGTTTCCACTAGGGTTTCAGGAAGTGACGTGAGCAATAAAGGGAATTTGTTTGGCATTTGGGACCTCTAATATCTTCAGTTGTGTGCATTGGAAGGGATTGTTATTTGTATGGAGACAATTCTATGAATGTTGAAGAAATAACACAACCCGTGCTTACTAGGTTTTTATATTATTTGCTTGATAGTTTAAAGTCTCCATAAATTGCAAATTGATTCGTTGTAAATAGTTTGGGAATTGAAAGGATGCATGTCAAGTGTTTGTGAAAATGTCCATTGGTTGTAGGTGCACATTTTACATGTAGAAATCATATGTATGTATTCAAAACGACAAAAAGGATTGCATTTGCAATTTAGTTCTTTGCCTAGATATCTTAGTATCATTTGCAAGCATTTAAACTTCATTGAAACCATTCCAAGCAAGCAAAAACAATCTGAAATAAAAGACAGCAAGATAGAGGTTTCATGACAAGTGTTTGACAAAATTCCTTGAGCTTCAAGTTTGTGCCAAGAATAGAAAGGGATATTATAGAGGTGAAGTTAGAACCTGTTGGGGTTCTTACAGAATAAAATGAATAGTTTTTAATGCGGCGATCTTGATAACAACTAGTGATCGAAGCAATAATGAACAGCGATCAAATTAATAGTAAACAGAAATCAAGTTACTAACAAACAGCGACCTTATTAGATAGTTAAAGTTGATTAATGAAACATGAAAAGATGCGAACAAGGAAATGAAACAAATTGTTAATCAGCAATTAAGCAAGAGGTGTGTCTCTTCACAAGGGTCACCTCTCCTCAAAGGAATAATGGGATATAAATAAAGAGGGCTACGGTGAAATGAAGGCATCAAGCAATTACACAAATACAATCATATCAAGAGACATTCATCAAATCGAAAACAATGAGCAAGAAAATACAATTACATCAAGGAAGGTCAATTAGGAAGATCGAAGCATTCAATAAAAAAGCAAATAATTTAAGGTCAACACATAGAAGTCTAATAGTAAATACATCAAAGGAATTAGTTTCTAATCCAACATAATATAACAATCGGATATTTTTAGATTTGTCCTTTGTAATGTCCCCATTTTAGCTCACCATGATTTGTGGTTTGGATTAGCCTTTTAGTGGCCCTCGTACACAAAGTCAGATGGTTAGAGGGTCTCAGTTGGCAGAACCGGAAGCAAATTCCCATTCCAGAGGGTAGGCCTGTTTAGGATTGCTCTTCGTTTGGTTCGAGTTGTCACACTTACTATTTATAGTAAGTGTCTATTACAGGAAAGTTCGGATTTCTATCTTTAGCAAAGCATCCGAACAAGTTATGTTGCAGTGTTGAGATTTGGCATCCTTGGCTTGAGCAGTTATTCAGGGACTTACTATTTATAGTAAGTCAATTTTGCAGAGCTGCTACTTTTGATAGGGCACTTAGATGTCTCGCATTTGCAGTGTATATCTGGATTTTTAGTTGATTCCTTGGAGGAGATTTATAGCCAGTGTTCATGATTATTTTATTATTAATAAAGTCATACTTTATTATCAATTTATATACAAAGGGAAAGAATATTTTGGTCACAAAAATGGAAAGAGCAGACAACAGAGAGTCTTCAGTCTAGATCTAAGTGTCTCGATCAAGGATGCCCGCATTGCACAAGGACGTCTGCGCAGCACTTATAGTCATGTATGGACCGAAATAGAAAAACTTAGAATTTAGCATAAATCTTGATTTGTACTTTAGATAACCTGCAAAACGCAAAAGTCAGAAATGTAATAAAAGATATTAAATAACATAAATGAATATAGAAAGAATAAATAGAACATAAGCAAACCCTCATGCGGTTGAATGCTTCCAATAAACTTGCACACATGCAAGAGAGAAAACATGTATGGGGTTGTTTGGAGACTTGCCTCAGTCAAGTCCTTGTTTTGGTATTTCCACCTCCATAGCAGCCACATAGATAGATTGATTGAAAAGACAAATAGATAAATATATAATAACGTAATAGAAACAAATCACGCTAAGGAGGAAAACCCCAATTACGTGAGATATGCAAATGGAAACAAACCTTGCTAAGTGGAGGAAAACCCCTATTACATGAGATAATTAATAGATAAGGATGTGATAAATCTAAAGATGCTCAAAGATACAAGAGAAATAGAAAGATATTACCAAATGTGCTTGAGAAAGCCAAGAGAGCTATAGATATCATTGTGAGAGATTGCTATAGCAAGTGAGAAAGCAAAAGAATGCAAGGTATTGCAAGAGAGAACTTTCTCGAGTGCAAGATAGATTTTCCAAGAGAGCTTGAATGAAGCAAGAAGATGGATTTAAAAGGGAGAAGAGGCGGGAAAAAGAGGCTTCAAGGCCATTCTAGAAGATTCTGAACCATTTCCACCGACCAAGGCAAATGACAAGTGGAAAACACTTAGCACCGACATTTGAATGTCCAAGCAAATCACGCACAAAACTCACAAGTGACAAAGGCAACACACATTTAATGCAAAATTGATGCTGGAATATAGTTGTTAAAAGGGACTTTGAGCATCCTGAGAGGTAAAAGGCTGATGCAAGGTCTAAAGCGTACCTACTCAAATACTAGGGAAATGGACACTTAAGTGATTACAAAAGTGTAGAAAAAACTACAAAGTGGGGTATGCAATTTTTTACTCTACATTTTTCCCCCACTTTAGCAGACTAATGAATCTAAATGAATATGTGGGCTAAAGGAAATCTATGGAAAAGAAACAACATCATGATGCCAAAAGGATATTGTAGAGGAAGTAGACAACTCTTCGAACCAAGGAAGCATGCCCCTAGGATGAAGACCTACAAAACATATACATTAGAGAAAAAAATCTGCACAAGACAACCAAGTTAGATCATAAAATCCACGAATCCACAAGGTTAAGAACAAATAAGAATAACACACATGTAAGAACCCCGCTGATTCTACCCCTGAAAACTCAATTTTTGTCCCTTTGACATTTCGTCAAACAGTTGGCATGCAATGTCTAAGTTCTGATTGCTGAATGTATATGTGTTGCTTTGCTTGTAATTGAATGGTTTGGCAATTCCAAACATATTTCAATGCATGAAATTCAAACTACAATAACAAATTACAATGCAACAATTTCCTCACTAATCATATTTCATTTATTCTATGAAATAATTATAACAACAGTTTATATACAGCTACATTTATTTAATTGTAAAACTATGGAACCTGGAGTTGCAAGCATGCACAATTTGACATCCAATTATCAGTATCCCTGCCTCTGAAACTAACTAATATTATCGCTGAGCCTTGAGAATAATTGAAAATGGCACTCCAATGCCAAAACATGTCTTTCAGCCACTGAATCACAGCCCTTAATTACTATCACTGCTCCCCCAAACACAAATGCTGCCCTATATATATATATATATATATATATTCAAACATAGGCCCTAGGAACTGAAACACAGCTTGTAACAATGCATGTCATCCTTCTATAAAACTACGACAGCCATTAATCCCAAACCCAGCCCTGCAAACACAGGCCCTAGGAACTGCAACGCAGCTTGTAACAATGCATGTCATCCTTCTATAAAACTACGACAGTCATTAATCCCAAACGCAGCCCTGCATATAGCTGCGATCTGCATTAAATAATCACTTCCCTGTCTTGAAACACTGAATCTTCTTCAGAATACGATCACCAAATTAAGCACAATCTTAACCTCTATATCATGCTTTTCATGGTCGTGAGAATTAAGGCGCGGCCGTAGAAATATTTTGATTGCATATTTGTTCATGAATGTCTCATAGTGATGAACATTCATTTGAAGCCTCGTCTGCTCTTTGGTTAAGAGTATACACAATCATTTATTGAAAACAATAAAAACATATTTATTGAATATCTATTTCAGGGAGTTGTACCTGTCCATTCAAAGATTGAGCTAATTGAAAGCTCTTTCAACTATTTGTTAATAGAGAAGCCTTGTGAGGGTTTGAGTCCATATTATTAAAGACCAATATGTTAACTAACAGATTTTTGGCAACTCTGCAGGGGAGAGAATCGAAGTGCTAGTGCTTTGGTTTTCATTCTCAAAATTTGAAAGTGCCTTCCCTAGATCGAAGACTGCCGACTCTGTTTTAGTGAAACATCTCAAAAAATGATTCAAAGCCGGGCCCAATCAAAAGTTTGGTCTAGAAAAAGATTTGTACCAACAGCCGAAGAAATTCTTGCTATAAAAGACCCTATACTTCAATCTTTGTGGAATAGTCTTAAAGAAAGCATCTGTGAAGGTGAAAGAAATAATGTGTGCCCTACCAAAGATCACCAATCTTCACTATTGTTGAAAAGGGTACATCAGAGATACTATCAATTGAAGGCTAGCAACTCTGTTTCAGTTGAAGATCTCAGAAAAATGAATCACGATCAGACTAAACAAAGAAATCTTGACAAGCTATAGAAAATATTTGTGCCATCAATTGAAGAAATCATTGTTGAAGATGATCAAATGCTTCAACATCTTTGGAGTGCTTATAAAGAAAGCATCAGTGAGGCTGTAAGGAATAATTTGTGTCCTACCAAAGATCATCAATCTACACTATTGTTGAAAACGGTACATGAGAGATATTATCATCTCAAAAGCATTGAAAAAGAGCATTGGGATGCAGCAAAAAGATTAAAGGAGAATTCTGCAAATAAAGAGTCGGCATCTTATAACCTTTCTATTTGTAGAGGTCAAGATTTGACATCAACATTAATAGAATAATCAATTCCTTGGAGCCAAAACCAGCAGCAAAAAGAATGTTTCCAACATGAGGAAGATGATGAGACTAAATCTTTTTCTACCAATACACAGGCAGAATTTAAAGAGCAACCATTTGCCCCTCCCATTGAGGAATTGCAAGATAAAGACAAAGTTGTTTTCATTCCAAGCTGGTCTTTATTGGACTCAAATGATGACTTCCGCTGTGGGATTATAAATGAAAATGGTGACATCGTTAAAGTTGAAGTAGATACATTTACCTGTAATGCTAGCGGCTCCCAAAGACGTACGGGTGTGCCATCATTTGAACTGCCTGGAGTAAAGATTGAAGAAAAGGTTTTACATGAAGAAGAGATATCTGTACAAAAGGACGCTCCAATCGATGCTGGTCAAGGTATGGATGATTTATATTTGCAGTCTTCACCTCCTTCCAATGAGGATTTTGGTTATATTTAAGAAAGGAAGTTGAAGCCCCTCTTGTTAAATTCAATCCTATGCTCATAGGATATGGCGCTCAAGAATCAACAAATACAAATCTTAATTCATTTCATGATTTGCAAAATAAAGAATTTATTTCTAAGAAATCTATGAGCTGCTCAAAAGAAGTTATGGTTAATGATGAAATGCAAAAAGATACTACAGTAGTGGGAAGAGCAGAGGGACAGTTGGTACACTTAAAGAATGAAATTAATTGGAGCCATAATGCATTATTCCTACCATCTGAATTTTGCGAAGGATCAAAGGTTAGAGATAACCCTCTTTTTGAATTATATTCTGGATTTGATGATGAAAAATTGTTAGAAGAGGGCAACTTTGAGAAGAATTTTGAATTTGATAATTATTCAAAATCTATATCACATGAAGGAGATCATACATGTGTTGAACATATATCCATGCTATTGATTATGCAAATCAAGATCTAGAGGCTTTCTTGAATGATGATCTATTCACAAATGAATTGTTAGATCTTCCAGTTGATAAAATGAAAGACTCTGAAATAGTGCTTGAAGAAAACATGCAGGCTGAAACAACTGTTGTAAGTTTGGCATCTCTATTAGGCAAGTGATTTCATGATTGACAAAGCTAATATTCCAGAATTCTGTAAAATGGAGGGTGATTTGAATTCGGGTGCATATTCAAATCTCTTCCAAGTAGATGGCCTCTTCTTAGTAAAAGAAAAGCATGAAATGACAGCTGGTTATGATCAAGAAGTTTATGATGAAGTTTGGCTTTTCAGAAAATCTTTGTATGAATTATGCTATTGTGCATACCTTGATTTTTCTCATATAATCTTCGCCATGCTTTTGAGTTCACCAGCTATTCATGGAAGCACATCTCTTTTCCATGGTGGGTTATATTTCTCCCAGCCTGTGAGTGGTTTTGCATAATTTCATCGGGGTTTCTTTGAGGTAAGGGGTTCACTCCCCTGTACATATTTGTAAAGTAAATTTTGTCTTGTTGTAGGTTGTCGAAAATTTTGGCTTGCTCATTTTTGCTTGTTGCCCTGTTCGCCTCGGCCCACTTGCAAAGCAACTCCTTGTACTCATGCTTCTTGACTCTACTACCCAATGGACTGAGCACTGATCTATGCCACGGATTCTGGAGTTCTCTGCTTTTTGCAAGAAAAAGTCGTCCCCAATCAAAGCCAGTTGTTGCCAAACTTTTGATCCCTATTAAAATTTTGGAATAACCTCATCGAAATTAACACCAATCTCTTCAGTCTTTCTCTAAGTTGAAAGCCTCTATGTCCACCCCCATAGTTATTTTCATAAGAGCCTAAGAAACCTTTTAGAGCTAACGGTTACCTTATAGATCTGAGTCATGCTGGTCTCATTTTACACTGACTCATTTTTAAAGTCAAATCTAAACCAAATATGGAAATGAAGATAGTCTTTTCAAGTTCCGCAATTTACATTATGGTCCATATTCATTACAAAGCAGTTGCTTCAAATTATAGAGTTGGGTATATACAGTCTGGAAATTTTCTTTATTTTAATCCAGAATAGATATTGTCTCCCAATATTCTATATCACAGTCATCTTCCTGTTAGCACTTTGGTTTAAAAGTTGAGGGATTCATAATGATTATTGGACTCCATCATTACAAGGAAATGAAATAAATATGTTTTCAAAGTTCTACTAAATCTCAATCCTGAAGTATTTCTAGAAACATTTTCGTTTTATGAGAGGTAGATATCAGCTAAATCCTCAACACCAAAATACAATTTTGAAATTATCAGTGGGGCCCACTTTGGTTTTACGGGCCAGCAATAAGACTAATCTATCAAATAGGAGTGTCCCCGAAATAATGTTGAGGCATACAAAATAAGTTGGAAGGCAGCCATTGGGTCCGAGTTACAATAGGTCATCGAATTGCAAGTTTTGAAAAGGGATTGCCCAAGCACTATCGAGATCCGATGTTTTGTCCTTCCATCATGTAAAATCCGAACATGGTTAGACACTTCCAAAAACAAACCCGAAGCCATGACGAGAACTTTCTAAAACCCGACAGTGGACAATTTACTTCCCAGCGGAATGATTATAAAGAGGTTAAAATTTCAGTGTTTGTTATAAAATTGGGAACCCATGGTGAGACCCGATGGGGGTACCCAAAGCACCATTAGGTTTTGACACATTTCTCTCCATAGTGAAAAACCAGACATAGTGCCGGCAATTACTCAAAAGTCCAATGAACATTGGCGGAACCAAATATCCAATGCACATGGTAACACGTCGGAGGATTTACATTATAGAAGCCAGCGGTCCCATGGATGTGTAAAGTGATCAATCAGATTCTGAAAGACTGCCTGCACTTTTCCAAAGCCCGACGCCTTGAGTGTTATTATTATGAAGCCTCCTCTACATTGGTTTCAAGATTCTAACTTAAGCGGTGACCAGTGAATCGGGATTTCCAAACATATCTTCATTTTCCGATAAAGTTCATCAGGGCTTGATGAAGGCACAAAGACCGACTTAGTAAACTTGTGATAAGAAAGTTGTTTTGTTTCACGGAGTAGAATTACGAAGTTTATAAAGATGTTGAATGACAGAAAGGATGTATTACAAGTTTGTGATCATGACAAAGCCCCAATAGAGAGAATCGGGTGGCGCATTGATAGAAATTACATAAGCTTTTAATTTGGGCATTTTGAGCTCAAACATATGTTCAAGAATATATATCAGAGTTTGACGCAAAATTAAGAATCCCGACATGCTTCATTGGTCTTCCAAACTCTTCAAAACTGCAAGTAGAAGGTAAGGGGGACTCAATGAGAGGTTCTCGAAGTGACTGAAAGGACCTCTCTGATGGATATCTGATCATTTCCATTTGAAGTGGAGTAGAAGTCTGATATGTATGATGGATTATTCAGTTATAATGATTGTTTCTACTCCAATGGCAACATCGGCAATATACTTTCTAGCATAAATGACTTGAGCCTAATCAATAAGAGGATCAAGCACCATGATGTATATGTGTAAAGGCCCATTGGAATAATATTGACAGTGCTCTTTACCTATTTTGGGACTCATCATCGGGCTTGATGATCAATTTGTTATACACAAAAACATACCCTATGTTGTTATTCTGATAATGTTGGCTGAAGAGTGGAAACATATGCATAATGGTAACCAGAGAGGAGCAGAAACAATTTTAAGGATCATTTAAGCAACAAGATGATCTCATTGGATGAGTTCAATTATAAGGAAGCTCTTGAAGCATCATATAAAGTCTAGGCCACTCCTGGAATAAGTTCACAACTTAATGAAGACTGGGATGTTTTGGCAACTTCTGAGTTTTGTTTTTGCTCATTTGAAAACAATAATTCTAATGGACATTTTAGGGATTTCTAACTATCCGCTACATCGGAATAAAATGTGGATATGCCTCATAAGCTTAGTCAGGGAAGTCAAAGAGCCTTTTGAGAATTAAAGGTAATTAAGAAGCCCAAGAATCAGTTACAATAACCGTAGGACCTCTATGGAAGAACAAGACCTAAAAGGGAAAAAGTGAAACATTTAATATAGATAATGAAGAGCAATTACAAAAATTCCCCCTGTCGCTAGGACGATTGAGAGAGACTCGAATTTTGAGTCATGGTTGTTGCTCATTGAACTCTTGTTATTGTTCTTTACTGTGGAATGGGTGAATGGGGGATGATCATTGATGTCAAACTATGTTTCTTTTAATCTGTGATTATAAGGTGATCTATGAGTCACTATTTATTGTTTTCTTCTATTCTATTCATGTTGTTCGACAAATTTATATTACTTGTGGGCATACTGTACATGTAATCTTCAAGGTCGTGGAGGTGCATTTGTTGAATTAATTATGGTGATTTTACTATGTTTTGGTTTTCATGGTGGTGATAATTGATGCACAACCGTAGAAATTAGTTACATTATTTTGATTGCATATTTGTTCATGAATGTCTCATAGTGATGAACATTCATTTGAAGCCTCTTCTGCTCTCTGGTTAAGAGCATACCCAATCATTTATTGAAAACAATAGAAACATATTCATTGAATATCTATTTCAGGGAGTTGTACCTGTCAATTCAGAGATTGGGCTAATTGAAATCTCTTTCAACTGATCGTTAATAGAGAAGTTTTGTGAGGGTTTGAGTCAATATTATTAAAGACCAATTTGTTAACTAACACCTAGCAAGAAGACCAAGTACGTATTGTGGTAAAATAATGAATGTATTATTAAACAATGATCATGAATGATCTATGTATACAAGATACAAGAGAATGTTTCTATAACGAACAGGAGAGAGAAAATAGAAACATTCTTGTAGAGTGAAAGAGAAAGTTTCCATAACGAACAGGAGTTTATGGAAACATTACAAAAAGAGTGACCATTAGAAATAGACAAAAGAGAGATAAAATTAGAAACTATCTATTATCGTAATACCCTCCCTTGATGGTCAATCTATCTTCAAAAAAACCAAAATTTGCATGTCCTCAGAAAGCATAAAAGGAAGCCTCGTGTTGATCAGAGAGGTCTGCAGAAAGAAGGCTCTGTGTTTATCTGATGTCTCATGGAGATCCTTCAATACTGTCCAGATCTCTGCAGCTGTCTTGCCAAAGGGGATTTGAGGCAACTAATCATCAATAACTGAAAGATTAATGAGCATAACCGCTTCACAATTGCGTTCATCAAACTTGTCTCGAGTCGCATCGGCTATGGTAGGACGAGTCTCAGTACCTTGAACAAGTGCCTCAAGGCGACGGTACTTGAAAATCGTTAACATGCATTGCTTCTAGGTGTTGTAGTTCTTTCTGTTGAAACACTAACTGCCTTCCAGCATAAGATTCGTGAGAGATGCCATAGCACGTTTTTTTAAAAAAAAATGTGAAAACTCAGAAAAGGGCATGAACTTCAAGGCAAATTAACCGAAGACAGAAAATTTGAAGAGAAACCCAGTGAAGAAATAAAAAAACCCAGATAGAATCACTTGTCACATTCTGAATCCGCTGGCTTGAAAATCGAGGCATAGAAAACGATGCACCCAGAAAAAAGCAAGACTGACCCAATTGAGATCTGCAAAAACCCACCAGGAATATGCTGGCAGATTTTGGATCTGCTGGCTCGAAAAATTGAGGCACCCAAAAAAAACAGACGACAACCCAATTGAGCTCTCGAAAAACCCACAAGGAATCTACAATCAAAAAATCCTGACTTGAGCTAAAAGGTCAAAATCCTAGTCAAAAATGCAGAAACCCTAGATGAGTGGGTGAGGAAAAAAATGCAAATTTTGAACACACTCGGGGCAAAAAAGCTTCGAAAATCTTGAACTAATAATTTCAAAAAAGAAATAAAAATTTCTCGAAGAGGCCAAGAATTTTCTCTGATACCATATTGTAACAAAATAATGAATGTGTTATTAAACAATGATCATGAATGATCTATATATACAGGATATAAGAGAATGTTTCTATAACGAACAGGAAAGAGGAAATAGAAACATTCTTGTAGAGTGAAAGAGAAAGTTTCCATAACGAACAGGAGTTTATGGAAACATTACAAAAAGAGTGACCATTAGAAATAGACAAAAGAGAGATAAAATTAGAAACTATCTATTATCGTAATAGTACGATGATGAAGAGCATGGAACTTTAGCTACCATCTCTCAAGCCTTCAAACACCGTCCATTCTGAATCAAAAGTACCCTCAAAGAGCATAAGGTCATCACCCTAGTGGATAATAGGGCATCCCGCAACTCCATTAATGAGAAATTAGTTGCTAAAAGGAAATTGGAAACCAAGAACTTTAAGGGGTTTATAGTAGCCCTAGCTACTGGAGCAATAACTTAATGCACTAAGATAATTCTTATGTGGTAACACTAGATGCTGATGAGATATTGGGAACTCCATGGATACACTCCTTTGGATGCTTCATTTTGGATCTCCCATATCTAGAAATTTGTTTCCAACACAATGGTCAAGAAGTCACCTTGACAGGGTTACTTGATGAAGCCCCAAAAGTAGTCTCCTCCAAAAGAATGTGCAAGGAGAGGGGGTTTCATAATTATATGATCTTGACAAGACCTTTGCCCAAGGCAAAACAATTCACATTGATATCCAACCCATCTTTAAT
Source organism: Chamaecyparis obtusa (assembly GCA_027943335.1). Lineage (NCBI taxonomy): Eukaryota > Viridiplantae > Streptophyta > Pinopsida > Cupressales > Cupressaceae > Chamaecyparis > Chamaecyparis obtusa. Next base: position 318,579 of record BSBK01008236.1, on the reverse strand, counting down.
AAACATAAGAAAGTATTTGGTGATATTTCCCCAAGACTACCCCCAAAATGAGGATTTGAACATGCAATAGAATTATAAGGGGCTAAACTTGTGATCACTACCCCCTACCAACACCTCCAAAAGTTCAAAGAAGAGATTGAGAAAACCACTAAGGAGCTGATAGAAATGGGTCATATCCAACCTAGTTCTAGTCCTTTCCCATCATCTGTAGTACTAGTCACAAAAAAATATGGTACCATGAGAATGTGTATAGATTATAGGGATTTAAACAATAAAACAATAAAAATTTGTTACCCTATTCCAAGAATGGAGGAATTAAATGGCAAACTCCATGGAGCTAGATGCTTCTTCGAAATTGATTTACAATCTGTGTATCATCAAATAAGAATAAGAAAAGAAGATATTCCTAACACTGCCTTTAGGTGTCACTATGGGCACTTTGAATTTTTGGTCCTAACTTTTGGCCTAAAAAATGTTGCAGCAACATTTCAATCATGCATTAATCATATATTCAAGAAACAACTAAGGAAGTTCCTACTCATATTTTTCGATGAAATCCTTATCTATAGCAAGACATCGTAACAATACCTTAAACATATTGAGGAAGTCTTAAACATCTTGGACCAAGAACCCTTATATGCCAAAAGCTCCAAATGTGAATTTGGGCTAGAAGAGAACCTCTACCCTGGTCACAAAATTAATGGACAAAGGGTGAGTATAGATGAAGAAAAAATCAAAGCCATTAAGGAATGGCAAAAACCAAAACTCTAACATAACTAAGGGGCTTTGTGGGATTATGCAGTTACTATTGACATTTTGTTAAAGGATTTTCTAAAGTAGTCGCCTCACTCGCAAACTTGACCAAAAAGGGGCCTTTGTGTGGAATGAAGTGACTCAACAAGCTTTCAAACACTAAAGAAGTAATGCCTTGATTTAGCCATCCACGATTTCATGATGCTTCTAGGGAAGGAATTGGAGCGGTACTTATGCAAACTAAGCATCCCATTGCATTTGAAAGTTGTAAGCTCATAGAAATCGAGAAACATTATTCCATCTACGATAAAGAAATGTTGGCCATCATACATGCCTTAACCAAGTTCAAACAGTACTTGGTTTGTGGGAAATTCAATATTAAGACAATTTGTAATACCTTAAGGTTCTTCATGAATCAAAAAGTCTTAAACGACAAGCAACAGAAGTGGGAAAGCAAGATACAAGCATACGATTTTGATATTGAGTACGTAAAAGGGGAAAATAATGTGGTAGAATATGCCTTGTCACAACGACCCTAGTTGAACTGTGTAACAAGCATTACTTTAGATTGGAAAAATTATAACATTGCGGAATATGTCAAAGACCCACAAGCTTATGGTATCCTAGAGGGGAATTCACAAAATGAAAAATACAAAGTAGTAGAAGAGCTTATCCTATATATAAATAGGATATTCCTTGTGCCCGACTCAAAGATGAAAGATAAGATCATCAAGGAATACCACAACAATCCCCTAGCCAGTCACCAAGGATACTATAAAACCTACAAATGAAGGGAAAAATACTTCTGGAAGGGCCTCAATAAGGATGCCCTTAAGCATGTACAAGAATGTATAACCTGTCAAAGAAATAAAACTAAACAAGCTCACCTAGCAGGTCTTCTACAACCTTTACCCATTCTAAATCGAAAATTGGAAAGCATCTGATTGGCATCTCAATAGACTTCATAATAGGGTTACCTAAAGTTCAAGGTGTTGGACATATTGAAATGTTGTTGGCATTGTTGTCATTACTGTCAAAACCTTCATGCCGACATCTAGGCGGTATCGGTTGGTTGTTGGCAATTTCAGTTGTGTACCTATTGGCTATTGGTAAAGTATCAAAAGTTTCGTTTATGCACTAGACAGGTTTAGTACGTACAATTTTGGTGTTTTATGACAGGTGTACTTGGTTCTACTCATGGGTTACATATTTTGGTACACTTGTACGCTTTCGATGTGTGGAGTTGCATGGTGTTTTCTATCGGTACCTGTTGACTGCTATGCTTACAGTATTCTCCCAAGTGTTCCTGATATCTGGACTTTCTTGCAATTCATCAGTTGGTTTTTGGTATCGTATTCTGGACACATTCTATCAAGTTTCATCTATCGGTGGGTAAATGGAAATATGCATTGTATGCATCTTAAGTGCGACCTATTTTTGGGTCCTATTATAGCATGTTGTGAAGTGTTCTCAAGTGTGTCCTAGATTTGGGATTGGTGGTAATGCATTAAATACAATTGTAATATCTTTTTGATTTGGGGCCATCACACACAATTGGTGTGGCTGACATATGTATGATCGGATATCTATATAAATAAAGAAAACCTTTTGTATCCAAGATGAGCATGTGAGTGTGGAGGAAGATAAGTGAATTGTGTAAAGAGTTTATGAGTGAGTTCTTGACGGTGGTGTGTGTGCAAGTTGAAGCGAAGTGTGGAATAGTATTGTGTGATCAAGAAGAGCTTTGCATATAGAAATGCAATGGAGCAGACATTGGTATATGGTGAGAGGATCAACAATCGCATCTGCTGTTGAATGTGGTGACTGTGCTTAATTGTTGAATTGTTTCATGCGTAGTTAGAAGCAGTTCTATCAGTGCACCTAGTGTCAATAAAATTTGCATTGGCAGTTAGCCATATTCATATTTCATGCTAGTTAGCCCGACCAGCAGTAAGCCAACTACAATGAGAAAACCAACAGTGAGCCACTTGTAAAAATCACCTTAACCGGTGTTTCATTTCATGAGAATTAGCTTCTCTATGATTTTTTCCAGTTTGGGTTTCCACGTAAATTCTGGTTTTCCTTGTGTTGGTGTTTCTACGCTTTCACATTTACATTTGTTATAATTGCTTACCGGTAGAACAGAAGTTAATATAGATATAATTGTTATTATCATTTGTATGATTTGTGAGTTTACTGACATAGTAAAGGTTTTAGAAAGTGTTTGTGAATAACTAATTCACCCTCCCTCTCAGTTATTCAACTTGTTCAACAATTGGTATTAAAGTTTGGTCCCTTGCAGATAGAGCTTAACCGCTTGAGGGAGATCTTGGTTGTTTGAACAAATGGAAGGAGGATACTATGTTAATGAGGATTGGCAGATCATGATAAGTGACATTGAGAGTACTGAATCATAGAATGAAGAGCTGAAAGAGAATCTGAAGGAAGCAAATGCATGTATCAATAAGCTAAGAGATCAGATCCAGAAGTTCAAAGCAAGGCATAAGAAAATCAGTCGGGTATTGAAGGAATCAAAAGAAAAAGTAGAAACCTGGAATAGGAAGTGAAGGAATCAAAAGAAAAGGTGGCAGAATTGAAAAAGAAGCTGAATGTCAAGAAAATACTGAAGAGTTTATCAAAGATAGATTGAAGCATAAAATGAAAGGCATCAGAAGGTATAGAGAAGAACTAGAGATTGCAATGGAAGAATGGAAGGAATCTCAAGAGAATCTCAAGAATATCATCAAGATGAAGTTAGATGAAAATGAGAAGCAGGAATTGGAATTGAAGAAGCTGAGATTTGAAGCAGAGGTGTGTGAGAGCAATGTTATTTTGGATTAAGTATTAGCCCTGCACAAGAGTCACAAAGATAAAGAAGGATTAGGGTATACCGGTGACTATTCAAATCAGAAAGACAAAGGCAAAGAGAAGATGATTGAAGATGAAGCAAAGGCTGAAGTGACAAGCAAGGTCAGAAATCAGAATACATCCACAAGAAGGCCTCCGGTAAGGCAACCGAATGCTCAAAGGTACCTATCTTTTAATGGTTGTTATATTTGCAAGGATTTTTGGTCATAAGGCAGTTGATTGTAAGATGAGAAAGGAACCAAAAGTTCAATGCTTTAGTTGTCATAAGTTTGGTCATAAGGCAAGTCAAGTTTCTAATCAAGTTGAATGTAGTGAATAATATCTTGCATGGGAATTGCTATGTGTGTCACAATCATGGTCACAAAGCTAGTCAATGCAGATTTAAGGTTCAATCAGTGAGATCTGGTAAGAGGAAGGTTAGTTGTTTCAAATGTGGGCAAATTGGTCATTATGCTAACATGTGCAGATTTGGCGACGCTCTGTTAAATGCTAGAGATGGTAACACTGTTACAGTTTCAAGTGAATCTCAAAAGACTAATATGACTTGGAAGAAGAAAGATGTTACTGGTGTGGAAAGCCTTGTAGTACCGGATCCCGATGCTAGCTCTACCGACAACTGAGATGAATGCTTTGGCTCAAATGGAGTATTAACATGCTAAAGCATACACCTCCCCTACTCTGAAGTAATACCAGTTGCAACTAGCTTGTTTCCAGTAGGAAGGATGAAGTAATAATGATGACAGATCACAATTGCAGTTATTGATTGATTGATTGATGTGCGCAGTACGGCTAAGTTGCGTCAACGTTATTTAATCGAGAAAAGAAAGCATGAAGGTTCGAAGTTATAAATGTGAATTTTTTAAATCATTTGGTACTGTAGCAAGAAGAGAAATCTGAGAATTTGCAAGGATAGCTCGAGGAGAAAATTATGTGAGTGATAATGGAGTCTCAATTGGTCATTCAAAGTGTCGGTGCGACTGTGACAAAGAAAATGAAGAAGGTTGAGCTGAAGGAATTTGATCATAGCAAAATCAAGAAATTGGAGTTCAGATTGCCTATAGAGGATATGCAAAGGACTAGAAATCTTGACCTGGATATTTGGGGAGAATTTCCCTGGTGCAACAACAAAGAATTTATTTTGTTTTTGTTGGGTCAGTTTCAAGGTGAAATCCTAGTGCTAGACAAACCCTATCTAGTGTCAAAGGAGGTAATTGGAGCTATTACATGACTATGCAGCATCAATGAGTTACCTAGAAAGAAGACAATAAGCTACAAGGAGGTAGAAGAACTGACCGAGATCGGTCATGATCAGCGTGCACTTCTTATCAATACCCTAGAAGATCTGTTAGTGAGCTATGTCTCCTATGGCGTTTCTTATAAAATTCAGTTTCAAAATCGCGATGGTGCCACATCGGCATTAGCTATTTATATTGTACATAAAATTGTAAGGGAGAATGTTTAAATGGATCTTTGTAAGATGTTACTGGAAAACTTTCTTGAAAATGTGAAGATGACTGTTGAAGGTGGATATGGTTTTAGATTTAGGTCATTGGTCATGTGTTTAGCTTTCTAGTTTTTGAGGTCACTACTTGCTAAGAATAATGTTAGTGGAAGATTGGCATCCCTGTTGGTAAGCAAATTTGCAGATATATTGATGTGTTGGAAAATAGAGCAGATACTTGTAAGGCATATTTCTTGTCTTTATAGGAGAGTATTGGTGCAAGATTTGACGGTTATTGGTGGTATACCTGTGTAAGTCATGATGAGGAGGGTTCCTCCTCAGGGAAGAAGAGATTGGAAGTAGCTATCGGCAGTTCCTCTCTGAAACCTAAGAAGAGAAAAACCAGTACTAATGGAAAGGAAGTTGTTACCATTTTGGAAGATGAAGATGAAGAAGATAAGGAAGAGAATGTAGAAGAAGAAAAAGAACAAGAGGTGGACAAAGATGTGGTTTCTCCTACAGAATCTGACTCTATGGATTTTGATATGGTCCAGACATTGCTAGAAGATGGTGATTTTGATCGGATTGGTGGAATGTGGATAGATTGTTCATCGGTGAACAAGACTTTGTTGATAGAATTGTTGACTGATCACTTGATCAGTAAAAGGATCACAATATCTAGTGTAGTTGGTATATTACCAGTTGAATTAGTCAGAGACATTGAAAACAATTTATTACAATATGGTGCAGATTTTGGTGTGCTAAAGAGGTCAATAGAGAAGAAGTGTGCAAATGCAAAGCAGAAACTTACTAGAGTTATCGGTGATTGTGTGAAGGAAATCACAAATATATATAGGTGTTGTCTTCGGTGGCCTGCTGTTGTAGACAATTTCAAAGGCAGAAGTGAAGTTATTGAGAAGGAATTGAATGAGTTGGGAAAGAAGTATGACTATTTCAAAGATAAAGAAAAAAAAGGATTAAAGTTGGTGAGCTTCAGGCAGAGTTGTTGTTACAGAGACAGAGGGAAGACCTGATAAAGACATTTTGGTTAGTGAAGGACATGGTAGAGGACCAGTTGCAGCATGTTATTGGCATTCTTGCTAATGTAGAAGATTATGAGCAATGATTTCAGTCTTCAGACTGGAGTAGATCTTTTGATAAACTAGTTCAGTGTGACAGTTTGTGTGCACAGATGGGGGCTGCTATTGTTGAGTGGAAGGAGCTTCCAGTTTTGAAGGAAAGGTATAAGAAATCTTTTCTGTAAAAAGTGTTGTATATCTTTGACTTTTTTCTTCTTTTTTTTTGCCCTTTGCCATTGTGGCAAAAAGGGAGAGAGAAAAAGAAAAACAAAAATGAAATGTTGCATCTACTTCGGGGGAGTTTTTGGTTATGAAAATCAGATTTTTTTTATTTTTGAAATTTTTGTTTTGCCATCAATGCCTAAGGGGGGATTGTTAGACATATTGAGATGTTGTTGGCATTGTCATTGATGTCAAAACCTTCACACCGATAGCTTGGCGATATCGGTTGGTTGTTGGCAGTTTCATTTGTGTACCTATTGGCTATCGTTAAAGTATCAAAAGTTTTAGTTATGCACATGACAGGTTTAGTACGTACAGTTTTGGTGTTAAAAAAAGCACCTCTAAAAGGTTTTAATAGTGAAAAAATGGACATTTTGCAGCCAAATGTCCTTATTCTAGTAGTGATGGAGGATTTAAAAAGAAACAATCTGCTCATAAATCAAAAAGGTTTAGAAAGAAATAGAAAAGTTTGTGTTAAAGAAGATCGTACTAATTTTGACAATTCTGTTCCTGACGATTGTGAAACTTTGTTTATGGCAATAGGACCATGTTCTATAGATTAGAGTGATGGAGATTCAGATAGTGATACAGAAGATGAAGTTGATCTAGAAGCAGAGTTGGTATGTGCACTATAAGAAATCAATCGGTTGAAGAAAGAAAAGTCACAACAGTTGGCATCAATCTTGAAAGGTAATGCAGATCTTCTAAAAGATGTTGAACCTAAAAATCAGATTATCACAAATCTGAAAATTGAACTTGAAGAGAGTAAAAGGAAATTAGAGGTGGTAAATTCTGCACTTATTCACAAATCTGAAAATTTTTCTAAGTTAGAGAGTAAAATAGTTGCTTAAAGAAGTGAAATCAAGAAACTAACTATAAAAACCTGATTAAGCAAATAAAATTCACAAAAAGTTTAGAATTGCTAGGTGAAAGGTTGGGTCAACAGCGAGAAGCTAACATCAAATCAGGTTTACAGTTTGACAAAGGAGAAAGTTCCAATAGTGCAAAAGATAAAAAGAACTTTGTTGAATCTAAGAAATGGTTTCTTGGAAGGTTTTATTAATTCTATGGTTACTGTAATTTTTGCAACTATTTTGGTCATAAAACAATCAATTGCAGGGTTATGCCAAGGAGAAGAATCAGCTTTGTAAGTCAAAACTCATTTAATGCCTTAAGGAATTTCAACTTGATTTGTTTTAAATGTCAAAATGTTGGACATGCTGCAAAAAATTGTCAAATGAGTTTTACTAATACAAGAAACAAGTTCTTTCACACAAAGGAAACAAAAGTTTGGAGAAAGAAAGAAAAGAAGTCCCTTGTTGTTACAGCCTTACATACTATGAGAGAATACCTTTGGATTATAGACAGTGGTTGTTCAAACCACATGACAGGTGACAAAAATAAATTTTCCACTTTTACAGAATGGAATGGTGGTCCTGTGAGATTTGGTGATAAATCTTCATTGCAGATTCGTGGTAAAGGTTCCTTGAGTATTACTGGTATATTAGAAGCAAATAATGTATGGTATGTTGATGGCTTACAATACAATTTACTAAGTGTTAGTCAGTTATGTAACAATGGCTATTTAGTAAATTTTAACACTCAAGGATGTGAGATAAGAAAACTTGATTCTAGAAAATTAATTGTTGAAGGTAAAAGAACTGAGAGTAATGTGTATGTTTTGAGAGAAAGAGTTCCAAATAATGAGATTCAACTTGAGTTTGTGCCCACACGAAACCATTTGGCAGATTTCTTTACTAAACCTCTTCCTAAAGATACTTTTGAAGCCCTTCGTCAAAGGCTTAGAGTTGTGGCTTTGCCACACTAACTTCTTGATTTTGGCTTGATCTTAGGGGGAGTTACTCTTTGTTTTCATTTCTTATACCCCATCACTTTGTCATTCGTGTCAAAGGGGGAGAAAAATGATACTGTTGATATGTATATGTTTTCGTTAGAGATGGTTCAGGTTGATCTCAGTTCATTAGTTTAGGTTGTTTTGGATTTCAGATTCTTGATATTGCAAGTGTTTCAGATCTTTGATATTGCAGGCGTTTCAAATCCTTGATTTAGATTGATAGATTGAATTTTTATGTGGATGGTTCAGATCAATGTTTTGAAATCAATAACAAAGGGGGATATTGATAGCCCCTGTTATGAACTTGTCATTGATGTCAAAAGAAAATGTGCAAATATGCCAAAAGTAGATTTATACTACCAAGTCTTTTTCAAAATTCTGAGCATCACATTTATTATGGAAATTATTCAGTGAAATTCTTGTCTTGTGATGCTTTACTTCTTTCCAATTTGGTGCTTACATTTTCTTATGCAGCTAGCAGTAATTGACTAAGAACTAGATTGGATAAAAATTTCAATTTTTATTTACTACTAATTCACCCCCCTCTTAGTAGTAAAACTGTGTTCTACAGTGAGAAGATCAACAATCGGATCTACTGTTGAATGTGGTGATTGTGCTTAATTGTTAAACTGTTTCATGCATAGTCAAATGCAATTCTATCAGTTCACCTATTGTCAATAAAATTTGTATTGGCAGTTAGCCATATTCATATTTCAGGGTAGTTAGCTTAACCAGCAGTGAGCCAACCGCAATGAGCAAACAGAAGTGAGCCACTTGTAAAAATCACCTTAACCGGTGTTTCATTTCATGAGAATTAGCTTCTCCGTGATTTTTCCCAGTTTGGATTTCCACGTAAATTCCGGTGTTCCTTGTGTTGGTGTTTCTATGCTTTCACATTTACATCCATTATAATTGCTTACCGATAAAACATAAGTTAATATAGATATAACTCTTATCATCATTTGTAAGATTTGTGAGTTTGTCAACACAATAAAGGTTTTAGAAAGTGTTTGTGAGTAACTAATTCACCCCCCCTCAGTTAATCAGCCTATTCAACACAAGGGAAGGACTACATGTATGTAATAGGGATCAACTCACCAAGTACACACATTTCATAGCAATATCCAGTAAGTGTTGAGCTCCCCAAAAAGCAGAGATATTCTTCAAAGAAATCTTTTTATTACATGGTATTCCAAAGAACATTGTCAGTGACCAGGATAGCTGATTCCTTAGCCTATTCTAGCAAGATCTCTTCCACTTAGCAAGAACTAAACTTACACTTGGTACAAGCTATCACCCTCAAACGAAAGGACAAACTGAAATTGTTAACAAGTGGGTAAAGGTATACTTGAGAAATTATGTCACCAACCAACACATATGGATAAAATGGTTACACCTTAGTGAATATTGCTACAATACCACCCCCACCTCATGTCGATCGAGATGAGTCCCTTCAAGGCAATGTATGGATACGAAGAAACCTCCTTTGGAAGTTTGATTTTACAAGAAAGCCAAGTATGAGAATTTAAAGATTTTGCCCAACAAAGTATGGACACCGTGAATAAAATCAACGACAATTCACATCAGCACAAAATCAACAAGAGATCTATGCTAATCAATCCGCACCAAGAAAACATTTGAAGTTGGAGACCTAGTATTCCTATGGCTACAGTCGTTGAAGCAAAATATTAAATTGAGGTAAGCGGAGCAGAAGTTAAAAACTAAAACCCCAATTTTATGGGCCATAAGATCCTAGGGAAGACAAGCAAAGTAGCTTACGATTAGGACTTTCCCAAGAACAACCATATTCATAGTGTTTCATGTATCCCGATTCAAGAAAGTGTTAGGGAAACATATTACCCCATGTGTGGAGTTACCACCGCTTGATAATGAGGGTAAACTAATCTTGGACCCTGACGCCAGTCTCAATAAGACAGAGAAGCGATTGAGGAATTAGACTACTCCTAAATTCTTGATCAAATGGAAGGGCCTACCTATGGAAGACACTACTTGGGAAGGAAGAGATCTTCAACCATCAAAATCTGAAGTTGCTTGAGGGCAGACAAATTCAGGAAGGGCAGACTGTCATGCACCCGCCTCAAAAGAGACTCCTATCATGAACAAAAAGAATAGCAAGAAATGGGGCAGCGAACAAAATGAATATTTTTTAAGGCAGCGATCTTGATAACAACCAAGGATCAAAGTAATAATGAGCAGTGATCAAGTTAATAACAAACAACGACCCTGTTGGGCTTTTTTCAGGTTTTGTGAGGTTTTCAGTTTCAAGTCGTGGTTTAATCCTTCTGCAAGTTTAATTCATGGGGTTTAGGTTTTCAAAAATCCATCAATTGTGTTATAACCAAACCTGAAAACCCTTGCCTAGGTTTTGCCCTTTTGAGAAATCTTGCTTCTTCGTGTAAACCCTTAAGTTGCCCTAATCCTTATGTTTCATTGTTACTTTTTGGCCACTTAAGTGTTTTGATTTTGCGTGTGATTATTTCCGTCCAGTGTTTGCTAAATCGCATGGTATTGTTTTATGTCTTTGAGTTATTCAGCGAACTAGCGAATGAGTAAAACCCGTGTTGTATGTTTCTTTAGTCGCTAAGTCTCCAAGTTGTTCAGCGGTTACCTCAACCTTTGCGCAAATCAGTGAGTATGTAGTCGCCTGTTCGTTTGTTTCCTGGCGGTTTCCTGTTAACTTCTAGCAACCTGGCGTGGCGGTGTTCTTTCATTCTCAAAATCGGGCGGTTAAGATTTGTGTTATCTGGCGATCTGGCGAGGACCATTGATTATCCTTATGATCGACGGTTATGATTTAATTTCAAAGTATTTAGGTCCTACATGGATTGATTTGGCGATTTGGCGATTGTGTTATAAGTTCTGTGTGCTCTAAGTTTGGCGGTTCCGACTGTTTGGCTTTAACGGATTGGACAAATGTGGTTTTCCCTGTTATTTGCGTGATCTTGTAATATGTTGGCAAGGTTCTAAACTATATGGCGATCTAGCAAATGAGGTAATTGCGCATTCTCTTAAAAGATTGGTGATGATGAAAACCTCTCAGCGAATGGGCGAATCAAGCAGTCAAGTAAGTTCTAACCTTTTGTTTTCTAAGTCTCGTAATCAAAAGATGATTGTCTTCTAGTCTCAGCGACTTAGCGAGTAAGCTTGTTCACTAGTTCTCTTATTTAACATGTGGTTAAGGCTTTCATTCAACGAACAAGCGAAGCCTTTGGTCGCCAAGTCTCAGAATAAAGTAGCTGTCAACTGAAATATTAAGCGAATAAGCGAAGCCTTCAGTCGCTAATTCTCTGAATGTGAGCCAGGGTTATCTTTTCACTCAGCGAATAAGCGGAACCTTCAGTCGCTGGTTCGCTAAAACGGGCTTATTCAAAGAAAATAATAAAGAAAAGTTAAAGGTCGTTGCCATGTGGATAAAGTACACCGTCGAGCTGGAAAAAAGGGAGTTGGCCATCCAATCAGTTTTAAAGGAGCAGTTTATCACGTAAGCCGGGTGATAGAGTACCAAACCGTAATCATTGCCTTTTTGCCTTGTTTTCGAATTTTTAAATCTATCTGTCAACATCCCTGCATCGGCTAGCACTGATTTGAAAACTGGTGATATGTGAATTGAATGCGGAAGTAATTGGAGGTAGATTTGCAACGATTTTGGCAATTGTACACATTTCAATTTGCATCAATAAATGGGCTAAACTCATTGTTTTCTGTGTTCGAAGTCATTTGAAGAGAATTGTGTTTTCTGGAGTAACCTTTGAGTGCCAAGCAAATCAAGTTTGCAGAATTGAGAGCCATTGTGTAGAAAAAGATGAGTCAACCAGAGCTAAGCATGACTTCTTCCAGTGGTGAAGCCAAAATGAAAGGTGGGGAGGATAAAAACAAGCCAAATTATTCAGACGAGTTTCTCAAATTATTGCCTGGTTCTAGTCAAAACAAAAGAGCTCCTAATGATGTCTTTGAAGATGTTCTAGGGCATTGCAGAGATCCTGTTACACCATCCTGCTCAGGTTATACTGTGTTCAGTTATTTTTATCGAAATAGGGGTGGGTCAGTTCCTGTTTGTAATGTTTGGGCTTTGGGTTTAGGGAAATTGATTGTCCCTGATGTGTTTCTAGACGTGGACCTAATTGTTGCATTGGCTAGGTTGTATGATCCTATCTCCAAAACAATTAGGAAGGCAGACCAATCACCTTTGGTTACTCTTGACAGGGGTTCTTTCATGAAAGCTTTTAGTTTTTTCACGTCTTCCTCTACTGAAATTAATCTGAGCCAAGAGAGAGAGAGGTATACAAAGAATATAGGGTTAGTAAAAGACCAAATGGTGAAGCATATCCCAAAGCAGGGCATGTTACAAGTAGTGGTTGCCGTTGCACCAAAAGATCGATCTGTTAATGCTCGATCCAACCACTAGACTTATAGAAGACACAGGAGGCGGTTAAGCCATGTCACGAATCCCGAGGGGAGCGTTGACCATTATGCCAACAATCTCCCCCTCAGTGTTACCCGAGGGGATTCGAACCTGTGACCAAGCTCTAATACCACTTGTTACAAGTAGTGGTTGCCGTTGCACCAAAAGATCGATCTGTTAATGCCCGATACAACCACTAGACTTATAGAAGACACAGGAGGTGGTTAAGCCATGTCACGAATCCCGAGGGGAGTGCTGACCATTATGCCAACAGGGCACATATATAGCTCCCCTCCCTGATAACATGAATGCACCTTACCAGTTTAAATCCCTCCATTACTATATGAAGCAGACTTGTTATGGGCTGTGTAGAGTATTGGGGATAGATGGGGATGAAGAATTTTTGCCAGCTGATCTTTTGATGATGATTTTAGATATCCAGAATTCTCTAGTAAACACAGATTATGATTACATCCAGTATGTAATCGACAGGATGCATGAAGGGTTAATGTCTTTCAAAGAAAGTAAGAAGCCCATCAAGTTCTTGCATTACTCTATGTTGATGCACTTAATTCTGTTTTTCAATATCAACAGTTTTGATTTGAATATGTTGAAACCAGAATTCACTTTCCAAGATCAACATAATCCAGTACAACTATGGATAAAGGTATGGAATAGTACTACAAATAGGTGTGACTTTTGTGTTTTCGAGAACTTCATTGTTTTTCCTATTCTGAGATGGCTGGGCATAAATGTTACAAGGTTACCACCTAAGGTCCTAAGGCTGCTAAGACCTATGCAATGGGAGGACAAATGGGAGGGAAACCATAATTGGGGTGATTTCTACTTAGGGGAAAATTCTACAATTATAAGAGTTTACGATTGCCCCCAACCCCCACATTTGTTACCAAAATTTGTGCCACCAAGAGTTGCTTCTTTAGAATTTGTTTGGCAGTTGATGTGCACAGACAAAGAACTTTTGGCCCCTCATAAGAAAGGTACTTTCACACCTAGGCAGTTCAGAATCAGTGATTTCTTGATTGGTAAGAGGGCTTTCCCACAAATTACCACCTAGCTAAATCAATTTAAGATGGTATCTAGTTTTTGTAGACATGTGGACTCTGAGGGCTTCATTAAAACTGCAAGATTGACACTGATACCTGGTATTGGTGTCAACAGAGAACATGAGGGCCTTGATGAGGAGGATGTGATTAGGAATATTGTGGAGAAGCATGAGGTCACTACTAGATGGAACAAGTTTTTTGACCTAAAGGATTTGCAAGCTCACTTGAAGGCAGCCCAAATTCCTTTTGACGGTTTCTTCCCTGACCTTCCCTATTTAGAAAGAATTAACAAGATGATAGAGATGTGTGACACTCTGTCAAATCAATTGGAAAGGTTGATTGATCAAAAGCAAACAAAGAAAAAGAAGGATTACTCATCTTCTGATCATGAGGATTTCTCTGATGGATCCCAAGAAGGAGATAGCCCACCACAAGTTGGAGACTCGCCAGTTGTTGATCTTACTAGAGACCAATCAGAGGCAGAGGACTTTCCGGAGCCACCATTGAAGAAGCAGAGGTATGAAGAGGGAGAGCCTTCTAAGCAGAGCAAACAGAAAGGAAGGATTGATAGCGCATCTGCTCTTGTACCAGGTGATAGGGCTTACCATCACCAATTGAGGAAAACAATAAGCGCCAGCAAGATTGTGGCCACTAATGAAGGAGATGAAGAACAGTCCTTGTGGTCAGGACAAGATATTAGAGAGGTATATCAGGAGGAGTTCTTAAGTGATGACCAATTCATCAAGAGTGATGAATTTAAGAATTTTCTTATCTGGAAAAAGCAACAAGATGTGGCTGAGGCTATGCCTGAGGGAGTAGAGCCAAGTGAAGAAACCATGAGAGCATTAGCCTCTTATGATCCTAGCCTTGATGTTGTAACTGTAGATGAAGCCAGAGAAATGGTTAGATCAAGTGGAATGCTGCTAACTCCAGGATGGGATTTGACCTCTGCTTTTATCATTGATCAGATAAGAAAGCAACCAAAGGGCAGTTTATCCTATGAGGTTCATATTGGTGAAATGATAAGAGGAAGTGGATATGACCCAAGATCCCAGGCTGTTGCAATGTGGTCTATTGCCCCAAAGACTCAAAAGCCATCTCTACCGAGTATAGAGGATTGGATGGAAGGGAATAAAATCATATGGACTATACAAAATACAACTGATCTTGAGGTTTCCAAGGCAGTGACCCATTTTGCTAACCTGAATGAAGCAAAGACAGCTCAGTTGTCTGAAAGGTATGCAAAATTGTTTGAGAATGCAAGTGTAGTGGCCAAAGATAGGGATTTGAAAATGGTAAAGATCAAGCAATTGGAAGATGAGTTGGTTGAATTGAAGGTTAGGCTTGAAGAAGCCTCAAAGGTAGTTCTTCCCCCTCCTTTGCAGATTGAGGTCCCTGTTCAGACAGATACAGAGGTTCTTGATAAGCCTACTGAGGACCTAGAAAAAATAAGACTAGATGCATCCTTGGATACTGTACCAAGGATTGTACAATATAGGCAGGACAAGATAAAGGACAGGATGGAATTAGTCCATCAATCAGTCAGTCTATTACACCAGGCCAGTGGAAAAGTGAATGAGTTTTTGAACACCTTGGAGCCACTTTTTAGTACATGGTCAGGGAGGAGCTCACTGTTTGATAAGCTTGATGATTTGCAGGAATATAGGTCTGATATTCCTAAGGTAGTGACTGAGGTTTTTGAAAAGATTGGTTTAGTAAGTGCTGTGTCAAAATTCTTTAAAGGTAAGTCTAACCAGATAGCAGCCAAGCTGGCTATGTTTGATGGGAGTAGCAATAAGTACTTGCCTCCAATATATGATGATGGTGGGGGTATTGTCAGTATACATGAGTGGAAAGTATCAATGGATCAAATGATAATTAAACAGGATGCTTTCCTAAACAGTGACAGTGCTTTGGATTTAGGAAGATGCAATAGTATAATTGACAACTTATTTAAAGTTGAAAGTGATTGCATACGGTTTGTAGCGGATGCTAGAAGTGTAACTGATTCCATGTGGGATCAGCAGATCAAATCACTACAAGAGTTGCAAGCTTACAATTGGCCATCTGATGATGATGTGGCAGCATGGGACAAATTGACAAAGAAGAAGAAGAAGAAGCCAACTACCCAAGTGACAGAAGAAGAAGAAGAATAGAGTACAAATGGCACCTGATCCAAAAATTGAGGGAGAGCATGTTTCAAACAAGGGATGATGTAGGTTAGCCAGATGGCGGTCATCATTCATGCAACAAATTATGTAACTGCTTTGAAATATCTTTAGACAAAGGTGCCACTTGTAAAATTGTTTAGTTGAGAACTGCTTACTATTGTTATAATCACAATCTTTGGATTTGTACTTTTCGTCTCTTGTGCAAGTTGTTTACACAACCATCCGTAGCTTGTTGCATCCTTTTGAGGATTCCAAGATGGCTATGGGTATATATAGCAAGTTTTTACTCTTTTCAAGAGGTGGTTGATACATTTTGTAAAGAAAGTTCCAAGATATAGAACTTTATTTTCTCTGAAGTCATGGTGATACTGTACTGATACATTTTGAATATTAATACAAGGATATTGAAACTCTATTGTTGCTACTTGTTGTCTTTGTGTATGGATGTTTAGTTCTCTTATGCATTAAATTGTAAGGCTTTTAAATGCATTGTTCACAAGGTGAATATAGGGCTTGAACTTGAGTTCTTTCAATGAAAGAGTAAAATCTTAAGGGGAGGGTCTCTGTGAATTAATTGTTCATGTATGAATTTGATAGCAAGTGTAGGAATTAAAGGAATGGGATGTCAGGCATTTCATTTGGGTTTTAGTATATCTGTCTTGATAGAATCTTGTGGAGGTAGGGTTTGACTCTGATGCCCAAGTAGATAAGGCACTGGTCTAAACTATATTTACATTTGTACCACCAAGAAGATACAAATAATTGATTAATTTTACTTTTATTGCTTAGTCACTATCTGAATCATCTATGACAAGTTCATGGATGTATATTGTAATGCTTTAGAGAAGCACCGGAAAGAGGTTATCCTTCCTTGAGTTTAACTCTCAAAAAGAAGAAGGATGAATGTCCTTATGCCATTGTTCCATGTTATTGCTTTCATAATTTTCATCATAGTATTCTGTATCAGGATACTTTGGGTTGTACTAAGAGTTGTGATATCTTATTGAGTCAATTCTGAAAGGGATAGCATAACAGTGAAGGAGCTGATTCACAATTCAAACCCCATTTGAAAATAGTGAATTGCTATAGGTAAACCCGCCTGAGTTTCATACTCGAAGTGAAGAAGGTTTGACAACCTTAATACCTGAGTGCTTGCATTGTGTTAGATGCAACTATTGGGATTATTGGAGTTATGGTTTTGTCAGGATTTTATGAATCATAAATCATCTGCAGATTTGAGCACTAACAGACCCTAAGAAATAATTGAAGTTGATTAATAAAACATGAAAAGGTGTGATCGAGGAAAAGAAACAAATTTTTTATCAGCAATTAAGCAAGAGGCATGTCTCTTCACAAGGGTTGCCTCTCCTCAAAGGAATAATGGGATAAATAAAGAAGACTATGGAGGAAGGAAGGCATCAAGCAATCACATAAGTACAATCATACCAAGAGACATTCATCAAAGCAAAAACAATCAGCAAGCAAATAGAATTACATCAAGGAAGGTCAATAAGAAGATCGAAGCATTCAATACAAGAGCAAATTAAGATCAACTCGTGGAAGTCTAACAGCAAATACATCAAAGGGATTAATTTAAGATCCAGCATAATATAGCAATCTAATATTTTCAGATCTGCCCTTCTCAGCACTCTACATTCAAAATCATTTGTGGGGTGTGTGAGTGTGTAGTGTTATGCATAAATAGATAATGCTTATCTCTTATGTGTATATTCATATGATTGACCATAAAATATGCCAAACTGTCTGTAATCCATCTTCTAGGAAGGATTGGGTGTGTAAGAGAAGGGTTATAAGACAGTTATCTAAATAGGCCACCCTAGAGATGACCATATAATACACACACACACATATACATATATGTGTGTGTATGTTTCTTATGTTATAATTGCAGGATTCAAATCCAAGATCACATTATTAAAAGAGTATTTTAGTTTGTAAGATGTAACCCTAACAACATATGATTCTAGGGCAAATTAGGAAAGGGACATTACACATACCTACAACATATATGCTTTGATACATATAAATAGGTAGGTTTCTAATGTCTTTTACACCAAAATGGTTCAAAGAACCTACTAAAGTATGTATAATTGTGGAGAATATTTTTTCTATGATGTTTAGTTTAGGAAATTACTCTCTGATTTGTTTTATTGTTTGTTTAAGATTTCATGAGTCGATGACTACAAATATAAATGTAATTATGCTTAATATTTATACTATGTCCACCACGTTAAGAGAAAACGAGTTTTAGGTTCTACTTCATTTATATAAAGCATATCATCTATAGAATCTTTGGATACTATAAAAAGTGTGATTTATTGCATTAAGAAGATTTTTATGATTAAAAATTCCCATAGTTTATTTCATTTTTTTAAAGATGTCATATACTAGGTTGTGGTTGCAAATGTATATGTGTAAATTCTTGATGCCGTGCAGGAAATGTATTCACTATCTACTTCAACTAAGTCACAACTATAATCCATATGCCAAATCTATAATATTAATTTCTCAAATGAATGATTCTATGTATCACTATAATTCTATCAATAACTTGGTAGAGTAAACACAAGAGGACTAAAAGAATATATGTACCAGTACTTAATAGGGTAAACAGAGAATCCCTCATTCATCCTTTTGCCATCAAACAGAACCATGTAATAACCTTTCGGATCACTCTGTTTTTTCCCAGTATAGCAAAGCTTTTTATTTAGAGCGTGCTCCAAGATCCATTCATTGTCACCTTTCATTCTCTGAAATTTTGAAAAACAAAATTCGCATAAATCAATTACATGGTAAAGTTTAAAAATTACATAGTTGAAAACAAAAGCATGATTGAACATTGACAAAAGATGGAAAATTGCAAAGAAATGACAAGGTGAATCAAATAGAAGATAATCCAAGAAGGAAATAGAAAGAGACAATAAGTGAACAATACCTATGAGAAATAGAAAAATAAACAGAAATCCCTTATAATTACAAAATAGCGACAAACAAGCACAACAATAAGGGATTCTAAAAGGGAATGAGAAGCTCCATGGGAAAAATGTAGAAAGTAAAGGAAAGAGGTAGGAAACAGCAAATCAAGCCAATAATTTCAAAGAATTAAAAATGGCCAAAGAAATCCTAACATTGGCAATTGAGGGTGATTAACAAAACCAAGGGTAAGACTTCTAACCTACTAACTTACAAAGCCCTAAGTATAAAATCCATAGGTTACTAACCTACTATTGGAGAATTGAATTAATAGATGGTAAAGAATGGGAAATAAATATAAAAAATAAGAATTTTGACAAAGGGCTTCTTCCAAGACACATTTGAAATTTATAATAATGGGCTTTACAAGGAGTGTCTCTGTTTATGAAAATGCCAGATATGGATATGGCTGAAGAAATATGATCTAGGTAAGAAAACACTAACAAAATTACTTGTATGGGTTTGGTTAACTGGATTATCTGATTAATGTCAAAATTATTGAATGCCTTGAATTTTGAAAATATTGAAATCTTATTAAAAGAATATGTTATAATAGTTTAAGTCTCAAATTTTATTAGTAGTGGAGAACTTTAACAACTAAAAGGTGTCATCTTCATCATAATATTTTATCAGGATTCAAATATATAGCTTTTGAGTTAAACACATTGACCATATTTTATGACTAGTCATTCACACTGTCAAGTATCATCTTGGTTGTTAAATAGAGCATTTAAAAAAGTGTTTCTAGAAATATAAACTGATGTAACTTTGAGTTACAAAAGATTCAAATCTAAGTAGTAATCTCTCAACAGTGAAAGTCTCAGCAAGAGATATTCAAAAGATATTTGTAAAAGAAATGGGTTCAAATGGTAAGCTCTCAAGTCTCAACAAGGGAAACCTAAGCAAAGGATATTGAAAACACTCTTGCAATATTCCAAAAACTTAGTACTTGATAATGGATTGGGAAATAAATTAAAAAGCCTGAAGATGGAAGAAATCTACTAAGGTTGGGGACCAGTGAATTTTACCAGAGATACAAAAGAAAACCCAAGATTAGCTAGGAGGAAGCATTTTTGGAGATGATGATGGACAGTCTCAGTCAAGTTTTTAATCTGAAATAGCAGTCCTAGAAGGAATGGGAGTGGCTACAGATGATGGATGGCAGAAACTTTGTTAGGAAACTTAAAGCTAATTATTGAGACCATAGATGGACTACTCGCAGAGTACTCAGCAAGTTGCAAAAACTCGCTAGGTTTTTTGGCCTACCAAGTTTTTACGACATTTACTCGCGCCAAAAACTCGGCCGCAGTTTTATAACAGCACTTAAAGGCAAAATACAGCCCAAATGAGTTTCATTTCTCAATTCTTCAATTGTATTTTGCCGAGGGGGGGGAAATAGTCTTTCAAACACTTGCAAACTGATTTCCATCAATTTGAAGCGGATTTGAGGCCATGGATAGGGCCAAGGAGTCCATAAAAAATTACTACAAGAGGGATAGACTCAAATTTGATACCATCTGGGAAGTTATTGATAGGAAGTGGAATAATCAGCTCCGCCAACCTATTCATGCAAGAGGGTACTTACTCATATCCTAATGGAGAGGTCATGGAGGACCTCACTACATGCATTTAGAGGATGATACCTAAGGTTGAGGAGAGAGACCTCGTTGTGGCCGAACTCCAAAACTATGAGGAAGCAAGGGATAATCTATTCTCTTCAGAGCTGGCAAAGAGAGGAAGAACTACTCAAACCCTAGGTATAACATTTTCCATTTGGATTTTGGGGTCTAAAGTAGTTGACAAATTGATAAAATATGTTTTCGCTTTTCTCTTTGCTTTCTAGCTTTTCAATATTTTATTTTGCAGATGCTT
The DNA here is from genome assembly GCA_027943335.1 of Chamaecyparis obtusa. Taxonomy (NCBI): domain Eukaryota; kingdom Viridiplantae; phylum Streptophyta; class Pinopsida; order Cupressales; family Cupressaceae; genus Chamaecyparis; species Chamaecyparis obtusa. Next base: position 297,837 of record BSBK01008236.1, on the reverse strand, counting down.
AGAGGCAAAGTTGGGGTGGAAATCTTATGTCAACCTTGTAGTTCATCCAATTGTGAGCGCAATTGGAGCTTGTTTAAGATCATCCACACGAAGAAGAGGAACAAGTTAGCTCAAAAAGCCTCAATGACCTTATCTTTGTGCAATATAATCTTTGGTTGCGCATAAGGAAGGCACAAGAAGCAGCAGCTAGTCCAATTGATTTGGATGATATAGATCCTTATAGTGATTGGACATCACAGCAGCAGCCTCCATTGTTTACACAGGATGACGTCAATGATTTGGAGAGGCGGGCTATGGAGGAGGAGGGTGGTGAATTTGATTTCACATTGGATGACATTGAGGAGGATGAGTCGGATGAGGAGTCATGCCAGTGCCAGGAGATGGTAGAGGCAAAGCTACACCTAGGATGGAGGACAAGCTACAAATTGAGTCAACATACCGAGCGAGGAGGCACAGTTAGGCCCAGTGCAGACTTCTAGGACTAGACCCTCTAGTTCTACCTCTCCCTTAGTTTTTACTAGAGTTGGGAAGAGGAAGATGTAATTGTAATGATGTATTTACTTCTAGTTTTACAGAAACTATTTACTATTTTGCTTCCAGCCATCAACATTCCTCATGAGAATGTGATTTTGTACCCACTTTGCGTTTAAATAAATCTAGACTTAGCTTGTTTCTTTTGTGTTCTCATTTATTGACTCATTGGATGAATTTTCTCATTGAGTTTTGCAAAAAAAAAAAAATATTTCTAATTAAATTTAAGCAATTTTTTAAGTTCCTGAGTTTTTGCCGAGAGCTGGCTGAGTTTTTCCCGATTTTTTTTCAGGCCTTGGCAAGTTTTTGGTTTTGGCGAGTTTTCCATCTATGACTGAGACAATTATGAAGGGGTGGAATAGTGAATGGAAAATAGACATCAATACAAAATTTAGATGGAAACAAAGAATTTTGGGATATAACAAACTAATACCAATATAACAAGGCAGAAAATAGAGAGGCAAATCCAACTGCCTATTGAAAGGAAATAAAAATCGGGCTATATGGTTTTTACTCGTCATTTTCCATCCATCATATTAAAAATGATATTTGAAGCTGCCAAAGTGAAAGAGGGTGCTCTTGATTTTAAATTTTAGTACTTGTGATCAAAGACATTTGTGGATGAAATAGTGTTGTATTTTATGTTTGAACCAAACAAAGGAGAATCAGATATTAAAAAGTTTGATGAATATTTATAATGCAAGACACAAATTTTGACTTTGTTTGTTTTCTTATAATTTTTTTCGATGAATATTCCTAATTTACTTTAGATTAAAATAACAAAAGTACAATATTCACAAAAAAGGCAGGGTCGTAGAAAAGCACACCCATAGAGTCTAGCAAGGCAATGTCCAAATCAAGGACAAGAAAAAATATCAAGCAACTATTGTTGCACCAATTCTAGGTGGATCTTAAACATCAAGACTTAAATCCCATACATTAGTGGAGGTAGTGTCATCAAGGGGCTCCTAACTATTGATAGCACCTTCCTCCTTACGAGTGTCCTCACTAGGTTTGCAACATGCAAGTTGGAAAAACGGCAAGTTACAAACGAAGATACTTGTCGAAAACTCACCCATCCAACTTCCTCATGCCTCTAGGGAGAGGGAGAAGGCCACAATCAAGGAAGAAAAAAAACCTTACAAATTATGACAAGATTGAGACAACAAGCTCTCTTGGTAGACTAGTTGTGTCTATGCCTACAACTAATCAAAGGAGAGGACGAGTCCAGAGACACCCCAACGACAATATAGGAGGCATTTCCTCCAATGACCCGGTAGTACCTAGAGATGAGCAACCTCAAGTGCAACCTTGCTAGCTTGCACCTATATCTACATGAAAACATTGGAGCAAAGCATTCGCCTTGGTGTATAGAAAACAAAGAAGAGTTCCTATCTTTCCAAATGCAAAAGAGAATCTCCAACCTCAAAGTATTCCAAAACTAAGTGTACTTTATAAGGAGACAAAGCCAATCTCCTAATAGTACCATATACCAGGAGAATGGTGAAGAGGGAAAGAGTTTGAAAAGATCATGGATCCAATTCCAAGCTTATTGAGGCTAAGGACAAAACCAAAAGAGGTGCTTGAGGCTCTCCTGGTGTATACAGAAAAGACATCAATGGCAAGTGATGCCCATTTGAATTAGCCACTTTCATAGCAAAAGGCCTTGATAGAGAATGCATCAAGAAAAGTGGGCCTATTTAGCCTCCATCACAATAAAGAAAATGTGTTGAAGTCAACGATGCCAAGTACCAAGAGAAGAATGAAGTTGCCTTCTCACCACAGGAAGGTGTAGAGAAAACCAAGCATAGCCTTTATTAGGCTTCTACTTTTGAAGGGGGTATTTGGGCACCATTTCCAATCCTTTCACTAGGGCTTAAGATAACAAACTCCAACCTTATGAATCATCTGACATGGGATGGAAGCAATAATAGCTTAAAAAGCCTCCTATTTTTGGTTAGTAAGCTTGAAATAGAGTTTGAATTTAGACCACAAAAGAAAGCTCTTGTTAGCTTTGTGGATGAGATCTAGAAGAGTTCACACTATAGGTTTGAAAAGGAAAATAGCATACACCCAAGGCAATTTGGCCAAACGTTGACTTTAGAATAGAAGACCATTGAATAGATTGCTAGTTAATATATAATCCATTACGAAAATCATTTTTTACCCATCTAAGTTAGGATTTGAGTTTCCTGGGCGATCCAAATGTTTTTGATAACAAAGGTGCCTTGAATAGTAACTAGTGCTAGCAGAGTAAGAAGGGTTCCCATTTCAAGGCCTCTCTAAGCAGAGCTTCTAGCTGGGAATTGAGAGCTAATGCAGTTTAGAACAAGAATTTTCCAAGTTTCATGGACATCAAATGCTTTAATAATCCATCTGGCACACAAGGAAATGCCCTATCAACGAATAGAAATTATACAAAGGTTCCCAGCATCGCAAAACAACAAAAATCCCATGCAACACAATGGGAGCCATGATTCTTGTAATTGCACACCTAGAGGAAATCGCAAAGCAGTTTCTTGATCTGTACGTAAGAGGTCTTTGAGGGAACCCAACTTGAAGAGTAGTAGACATGAGTAGCAGCAAGAATTTGGATGCAAATCTCAAGCTTTCCATCCAACGAGAGGCCTGGTGATCCAATCTTGAAGCTCTTTCTCAATTTTAGCAATAAACACTTGCCACAACTCCGTGAGCCAGATATAAACTACAAAGAGAATTCCCACACAAAAAAAAAAATTCCCCATGACCAATTCACTTTTACCCGAAAGAACTAAGCCAAATTGGCCTAGGAAGGAAAGATTGGCAATAGCATTGGGTCTTTTCCCATTGAATGTTAGATATCAAGAAATGCAGGGCATGTTTGATTGTCGTCCTCGAGGAGAGTAAGGAAAGAGTCGTCAACAAAATGATCATTAACCAACTATTCAAAGAATGGGGTAGAGAAGTCCCTTTGACATGAGATCAAGAAACTACCTTAGCCAACAAGTACCCAAATCCCTCGACCACCAAGACCAAAAGAGCTAAGGGAAAGGATGTCCTTGATAGATGGACCTCTGAAGCCCAAAGGTGTTGGACTATTGGCAAACAATGATGATTCAAGTAAAAGAATCAACGAACAACATTTTGACATTTTGTATGAAGCATAAGTCGAATCCAAGATCTTCCAACATGACCAAGATGAAAGACCTTTCAATCGTTTAGTGAAATCAATTTTAATGAAAAAAGAAGATATCAAACAGCCCACTCCATACCTTCCCAAAGAGTAATGATGTTATCCAAGATGAACCTAAATTACTGAATTCTATTTGTTCAAGACGAACAGTCAGGGGAGCATGGAGTAGAGCTTGATAGCCAAGTCCTTAGTAGTGATACTGTAAGAAACATTCAATAATGTGACACGCCTCCAATTGTGGATTTATTAGGATTCTTGGGTTTAGGTATGAATTTATGTTTTCATTATTAATTATGTTGCCCAACAATTTGTTTGCGTGGCCTCTATATAGACATGATACAATTTACTTCCAATTGTATCTCAAATTTTTTTACTAAAATCGCAAGGAAAGACATCTTGGCTAGAAGCTTTTTCATTGGTCATAGAAAGGAAAATCTCCTTCAAATCCACTTGAGTGAAAATTTGATCACAAAAGATACATTATCCACTTGATTTCTTTTGTTTACCCTACATTGAATATGTCCTTTCATCTTTCCTCTTTTTTCTCCTTCACGAAACTCAATCCACTATAATCTAACCTCCACCAATATTCATCTTTCCATTTTATCTCATCATTATCAACATCTATGTACCGATATGCAACTACTACATCTTCCTCTATATTTATTTGCACTAACCGTTTATTCACCTCAATAAGATGTAAATCTTCATTAACTTCTTCATTACTATATTTAGAAAAATTAGAATTTACCATCTCTATTGCTGCAATATTCTCTTTGTCATTGTCGGTCGGAACCTCTTTCACCATGCCAACTACAACACTTTCATTCTCCTCAAATTTCTCACACAATATTAACATCTCCTCAATCCTCTTGATATCTTCCTCAAGCAATGCATTCTCTTCGTCAAGTTCTTTGTCAAATATGGGGCCTTCAAAATCCACTACGTACTCCTCAACTACAATCTCCAATTTTTGGAATCTCGCTCTTTTCTTCTTTAGTGCCACATGCATGACACTCCCCTCCATCTTCCCTCTTTCTTGCAATCAAAACATTATTAGAAAAATAATACTTCTCCCTCTAGCCTCAATCTTCAACAACTACTCATACACAAGTCTCTTAAATCTCTTGGCTTGTTGCTTTTCCCATAACATATTTCTTGTAGGTCTCTTTGAAAGAATCTTCATCCTCTTTTTCAAATTCATCTTCATGCTCAACTACCTACAAAAAAATCACTCACATTCAACAATCCTCTCTCTCTCCACCTTCTACCTAGCCTCAACCTCTATTGGAGGATAGTAATAAACTCATGCGCTCCTATAATGTCCTCATTTTCTAGTTCTCTTGTAGTGCAGCCGGTATTGGTTTTATGGGTTGGTGCAAGTAGGATCTATTGATGTGATTTTTATGCCAATACAACATGTAAAATCAAAGACTTAGTACTCCAAGAAGAAATACCAAATTTCCAACTCTCTTGAATAAGGAAGCTCATATGCTAAACAATGTATATTGATTGTGTGATCAAATGAGACAACCCCAAGGTTCATTCCAATCATGGGCTTAACTCAGTTATAATGATGTGATATGTTGGTTATCACAAAGGGACTTACATTGTTCATTCAATGGATATCAACTGCTTTAACTATTTCCAACCAAACAAACTGCAAAGGGAAAGGGTGTAGAAAATCTAATCTAACTCTAAGATTGTAAGACACTATTGATGATGGGGTGAGCCTCTAACCAATCCTTGCTTCGCCGTGTCAACTAGGCATAGGAGGGTGCTATCTTCTAAGGATGAGGGAACAGTTTTCACATTGTCAATATCCATTCAAATATCCTATGAAGGTGCAATCTAAATGAACATTTCCAACAGAAGTTAGACACTTGCAATTTAGGCCTAGACTAACCTTGCATTGTTACTTACAATCAGCAAGTACCAAAAGGCATGGACACTAGCTTCACCACTAATCATCATTCAACAATATCTTCCATTCAACTAAACACCACTTCTAATCAACATGAAATAAAATCCTACTCCAAGTGAGGAAATGTAGAAACCATGCAACACCCCAAAGTGGCACAAGTAATCCACCATGAAGACCAACAATGAATTAGCAATTACTTTGATAGCATTATGGCAACAACTCCAAGTCTCTCCTGTAGCCAATCTAATCTAATCTAATGAGTTACAAATGATAAGGCCTTGGCCTTTTATAGTTGTTCAATTACAATAAATGGCCAAAATCAATTCAAGATCAAGGGCCAAGATTTCTCCAACAATGCCTTAATTTACCTAGCAGCTACAAGCATTAAATGTTGGCCAATTACAAAAAGGCACCACCTTATGGGCCACTAAGAAAATTGCATTGCTCTTATTGACCAATCAGAGAATAGATTAGGTAGAGACATGATGTGGACTCCACATGTATACTTGGCATAATATGGTTGGACCTAGAACCTTGTAATTAGTTGGAAATGGATAGGCACACATCAGCATTCTCATCTTGCAATCTTTGTTTTAATTCCATTTCTTCATCTTCAAAATTTGAAAATCTTCTCATTGGCATGACCTTGAACTTGCTTGCACATAAAATTTTGATGTCTTTGTTGACATATTTAAGTTGTCATTGGTTAAGTTAGAAGCAAACATCAATCCCACCGGAGCACCGGTAGACTAATCAAGCACCGGTACTCTTTAGTATGCACCAGTAGACCAAACAAAGTGTTTTCAACCGGTCTTATAAGACATACAGGGAAAGTATGACCAACCGGGTATAAGTTTAATACCGGTTGAGTGCATGATAATCCGAACCGATTATGCGGAGCTGTCTCAGTTAAAACCGGATTATACGAAGCATTCATAGTTGAAACTGAAGTTAGCTTTTTAACTGGAGTTAGCTTTATTTCTACACGAGTGTTCTAAGGTGAACTCAAGATCATTTTGCAAGCTTTTTTGCATGCATGATTTATGGGTGAGTTTACAGCTTGGCAAAACTATGAGAAGTATTTTTAATAAGAATAATGTCTTACAAATACAGGTCATAGTATACACAAGAAGTGTTGTTGAATATTGAGAGCAGGAGAGAGATATCTTCTGATAGGAGCTACAGTCACGAAAAGTGAAAGACAGAGAAGGGTTCAACAACAAAGCAAAGCAAAAGGGTAATAGGTATGATCTGATCAGACAAAAGGTGTCATAATAGATCATTGCTTTGAATTGTAAGAGCAGATTCAAATCCCTCAATAAGGGTGAACCCTAACAAGTTCTTGTATAAATCCCTTTGCCAAGTAACATCTTAATTGGTGTTGAAAGTCCTTTTACAAGGCGACTCCTAATAGGGTCAAGATCCTAATAGGTCTTCTACCAAATCCCTTTACCGGGTAGCACTCTTACAAGTGCTTTGTAAGCCTTTAACAGGGCATCTTTATTACTGCAATAGTAAAGTTGTGGTCCCACCATGGTTTTCTCCTTCTAACCGAGGGTTTTCACGTATATATGTTGTGTTGACCTGTGTATTTCTATTTCTGTTTATGAGTGTTGATTATATTCTTTTAATTCTGCAAGAATATATATATAAGGTTAAACTGAAGTAGAAATTGAATTTACTGATTCACCCCCCCCCCCCTCAGTAACCAGTTAGGATTAACAGTCTTGACCTTGAATTTGCACTTGCTCTTCAACTTCGATGCACTTTTCCCACTTGGTGATCAACTTGTGGTTTGGTGTGCTCAAGATCTTCACATTGTCCTTGATGCTGAAATCATGCTCGCACTTGAAACACTTAGCTCCTTGCCACTTCCATCCCACCTTGCAAAACAAAATAATGCTTGTGTTAAGCTCATGAGGTGGTAAGTGTAAACAAAATTAGGATACTTTGTTAACAAGGCATTCCATTAAATCCCAATCCTAATTCAAAGTTTGATAAGTTATTCAATTCTCCCCCCCCCATCCAAATGCTCATCCAACACTTGATCTCATGAAACCACCATTTTAAGTTTATACCTTGCTTGCTGAGGCAAGAAAATTCTGAGTGAATAAACTCAGATCAGAAATTATTTGGGACTTTAGAATTGATGCTGAGCAGGGCTTAGATTCACTCTACTAACACAATCAAACACTTGCAATTGGCCTTGGGCATGGAGCAATGATGGTTTGCTCACAATTAGGCCTCTTCCCTAGTAGCCCTCCATATAGGTTTGTCTGGGCATAACTTTCAATATAGGCTTCATATCCAAAAACTAAAACCAGTTTCAAATACTCATTTGGCCCTTTTGGAACATATCCTGAAATAGGTTGGGGGTCCTTTGGAAGGGCTCAAAAATTGACTATCGTGTTCTTTAAATAGGCCTAATTGGCAATGTTGTCTAGGCTTGGTGCTAGGGCTTGGCTCCAAACTCTTCCACAGGTTCAAACTATTGTTCCAACACATGTAACACATCAATTAAGGTCCAAACACATTGCTCCCAACCCGAGTCCCTTCCTCCAAACAACTTCAAACGAATTCTCTCACCCTCACTGCCAACAAAGGTCAGATATACTCAGAAAATTAGATGAATCAGTCTTCCATTGCACGTGTTGCCTTCATGGTGGAGTCTTGCAAGTTTGGAATATGGAAATAAATATTTATAGGGGCCTTCCCACTTGATTGTCTGATTTTTCACCGTGGGAATGGCCAGAAAAACATTATTCTATGCCTCTGGATACCCTAACTAGTGTTTCAGGCAGTCTTTACAAAAATGATGATATCTAATTCAAATTACAATGAAATTAAGTGAAACAAACAGCAAAATGTCATAGATTCACTGTTCTATCACGCCCAATACGTTTCAAGTGTAAAAAGAAGGATTTCACAGAGAATAGAAAGGAAAATCAGACTGCAACATTCTAGAATGCATGAAAACTCCACTTCTCATTAAGCATAATCTCCAAATTCAATAATCCAACCTTTGGGTAGCGTGCAACAAGCTTATTTATGCTCATCCAAGTGGTGTTCAACTTCCAACCGCCAAAAACCAACTTACAACCACATTTCCAAAAAGTTGCTACAAAGTTTCAAAAATTGTCATGACAACAATGACAAGTTTTTAGCAACTTATACATTTTTTGCCTAGTGGCCTTCAAACTTGCCCAATTAGGTCCAAATACATCATAATGGCCCAAAATGGCCTTATTAACATGAAATAACACAAAACCAACAAAAAATGTCAAGTTTTGACCATGGCCCGATGGCCTTCAAACTTGCCCAATTAGGTCCAAAGACATCATAATGGCCCAAAATGGCCTTGTTAACATGAAATAACACAAAACCAACAAAAAATGTCAAGTTTTGACCATGGTGACCGTATGGTGCTCCAAGGGTGCTCTTGCACCATACTTCCGGGGTAAAGATTGCTCAAATCCCACTTGAGGACAGGTCAGCAACTGTGTGTCCATGTTTGAGAATGTCATCCGAGTTGCATCTTCTATTGGAAGACCTTGCCACTTAACCAAGTATAGATAATAAATCTTGTTCCTAGTGTGGTTGAGTTCCTTCTTGTCCAAAATGCAGTCCAACTTCAATGGTTGGCTTGGTGGTAGATCTTTGACCCAACCTTCATCTAAAATCATTGATGAACCTACACGTTCACCTACAACAACATCCCCCTTGAAAGGGTAAAGATAAAAAAACATTAAAAATAGGAGAAATGGAAACATTAGGAGGAAGTTCAATTCCATAAGCATTCTCTGCAAACTTGTGCACCACTTTGCATGGCCGTATCTTCTTCATGTGGAGTTTAGAGTATTGTCCTCTAGGGAACCTCTTCTTCCTCAAATGAGCCAAAACTAAATCTCCCACCTTGAAGTGTACCTCTGTTCTCTTCAAATCTGCACTTGGCTTATACTTGTCTACACTCTTTTGGAAAGTGTCCTTGACCTGTTTATGAACGTCTTGCATAGGCACAAAAAACTCCTCGCCCTATGCACTTCTCCTTTCCATTCCTCTGACATCTCTCAAATCAAAGATACCCTTGGGCTACAAACCATATAATATCTCAAAGGGACTTTTCCCAACACTCCTATTCATAGAGTCATTGTAGGCAAACTCAGCTTGTGCAAGGATCAAAAAGCTCTTTTGTTAGGCATCTAAGAAGATTTCCAAGGCTTCTATTCACCAACTTCGTTTTTCCATCAATTTGAGGGTGATTGGCAAAACTGAAACTCAAATTTGTACCCAACTTCTTCCACAAGGTTCTCCAAAAATGACCTACAAACTTGTTATCTTGGTCTAAAACAACGCTAAGGGGTAATCCATGGATCCTCACCACTTTTTTAAAGAAGAGACCTGCTATATAGGAGGCATCATTGGTACTTTTACAGGGTATGAAGTGAGCCATCTTAGAAAATTTGTACACAACAACATAAACAGAGTCAAAACCTCTTTGAGTCTTAGGCAAACATATCACAAAATCCATGCTTACTAAGTCCCAAGGCCTATTGGGAATTGGAAGTGGTTGGTAGAACCCTGCATTTTTGCTTGTTCCCTTGGCCCTCAGACAAATGGTGCATTTCTCCACAAAATTACTCACATCTATTTGCATCCTAATCCAAAGTTTTGTCCAAACCATAGTGACCTGCAAGGATGCCACAATGCTTCTCTTTGATCAAGTTAGTCCTCATAGAACACTTAGTAATAGATAATTGGACCCCTTTAAACAATAAGCCATCTTGAATCAAAAAATCCAACCATTTTTCATTGCTACTACCACAAGGTTGCATAAAAATTGCATAAATTTCCTTAAAATCATCATCATCCAAGTACATGCCCTTCAAATTATCAATACCAATACTGTGTGATTGAACTTCTTGTACCATCAAAGCTCTCCAACTTAGTGCATCTGCTACCTTTTAGATTGCCCTTTTTTGTGCTTAATAGTAAAGCAAAGCTTTGTAGATATTCAACCCACTTTACATATCTATGGCTAAACTTTTCTTGACTATTTAGAAATTGTAATGCATGATTATCAATATACACAATAAATTCGTTAGGCAGCAAATAATGTCTCCATTTTCTCAATGATTGTACCATGGCATACACTTCAAGGTCATAAGAGGAATACCTTTGTTCGGCCTCATTGTAATAGGCCTATTTTCTTGGCTCAAAACAGCACCTTTAGCAAATCCACTTGCATCACATTCAATGGTGAAAACTTTATTAAAATCAGGTAATGCCAAGATGGGCTGTTCAGCCACTCTCTTTTTCAAGTACTCAAAACTCCTAGTAGCCTCATTAGACTACACAATCTACTTTTTATCACCTTTGATTGTGTCAATCATTGGAACACACACATGACTAAAGCCTTTGATAAACTTCCTATAAAAACTTGCTAGGCCATGAAAACTTCTTACCTCACCCACTGATTTGATGCAAAGCAAGGGCTTAGATTCACTCTACTAACTGAATCAAACACTTGCAATTGGCCTTGGGCATGGATCAATTATGGTTTGCTCACAATTAGGCCTCTTCCCTAGTAGCCCTCCAAATGGGTATGTCAGGGCATAACTTTCAATATAGGCTTCATATCCAAAAACTAAAACCAATTTCAAATACCCATTTGGCACTTTTGGAACATATCTTGAAATGGGTTGGGGGTCCTTTGTAATGAAGGGCTCAAAAATTGACTGTCATTTTCTTTCACTAGGCCTAATTGGCAATATTACCTAGGCTTGGTGCTAGGGCTTGGCTCCAAGCTCTTCCACAGGTTCAAACTATTGTTCCAACACATGGAACACATCAATTAAGGTCCAAACACACTACTCCCAACCCAAGTCCCTTCCTCCAATCAACTTCAAACGAGTTCTTTCACCCTCACTGCCAACAAAGGTCTGATATACTCAAATCGATCAGTCTTCCATTGCACATGCTGCCTTCATGGTGGAGTCCTGCAAGTCTGGAATATGGATATACATATTTATAGGGGCCGCCTTCCCACTTGATTGTGTGATTTTTCACCATGGGAATGGCCAAAAATACATTATTCTATGCCTTTGGATAACCTAACTGGGGTTTCAGGTAGTCTTTACAAAAATGATGATGTCTTTTTCAAATTACAATGAAATTTAGTGAAACAAACAACAAAATGTCATAGATTCACTGTTCTATCATGCCCAATAGGTTTCAAGTATAAACAAGAAGGATTTCACAGAGAACAAAAAGGAAAATCACACTGCAACATTCTAGAATGCATGAAAACTCCACTTCTGATTAAGCATAATCTCCAAATTCAATAATCCAACCCTCGGGTGGCATGCAACAAGCGTATTTATGACCATCCAAGTGGTTTTCAACTTTCAACCGCTAAAAACCAACTTACAACCACATTTCCAAAAAGTTGCTACAAAGTTGAAAAAATTATCATGACAAGTTTTTAGCAACTTTTATATTTTTTGCCCAATGGACTTCAAACTTGCCCAATTAGGTCCACAGACATCATAATGGCCCAAAATGGCCTTATTAACATGAAATAACACAAACCAACAAAAAATGTCAAGTTTTAACCATTGTTGAGCGTATGGTGCTCTTGCACCAAGAATGTTGGATCACTTTTAGACTTTGAAATTTTAACATGTATGAATACCCTGATTTCTTTTGAGAAGCTCTGGGTTTGCACTGCGATTGACATTGATTTCAATGCATTTCCAAATCTGATTTGATTTGGACTGATTTACCTCTTATTTAATCGCCCCTAAAAAATCTTGCAATTTAAAATTGAAAGGGGAAAATTGTCAAAGGTAATGGAAGGTATTTTGTCCTTGCCCATGATGGAGCCCCAAGGTGAAACTCATCTTATGCACTAAAACAAAAAATGATGCCCAGGCTGTTCCTTTCGATCTCACTTTCAGATTTTATCATTTGTAGTTCCATTCTAAAATTGCATTTTGGTTTCAATCATAAAACTTAAAAGTTTTAGACCTTCCAACCCTTCAATCACCTCTCAACATTGTAATGTCCCCATTTTTTTTGCAGGTCATTGATCTGATGGTGCCAGGTCATTATTGTGATCCTTGTGGTCTGGCGAGGTGTTTAGAGGGTCTTTGGTGTGAACTTACTATTTATAGTAAGTTAATGAATAGTTCCGATGAGCTCAGATGAGTTAGAGGAGTTGAATGATGCTCTCGATTTTTATTTCTGGCTTCCAGTTTGGGCTCCAAGAATCTTGGAGAGAGCGTCTATTTTTAGTAAGTCACCCCGTCAAGTTCATTTATCATCTTTCATCATCTGGATCAATCCTGTGCAAACAGATTTTGATTCGGACGCTTCTTCAGTTGTTTTCACAAGACGGGTGGTTTATTATTATTATTTAATTAAATTTGCTAAGGTTGCCATTTTTGTTAGTATTATATGCTGGATACCTTAGTGTTATAGCTCGTTGGAACCAGGATGAAAAGTTTTAAATCTTGGGCACAAGAAACAGGGACCTTGCGTGTCATAATTTCATGATATGGGTGAAAAGGCCTTTTTTTGGAGCCAAATGAATGAATAAATTATATTATTCAATATGTAAGTATAAAAAGTGTTTTAAGTGAAAAGTGTGTGAGAGAAGACACTTTTGAATTATAAAAGCAATGCTTTGTGAAAGGAAAATCATCCATTGTTGACTTATGGTTTTATTGGAGTTTGTGAGAGAGACAACCCGGCTAGGGTTTTGAGGACTAATTCCTCTTATGGCAATTTGAGCCATTACAGGTTGATGGTGAATTTTGCAGCTGTAGAATTGATTCTGAATTTTAATCCAGTGCTGATGTATACTGGATTTATTTGGGAGTGTTTACTGAGAATCTGAATTTGTATGAACGAATTTGCAGCAGTCTTTGGAAGTTGCGTTTTCCTTTAGCATGCTGTGTGTTGAATGGAAGTTACAGTGGTAATTAATGTCAGCGGTACAGTCTTAATGCTGGTGTCGTACAGATTTGCAGAGAGTTTCAGCTTGCTGGTGTATTGTCTCATTGAGGTGAGGCAGGTTTGATCATTCTGGAGCTGCATTTCAAACAGTTGCAAGCAACAGGCAGGTTAAAGAGGTTGACGTCATCCTTTGGCAGCACATGAATATGATACAGGCTGTGTTTTGATTTCCAGCCAGTGGCGTCAAGTATTAAGTTATTAAAGGTGCCTAGATTTATTTTTAATTGCATGTAATTTGAAGTTAAATTGATAGTTGATCAATTCTGATTTTCTGTGAGTAATTCGAGGGTAAATATTTGACTATTGATTTATTATCAAGAAGTTAAGATTTGAAAAGTATCTTTTAAATTCATATCTGATGTTCATTAATTTCAATATATTTCGTAAGAAATTTAGAAGAGCTATTTAAATTGAGTTAAGAATTAGATTGTACAAGAGAGCCAGCTGGGCTCTTTACAGTGGTATCAGAGCCTTCTTCCTGCCATTCTGTGGGGTCTGGATTCATTTTTATTCAGAAGTTTTTAAAAGTGATCAGCACTTCTTTTTTCTCTAGCCATGGATAAATACAGGAGATCCAATTCCGGAAGTCGTTATAGCAGTAAGGGAAATAGAGCGGAATTAAATGCTTTAGTAGAAAGCATGGAGAGACTTAGACTGCATCAGCAGAGATTGGCAGAGAGTTTGTCGGATCCAGTTACAGTAGATAGGGCAGCGAGATATATAGTCTCTGCCTTTAGAAGGCCGACATCGAGTTTGCAGGGGAGAAGGCTAGAGTTTTCTCCGACAATTGTCCATGATGCTAATGTTCCTACATCTAGTTCAGCACCTGCTATTCCCATTCGCAGTGTTGATGATGAATTTATTACACCGGAACCAGTGGATGTTTTAGTGCCATTGGATGACAGCAATGTTGAGCATCACCGGGTTGAGGCTCCCAGAGCAATCATTATGGATTGTACAGAGGCAGCTGATGTTGCAGTTATCACTGAGAGTTCAGACTGTTTCATGGAGGGAGTTATTATTGGAGATGTTTATGTCAGCTATAGTGTTGCTCCAGTTCAGGAGGCAGTTGCTTCCTCAGATAGGACCGAGGCATGTACAGAGTCTCCCTGTGGTGAGGTTGGTGATCTGGGCATACAGCGGGATCAGCTGATGACAGTTCGTGCTCTAACATTATTGGTGCACAGCTTGACGTTAAGTCATGTGTGCAGAGACACGTGTTCGCAGATGAGATTTCAGCAGGAGATGTGGGAGCTGATAGTATAGACACATTTGATGACACTTTTGAGGATGCTGTGAGTTGCATTGGAGATGACACCCCCTGTGAGATGTTGGGTGATGATTGCGAGGAGCGTATGAGCTCTGACAGCTCAGAGATTTATAATAGCAGTCGCAGTGTGGGATCAGTACAAGAGACAGTGGTTTCTTCCTATGTTGAGGATGTGTGCATGGAGCTTTCTAGTGATGACACTCAGGATGGGAGTGTTGCAATTTATTTGGGCGACGTAGTTTCATGCCACTGTATAGTTGATTCAGATGACGACATTGAGTCGTGTTTGTAGCTAGAGTTAGTAGAGGAGATGCGGATAGATGATGTGAGCACTAGCATTGTAGATATCTCCGATGCTGAGAGCGAGGACAATGAGTGATGTAGTGTTTCTGGCTTTCTATATTTAACTTTGGGTGTAGATTCAACGTTGTCATATGGTGATGGTGGAATCCAGGATTTTGTGTTGCAGGGACTCACAAATGAGGACAGGGAAGCTTATGAGTGGCAGGAGTTTGTTACAGCCAGGACTTCCACTTTTAGAGACAGGGTTACTTCTTCGGTAACTCATGAGGATGTGTCTTAGGATCTGGACTGTTAGATGGTTGCAGAGGACGAGGTAGCTGGAGATTGTGTTGAATCAGATTCAGCAGCAGCTTCCTCGGGGTTAGATGAGGACGTGTCCGATGCCTGTACTCAGTTTGTTGATGTGTACTCAGATGAAAGTACACAGAGAGACGGTGATCTTGAGGGGAGTTTGTTGGATATAGCTTCCTCTCATGGTGTAGACAGTGTGTTTGAGGTTGTTCGTAGGAGGCCTGTTGTGCAAAGTCATCATGTGACTAGCCAATTGCGAGTTGATGGGAGAGATATTACTTCTACTCTCGAGCATTTTGATGTCGCTCGTCAGTTGTTGGCTGTTTATGGTTGGGGTGCTCTTATGACAGATGAGGCCAGTGGTGGTTACCTCTCATTGACAGAGATTCATACTTTGCATGAGGCTGTCAAGATTTTGAGACATAACTACTTACAGATGGTAGTCGACCGAGATCACCTAGTAGAGTGGGGGAGTACAGCTTATGAGGCACTGATGGACAGAGAGGAGGAGGTGAGTGAGCTTACCCAGGAGCTTACAGCGACTACTGAGGTTTTAGAGGACACTCAGTGGGCTCTTTAGGAGTCACAAATCCAGTTAGAGGAGGTGACCGTGGAGTTGGAGCACTTACGGTCCACACCAGCCCCAGACCTAGTTCGATTGCACATTGAGGTGGTTGGTGGTGAGTTTTCTCTTACGGTTGGTGATGAGGAACATGATGTTGAAGTAGACACACATGTTCAGGATATGGGACATTTGGTACGGATGAGGTAGGAGTACCAATGGAGTCAAGCTCTCAGGTTGATTTGCTTCCCTTAGTTGGGAGTGAATCTATTTCATCATCTCACATAGCTGATAGCATGGAACAGTTGGTTGTGCCACATTTTCAGAGGGATTAGCAGTGGATTGTTGGGGAGCAAGTTGATGCTTCCATGTATAATTTCTACTGCACCGAGTCATTTATGGAGTATTTACTTGAGAATGCAAATGTGCGACAGGATTCTTATAGAGTGTCTAAGGGTACTCTCATCCGAGGCTCTTGTGCTATCCGGAGGTTGGTAGGGAGGATTGTGGAGACTCTATCTACAATGCTTCCCCACAGGGATTTCGAGGTTGGGTTTGTTGAGAGAGTTGCTTAGGGACCTACCCAGCCTACAATTATACGGAGTCAAAGATTGGAGCCATCTCATGACCCCCAATTTGGTAATGATGAGCTATTGACACAGATTGGGGTTTTCGACCGGCTGTATACAGTGGGGCATGTTCATCATTTGTTTTTTGACCCACAGGTAGAAGATTTTATCTCTCGCAAGGGTAGTTTGGCTCCTAGTCCTTATCATCCATTATGGGATGGGTTCTCGCCATCAATAGTTGATGGGAGTTTTGGCTGCAAGTCAGTAGCAGGTGACTTGCAGAGTTATGATGACTGCAGAGATTATGCAGTGTGTGGATATCCGGGTCCTAGTACAGCTTTGTTCAAGGGTATTCATCACTGTTGTGCAAATGGTCTACACACTCAGTGCAGGTCAGTTGGGAGCACAGGGGAGTTCAGTGTGTATGGGATCTAAGTCTCCCATACATCTTGGTTTTTGATGATCCTGAAGTTCACTTCTTTCGGGATCCGGACAGAGACAGATTCAGTACAAAAGTTTGGGTGAGTGGTTGTTTTGGGTCTCTTTACAGAGTTATCAGATTTGTATTTTGGGTGATGTTACAAGAGCCTACAGTTGATGTCAGTGGCACGGTATATTCTTTTATGTGGGATCCAAGTGGATTGTGATGTTTCTTGTTCCGGTGATTGCTTGGGGACAAGCAATCTTGGGGAGGGAGGACTGTAATGTCCCCATTTTTTTTGCAGGTCATTGATCTGATGGTGCCAGGTCATTATTGTGATCCTTGTGGTCTGGCGAGGTGTTTAGAGGGTCTTTGGTGTGAACTTACTATTTATAGTAAGTCAATGGATAGTTCTGATGAGCTCAGATGAGTTAGAGGAGTTGAATGATGCTCTCGATTTTCATTTCTAGCTTTCGGTTTGGGTTCCAAGAATCTTGGAGAGAGCGTCTATTTTTAGTAAGTCACCCCGTCAAGTTCATTTATCATCTTTCATCATCTGGATCAATCCTGTGCAAACAGATTTTGATTCGGACGCTTCTTTAGTTGTTTTCGCAAGACGGGTGGTTTATTATCATTATTTAATTAAATTTGCTAAGGTTGCCATTTTTGTTGGTATTATATGCTGGATACCTTAGTGTTATAGCTCGTTGGAACCAGGATGAAAAGTTTTAAATCTTGGGCACAAGAAACAAGGTCTTGCATGTCATAATTTCATGATATGGGTGAAAAGGCCTTTTTTTGGAGCCAAATGAATGAATAAATTATATTATTCAATATGTGCCTAAGTATAAAAAGTGTTTTAAGTGAAAAGTGTGTGAGAAGACACTTTTGAATTATAAAAGCAATGCTTTGTGAAAGGAAAATCATCCATTGTTGAATTATGGTTTTATTGGAGTTTGTGAGAGAGACAACCCGGCTAGGGTTTTGAGGACTGATTCCTCTTATGGCAATTTGAGCCATTACAGGTTGATGGTGAATTTTGCAACTGTAGAACTGATTCTGAATTTTAATCTAGTGCTGATGTATACTGGATTTATTTGGGAGTGTTTACTGAGAATTTGAATTTGTATGAACGAATTTGCAGCAGTCTTTGGAAGTTGCATTTTCCTTTAGCATGCTATGTGTTGAATGGAAGTTACAGTGGTAATTAATGCCAGCGGTACAGTCTTAATGCTGGTGTCATACAGATCTGCAAAGAGTTTCAGCTTGCTGGTGTATTGTCTCATTGACGTGAGGCAGGTTTGATCATTCTGGAGTTGTGTTTCAAACAGTTGCAAGCAACAGGCAGGTTAAAGAGGTTGATGTCATCCTTTGGCAGCACATGAATATGATACAAGCTCTGTTTTGATTTCCAGCCAGTGGCGTCAAGTATTAAGTTATTAAAGGTGCCTAGATTTATTTTTAATTGCATGTAATTTGAAGTTAAATTGATAGTTGATCAATTCTGATTTTCTGTGAGTAATTCAAGGGTAAATATTTGACTATTGATTTATTATCAAGAGGTTAAGATTTGAAAAGTATCTTTTAAATTCATATCTGATGTTCATTAATTTCAATATATTTCGTAAGAAATTTAGAAGAGCTATTTAAATTGAGTTAAGAGTTAGATTGTACAAGAGAGACAGCTGGGCTCTTTACAAACATCCTACAATTGCTAAGTTTTACCTCAATTTCACTTATTTATGGTCTGATTTTGAGCATGTTATTTGAGCAAATGAGGGGAATGATTGGGCATGGAGCACCAAGATGGGTCGGAACCCAACCTCCTCTTGGGCTTGGAGCTCCAAGAGAGGTCAAAATCTGACCTGTACTTGGGCTCACCCAAGTTGAGTCCTCCGAAAACTTGCTAAGTGTTCCCTCATAATTCATTGTTCAATATGACTTCAACTTTGATTTCTCTTCTTTTGATCAGCATTTGACTTGATTCGTCTTGTTTTGCTTCACATGATGGGCAACTCCAATGTTTGCTGCTCAATTCACTTCATTCCTCTTCCAAACTCCACAAATTCCATCGAGTTTTGATCTTTTTTTATCATTCCTCTCCAAGGTCAAAATGGCCAATACCGATTTCAAAATGCAAGTGCAAAGTGGAGGCACACTGGCTGAGCAATGTATTGAGCCCCAAAGCAGGTCGGAATCTGACTTGCTCTTGGGCTCTAAGCCCCAAGAGGGGTCGGATTCCAACCTCTTGGGCTCAACCAAAAGTTCCAAAAATTTCTAAATGTGAACTTTGCATCTATACTTGCCTACAACTCGATATCTTGACCTGTAATCCAATCATTTCTTGCACTTGACTTCAACACGTGATGTGAGATATGGAGCCCCACAGCAAGTTGGATTCCGACCTGTTCTCAGGGTCAGAGCCCCAAGAGAGGGAGGATTCTAACCTCTTGGGCTCAACCCAAGGGTCAAAAATTTTAAGTGTCAACTCACTGCTTGGAGGGCTGAAATTGTATATAAAATATAACATTTAAGTATAAGTTACTATCAGGATGTTTGGGAATGGTTTCAAATTCATAGGAGCTATGATGAAGATTTTAGATTTTGGGAGATTCTAAAATATTCTAGACTTAGCCAAATTTTAGGAATCAGCACGCCTCCATCAGGTGTTATCTTCCACAACTTTTCTTGACTTTCCAAGTTAAGTTTGATATTGGAACAAGGATTTTACAAGGATTCTAACTCATTTCATCACAAATCCCTTGATTTCAATTTCACATCCTTGACTGGGTTGGCCCAACTCTCACTCATATCCCTGACTGACTTGACTACCTAGCAAGCCAAAATTGCTCAAACCCGTCTCTAAGACTCCGAGACTTGAAAATTGCCACTGAACAAAGACTACCTAGGAGTCGGAACAACTACCTAACTGCCAAGCGAAAAGAGGGGGTCCCCGTTTGCAATGGGGCAATGATGTGAAAGTCTCACAACAGGATCAAAGGGGTATTTTGATGTCATCATTTTGCGCAAACGGGTATAATGAGCACAACACCCTTTTCTAGAGCCTTTTCATCCTGAGTTTGATATAGTCCTGAGCTAAAAAATTAAATAACAATAAGTTATTATTTTATAAATAGAAATTAAATATTTAACTTTATTGTTATTTTAATTTAGTTAATAAGGGACTTGTTGTGAGGTTTTCACACCATCGCCCCATTGCAAATGGGGACCCCCTCTTTTCACCTCAGTTATTAGTGGGTGTTAGTGTAGAGGTAGATTGGCAACATTTTTGCAAGTCCAAGCCTTGGGTAAGCATAGGTCTTGAGGTAGTGTTCAAGTTCGAGCATCAAGTCAAAGCCTTAGATAATCTGTGGTGGGTAAGTCTTGGAAAAGAATGAATGAAGTTTAGATTGAGAAACATTGGCAAAGGGGGTAAATTGAGTCAAACCTGACAGAGCTTGACAAATTTTGAGTTGGATTTGATGTGATTGAATCAATGTAAAGAGAAGTGAAGCCATGATTGAGGTGAGTGCAAAAGGCTATCAGGTGGATGGAATTCATGTGCAAAAGGATCAAGGAAGCAGTGTGAAGTTCATGATGATGCACAAGCTATGAACAAGGATTTATACTTAATTTTGGGAACAATCAAGTTTAAGACCATACCTAATATCAAAAGCAAAGTGCCTTGTTTGAACTAAACCCAATCTGATCATGTTTAAGCACCTTATTTATGTGGAAATTCCGCCCAAGGCATGATGACTTAGTGCCTTATTTGCATGCAAATCCCGCCCAACCTCATGTTTAAGCAACTTATTGATGTGCAATCTCCACCCAAGTTGTTATGGCAGCACCATATTTATGTGCAATTTATGCCCTGCCCATATCAAGTTTTCCTTATTTAGGTGTACTCTCCGCCCAACAGCATGATGCATGTGACTTATTTCACTCCCAATTCCAACCTGCCCTAAGTGCATGTGCCTTATCTATGCCTAATTTCTACCCTATGCCGTGTATGGCAGCTTATTATGTCTCAATTCTGCTCAATCCCTAAGGCAGGCACCTTATTTACCCTCCACTTCCGCCATGCCATTCAAGGCAAGCGCCTTATTTGCCTTCCATTTCCACCCCAAGTCAAGTATTCTTGCCCAATAAGCCCTTCATTTCCGTTCTGGTCTAAGAAGTTTCAGATTTCAAAGGGAAGAAGCTGAATGAGTTGGCCATGTTGGAAAGTCAAACAAGTAAATCACTGATTAAGGATGAGCATGAGTTTATTAAGCAAATCGAATTAGCAGGATAAATTGACTTCAATCAGCAGCTAGCTATATTTGAACAACTCAAATTTGTGCAAGACACTATCAAATCTGGAAAATGTTGAAACTTAGTCCATATTTTTGTGTAAGACCGGGCCTATTTTAGATAGTTCAAATATTTCAGATCTGAATTGCAAGTTAAAAATGTTCATTGAACTGGCAAGATACTAGATTGTAAAAGGAGCTGTGAGTGTATGTTGAGGGATTGAATTTGGATTAAATCAAGTATCTGATCAAATTATTTAAAGAATCATTAAGCATAGCAGCAAGTAGACAAATTAGACCATGAAATTAAAATTGTCTTCATCTTGAATTCTGATTTCTTAAACATTAATCCTTTGACTAAATTATAAACAATATGAAATTCAAGTGTTCGATAAAGTGATGTTGTTTTGTAAGGTGGCAAGGAGCGGAATGATTCAAGTACAAACAAGGTGCCTCCAAAGATGAAGATCAAAACTAAGGTCCAAATCCAAGATCATGTTCGAAACATCAAAATGAAACTCAGAGAACAAGTGCAGCATAGTGATCAAGTCTACAAGTCAAAGATTGAGGAAATCATTACAAACTTGAATTTCCTTCAAAAATCCAAGTTCAATTGGATCGATCTAGCTACATCACTTCTACAAATGCAAGATCAAGGTTAAGACATCAAGGTGACATCAAGATTTCAAGTACAAGTACAAGATTAAGCCATTCCAATAAGAAGGTTTCAAGGTGAAGAGCTTCAAAAGACAAAAGAACTTCATGAAGATAAAGCAATTTGGGTATATGGGCCTTCACAATCTATTGAAGGCTAGGTAATGTTGACTATCAAAAGATACTCTCATCAGCAAGGGATTGATTAAGTCTATAAGATAACCATGTTGGGTTGGCACTCATTCATCTTCAACTAGTCAAATCATGTCAAGTGTTACTGTAGAAGAGCTCAACAATACTATGTTCAAATTCATTGAATTTGTTAAAAAGGAAAAAGTCAAAAGAAATTATCTTCTAAAGCAAAATTTGTTGTAAGCTCATATAGCATTTTATCATTGGCCCAATGATTGGTGCCTCCTTCTATAAGCTTCTACCTAACTTATTTTCTCATTGGCTCTTAAAGACTATATAATTTTCTTATTGGCCCACAAGGTGGTGCCCAATTGTAATTGAATAGCATTTAATGTTTGTAGCAATTAGTTATTTTAGGGCCATGTTGGCTAAATCTTGGCCCTTGATCTTGAATCAATTAGAGCCACTCGTACTTGGAGCCTCTATAAAAGGCCAACTTGAATCATTTGTAAAAAGGAGAGAGACTTGGAGAGATTGTTGCTATGATACTGCCAAATTGTTCTTAATTCATTGTTGATCTTCATGGTGGATTATTTGTATCATTTTGGAGTATTGTATGGTTTCTACATTTCCTCACTTAGATTAAGATTTCATTAATATCGAGAAGTAGTTGAGTACATGATTGGAAGATATTTTGGATGCATCGTTGTGGGACTCGCCTAATCCATACCACTAGCAATTTGTTGATTGTAAGTTTGACTTGCATGGTAAACTAGAAGTTTAGTGAGCTCCACTTCAATTATTGCTTGCACATTAATATGCATTCATTGAAAATGTTGGTATAGTGGTGATAATTTGGACATCTTTCACTTACCTTAGAAGATTGCACTAGCTTGGTGGAGTTGATGATGAGACTAAATCTCGTCATAAGTCTAGTGGAGTCACAAAGACATTAATCGTCTCTTGCATTCTAGCAATAGATTATATCTTCTTAAACCCATTTCTATTTGCAATTTGTTTGGTTAGAAGTATTTGAAGAGGAGTTGATGTCCATTGAATGAACAACATAAGTCCCTTTGTGATACCTAGCATATCACATCATTACCACAAAGTGAAAATCCCACAACTAGAAGGAACCTTGGGGTTGTCTCATTTGATCACACAATCCATAAACATTGTTTAGCATATGAGATTCCTTGTTCAAGAGAGAGTTTGAGATTTGGTATTTCATTTGGAATACTAGGTTTTCGAGTCTGCATGTTGAAGTGGTCATAAAACTCACATCAACAAGAGTATGAAAAGGCCAAATATTTAAAACAAATTCTTAGGTTCAAAGTGGTCTTTTCTTTAAAACTGACATGAGGAAAAATATTAAATGAAAGCATTCGTAGAAAAATAGCGAAAAAAAGCATTCACAAAAAAAGCAGAAAAAGCATTCACAAAAAATAGCGAAAAAAGCATTCTCAAAAAAATAAGAGAAAAATGCAAATCCCGAAAGGGAAGGGAGAAAGGGTGCTTTTTCGAAAGAAGCAACTTAAAAGGTGATGGGAAAAAAGTCATTTCATCTAGTACCACGCATGGGTGAAGAGGGTCAAACTTCTTGGGAGTGATATAAAAGCAATTTTGTGGAGTTCATTTCGGAGGCTTGGTTGAATATTGTTATTACTTATGATTTGGTTCTTGAAGGAGACTGTACTTCTTGCTGGTTTGTGAGGACAAAACCCCTTGCAAGCAATATTCTCCACGTTGTTAAGAGATACAATCTAAAGGATTGGGAATGGCTTCATTACGGGAGTCACATTGGAGCTTATTGGGAATTATCACTTCAATCTTCAATGACGAATATTGCAGATTTGATAAATAGTGGCTGTTGTGGGAAGTTTGGGAGTTCAGCAAGTGTATTCATTGCCACACTTAGTGTTGTTGTTGCATAAAAATTTCAGTTGTGGCATTATGTTGATGTGTTGATGCAAGGTAGGGTTTGAGACCCTTTATATTTGTTGATTATAATTGTTATGTACATTCATATTCATTTCTAGCAAATGGGTATGTTGAATTTGTGCTTGTAATCTAATTTAATCATATGGGTATCCACAGTTTGTAATATTACTTCAATTTCAGTTTGTATCAGATTTTGAGTGAATAAGTTAAAGTTCTCAGCATATTAATTTCGTCATTAATTTGCAATATAAATGTCTTCTATTCTATTATATTCTATCTTCCCTCTTCAAAAAAATTTTTATATCAAATTAGAAAAGGGCTAGATATTACAATGGTATCAAAGTTGGTTTTCCTGCCAACTTGGTGGGTTTATCAATTGCATCTGAGTTTACTGCTCTTGCATGTCAATTTGGAGGAGACCCGGGGTCTTGCATGTTGTTTCCTATCAGTGCATATTATATTTTGAGACTATCCAAATGTTTGTATGCCATTTTGGAGCCTTGCATGATATTGACATTTGTTGCATGTCGAGTTTGAGCATTTCCAATGAGAACCAGTGATAGGGAAAAAAAATATTAGAGCTATGCATCTTGCCAACCTAATGAGTTATAAATTTCAGAATTAATTCTAAAAGGTTGCAATAAGGTGTTGGTTTATTCCAGTTAGAAAGATGAAGAAGTTTTAGGAGCAACTACTAGAAGCATTGATAGAATTGAAGCAATGCTGTCAAAGCTATACTAAGAGTCGGTAAAATTATGGCAAGACTTTAAAACAATTTGCATAAGTGTGTGAGCATCCTAAATGAGTAATGTCTCTATTTGGTGTTAAGAAGAAATCAGAAAAAGGTTCTTCCAGTACAAGAAATCACAATGGCAACAAGAACAAATTACAAAGGAAAAATTTATGTTTTTCTTCCAAAGGGCTTTGGGAACCTAATCACTTATGCACTGGTAAAATGGAAAAGATATTAAAAGAACACAAGGGTATTGAAAGAGAAATTGAAAAAGATTTCCCTATTACTTATTCAAACATCACAAATCAACAATGTGTCAATATAGAATATGTTGCAGGTACCAGTATACTTAAACTCTCATTTCAAGAAGTTTGCTAGGTAATACAGAATGAGGAAATTATTTGTGATTACAATGAGGATGAAAATGAATCCTCATGTGTTTCATCTATTACAAATGAGTGCATTGATGAGATAATCTAATGTAGTCTCACTAAGTCAACCAAGGAAGATTGGACAAACAAAGAAAACGATAGAACTAACACAGTTCTATTTTCTATTTTGACAGAATGGCAGTGTCTTCTTCAATGGAAAGAATCAATTGTTGCTTCAGGTAATGGGTGCTCAAATTTTTATGTGTGTGGTTTAGAAATCAATATTGATAAGTGTAATTAAGAGATGATTTTTTATCATGATGCAAGTATGGAGGATAGCATTGACAATTGTGATGAAGATCTTGAAACAAAATCTGATTTATCTTTGCATGGGGCTGACTTTGAGCAGAAGTTTATGAACTTTGATGATTTGGATCCAACTGCTAAATATGATAATGAGGAAGAACAAGAGTTTTGGAACATCCTTGGAGTCATTGATGAAAGGTATAACAGTTCTGATTTTGATATTCATCATAACAACAATTCTCTTGATTTGCATAAACATGATTGGAAGAATCAATTTGTGGTGTTCTATGATAACCCATTGTTTGAGCCGAAAGTAGAGAAGACATATGGCAATCCACTTTTTGAGTTGGATGATGGAACAACTCTTGGTTGTAGTGCTGCACTTGGTGAAAATAGTAATGTATTGGATCCGGGAGAAGACTCAAGATCTGAGTTTGAGTTTGGTTTTCAGCCTACCATTGAACTAGGTTCATAGTATGAGATGATTGGTTACTCTCCTAAGAGACCACCGAATATGAAATATGCAAACGAGGAGACAAATGGGGAGTGCATAAGGAGTGTTATGACACTAGGAGATGCGGTTTCTTCATGGGATGCATTGATTCTTGGAGACTTCAACATTTCAGATTTTGAAAGGTTTCCTAAACTTGTTCTTGAGCTTGCTAAAAAATTCAGAACAGTAGTAAGTAAAGGTAGTTTCCACATTGTTTCTTATGTGCATTTTGGGAAAGAAGAATATAAATTATGACATCTACATACTTGACAATTTATCCTTTGCATTGAGTGATGTTATATATCATGGTAATCTTTCTTTGGGATTGGATTTGAAGACTACTATTGGTCCATGCACTTCAATTTTAGATGCTTTCATGGATAGGCTATAAGGGATTAACAAAGAAGTCACAAAATTCCATGATGAATATTTTGTTTTGGAAGGCACTTGGAGTTATGTTGTGCACCTTTCTAGGAATGTTGGAAATCAATCTTGGTTGGGTATCCATGCATCGGATTCTCAACAAGAAATGATGGAGCTTATTGCGGATGCTTGGAGTGAGTGTTGGAGAGATGATGATCTAAATTTCAAAATTGATAATGGTAATCCATTTCTTACTAGTCATCATGCAATTCCATTTGTTTATTTACAAATGGATTGGAGAGAGATTTTAAGCAGAGATTGGAGCATTGATAGTGTTTGCCCGCTAGGCTAAACTTACTATTGCATAGACATGGTACAGGAAATATAATAAATATAGACTATATCAAAGAAAAATAAATGCTTTCATTAATTATTCCAGACTGGCAAGTACATTTACATTGTAATGATAATACAATAATATCTCTCGTGTCCATCCTCCAAGAGGGTATATAAAGTACCCGAAGGGCCACGACTGAAATGTCGTGACGTAACTGTCTAACCTCTCAGTCACTAACGAGCAAGGCTAACATAATACTTTATTAATATAATAACCCGTACATACAATTATCCCGACAACATCATCCCCCCCAAAAAACAGTCATCTCCGGCAACTCACAACAAAAGGGAGATGAAATACACTACATAGAATAAGAAAATCACTGAGAAGAAGAGGCGGAGGGGCGTCCCTGAAAAAGCTAAAGTGTCGCCCTCCCCATCAATGCTGATTCCAGTAGGTCTTTTCCGTCACATCACAATCACATCACATTCCTCCAGTGCCTGCACCAAACTTGTCTCCAAAACATACTTTTCAACTATAGCCTCCGCTAACTCTTGTTCAAACAATACTGTCTTTCGAGCCAATCTAACCTCAATAGCCACCTGTGTTGCCTTCTCCACTTCCAACTCTAGGGTATGCTGAGCCAAGTGTCGCTCTACTGCCTTCAGCCAGGTGGTCAGCTCCTCCCGAGCTCTCTATGCATCCACCAAGACAGCCTCACATCCAGCCAACACCTACTCCGAGTGCCTCAAAACGTAGTACCCCTCTCAAAAGGCTTGCTCCAGTGCTCTCTCCACCTCCGGCATGCAGACACTCCATGCCTGCAACAACTCCGGGTCTCATCAACTGGTCACACTTCCCAAAGGCTGATAACTAAATAATTTATCGTGCCGTTCCGACGCCCCAACTCACAATTGTGGTGTACCTCAAATAGATGATGGGGGTCTAGGGGGCAACGCCCCCAGCGGGGTCGAGGGGCAAGGCCCCCACCGCCAAGACCAATTTAGCACCCTCAAACCCACGCAGGAGTCCATGGAACACACCATTTTCGTGATTTTCTTCCGATCCCATACTCTTTCTACCAACCGCTTATGTTCTCTTCACTACTTGTTTATGTCCTTCCTTTCGGTACCATACAATATTCACTGTGAACTGTTTTGATTTGTTGTTGTTTTTTAAGAACCTTCCTCTCGTTGCTGCCACTTTTTGTCGTACCCTTCTTATTTGCTCTCGGTTGTACGGAATTGCTAGACTTTCCTTGCCCTTCTGTTTTTTCTACCGTACAGTCTTGTCCTCCAGCTAGTGCGTACGACAAATGCAACCTTATGGTCGTACAATCTTCTTCCTGCTCGTACAATAACGGCACACTCACACCATTCTCCTTCAATGCAATTTGTTGTTGTACAGCGGCGGAATGTCTTGCCGCTATACGGACACGAGCTAATGTCTCATGTTCTTGTCGTACGGTGGTTGCGTTTTTCCCCTGTGCGTCGTGTTGCTTGATACCGTACGGCCCTTTTATTCTCCTACCGTGTGGTACGTGTGATATTGCCTTGTCGTACGAATGATTTCCATGAAGATACCTCCTGCCTTGGCCGCATAGTGTAGTCACTGCTTTGTTGTACGGTGGCTAGGTCGTACGGTCATTAAGTACCTTACGGTTACATCATTGTACAGTGTTTTTCACCATACCGCGCACTTTTCCCATTTTTCGCCGTACGGTACTTTTTATTTTTTTCCACCATACGGTCATGCATAGCTGTACGGGTTGTTTTTTTTTTCATTACCGTCGGGATGCTTCTCCAGTCACCCACACGAACAGCTCTCGGGTCGCCTGCCTGACCTCTCGAGTTCGTTTCCATCCTCTCAAGTGCCCTGTCCCTCCTCTCGGGTCCATCCTCTCCGGGTAAGGTTTCAATTTGGACCCGTTGATGGCCTCATGTATCTCCAGTCCATCGAGAGTCCACAACTTGACAGCCCCATCGTAGCCGACTTCCCAAAATTTTCCTATCTCATTCTTTAGAGTGTGCAACCGTTCCCTCAAGCTTTCCCTGTCGCCGAGTCTGTTTTCAATGGCGATCCAAAGGCTTTGAACCATAAATTCTACAGGGACCACGGTCTCTTGCCCGTACATAAGAAGAAGGAGAATAAAGATTTTGAAGGCTACGATCTTCCACACGGGATTCCAATTGTCGCCGACAGGAATGATCTTAAGTGTCTCTTCCTTGCCCAAATTCATTGGTTTAACAGACGGCTCCTTATACCTCGGGGGGTTTCGCTTATCAAATTTATGCATCAGGACTTCGCTTACTTTCGCATCCCCTTCGTCGTATTCACCATACTCGGAGGGAAATGTTTTTGGCACCTCCTCAATACTTAGTACATTGCATGCTGGTCGGAAGAGTTCATAATCCTCTATTTGCCAGTGGAAGAGACCGTTCAATGAATCTGCATCATCCTCTGCATATTCTCCCAGCTTAGCACGCCTTCACTATTTCGTTCCTTCCTTCATCCCTTCGATCGTTTTCTCCTTCGGAGTCAGATTCGGAGGAGGAAGCTATCTCCTCACTCACCAACTGGGTACGAAGATCAATTGTGAACTTTTTCCCTCCATTCTCCATTGAAAGGGTATTCCTTTTCCAATTATGGTTCGCTTTGGCTGTTACTAACCATCCTCTACCTAGTATGGCGTCATAGCCTTTCTACTTCAATGGAATGACGACAAAGTCGAGTACAAACGGTTGTGTACAGACAGTGACCGATTGTGTTATCAGCGTCCCGAGTGGTTTGATACCCTACTGATCTGCACCCAGTAAGTTGAAGGTTGGTGGCCACAAAGTGGGCTTTCCTAGTTTTTTCCACATTGCCTCTGGAAGGACGTTCACTCCTGACCCACTGTCCACTATAGTGTCTATTAGGATGGTGCCAAGGATGCCCATCTCAACGACTGTCGGGTACCTTCCACTGTTTACAGCAAGTATCATCAGGTCCGTTGCAGACCCGATGGGGATGTCCGTACGTGTTATTTGGTTGCGTGGCCAAGTTCCCCAACAGTGTCGTTCCCAAGTGAGGCATGGTGTGAAGGAGGTCCTAGAGTTTCACCGGTACCTCTAATTGTAACATTTGTCTCAGAATGTGTTGTTCTGCCTCCCTCCAGCTTGAGGTGGTAGCCATCTCCCATGTTTCTTTTGGTGCCTTCATCGCCTTCTCTATTTCTTCCTTACTCGCTCGTGTCGCTTGTTTTGCTTGTGACCGTGTGATGGCTAGTACCCCCTTGTCACTTCTCGTTCCCTCGATGTTGAGCAAGTTGACCCCGGATTTTGGGTAGTTGGCATCCTCGTGGTTGCCAGGACCACACCAGCTGCAGAGCTTCTGCGGGGTGTCGCCCTTGTCACAGTCCCTTGCAAAGTGGCCCCATTGATTGCAAGCTCAGCACTAGATCATTGGCCGACCCTTGGAGTCATATTGTATTCGACTTATGTTGGTGTTGTTATTGCCCCTTCCGCCACCGCGTCGGTTGCCTTCGTACCCGCCGGAGGATGCGTTATTGTTAGTCTCTGCCCCCGATGTAGATGGTTGCTCTTGGGTAAATAGCACTTGTTGATTCCTCACCTTCATGTTGTATGGGCATTCCTTGGTGGAATTGCCCATGATCTGACAAATGTCACAAAATGCCATTTTGGGACACAACCCCTTTGTATGGCCGCTCGCCTTGCAGTCCGTACACCAAATGTCAACTTCCCCCTTGCTAGTACCCTCTTTCATGGTCTTGAATTCCTTCATCATTCTCTCCATGTCCTTTTGGAGTGCCTTGACTTTTCCCTTTGACTTGCCATCATTGCCACTGTCATCGTCTGAAGTGTCATCTTCGTCGGAAGAGGACTTGCTTCTTTTCTTCTTGGAGGTCTTTTGTTCGCTCTCCAAGTCCATCGCCCGGTTATAGGCATCTACGTATGAAGTGGGGGGCACTATCTTCATTTTCCTCCATAGGTTAGATTTCAGGCCCTCCACGAACCATCTTTTCTTCAGGCCATCCGATGGCTGGCTAACCATTTTTCCGACTAACTCCTTCAGTCGGCGACTGTAAGCCCGCACAGTCTCTTTCTTACCTTGTTTGGTACCGTATATCTTGGAAACAATTTCATTGTCATCCCTTAGGAGCCGAAACTCCTTCTGGAATTCTGTCTTGAGTTCATCCCAAGTGGTCACCTTTGTTTTGTCCACATCGGAGTACCAGTCGATGGCTACCCCTCTCAGTGTGGCCGAAAACTGTTTTACCCATTTTGCGTGGTCAGCGACTCCATTCGCTGACCAGATTGTCTCGCACGTACGACAATGCCGTACTAGATCTTCCTTACCATCGCCATGGAATTTTGGCAGCTTTTCTTTGTTAGTCGCCATGTTTACTTTTCTAGGTGTCAACTATGTTTGCAGCACTGGTTGTGTTACAGGCTGGGATGGTACTGTCAGCGTCGATCCTCTGGAATTGTTTAGTACCGTACCATTTGATGTCCCTGAACTACTGGAACTGTCCAAGCCTGGTGGGCTACTGTGATCCCCGTGCCCCTCTATCACTTCGACACTCTCGACGACAGTGTTATCCTTGAAGAGCACACGATTATACTGAGAGGGGGGGGGGTGAATCAGTATAATAACCTTTTTAAATTTAAATGCTTTTATTCAAAGATAACATCAATTACTCAAATAAACAAATATGCACATGAACACAATATTTACGTGGAAACCCAATATGGGAGAAAACCACAAAATAATTTATTTTTATATAATTTTGTTCTTTTACAATGTTTTGTAGGCACCAACCTACTAGAGGCTCCAACCCCTATATTTATGAGCACCGACTCACTGGAAGCACCAACTCCCACACTTCGCAGGCACCAACCTACTGGAAGCACCAACTCCCCCTGTCCGGATTCTGAGCACCAACTCCCCCTTGTCCGGAATCTGAGCACCAACTCACTGATTTCAAAAACTTTCTTCCACCTTGATACTGTTGCTTAATTCAACTGACGATGGACACAATCTGCTCTCTCTAAGTCAGCCAATATTTTTCTCCTTATTTTCAAATATATGTCATTATGACAATATATTTATAATAAAAATCTGAACATATAACCATTAATTCTTCTCTCCTTTATACTATAACTGCTCTTCCTTTTATTTTCTTCTACATGCTGACTTCTCATATTTTAAAATTATAGTTTCAATATATTTATATATACATATCTTCAAATGAACTGATATGTCTCTAGGAAGATATGACCCTTTATATATGAAAAGGTGTCTTTTCATTTGAAACATTATTAACTTAAACTAAATTAATCTTTTTATCTTTTGAATATATTATCTCCTTTGATAATACTTTTCGTATGAAACTTTAAAACTTTAATATCAACTTCTATTATAACTTCTATAGTGAACTTAATAATATATATTAATATATCTTCCTTCGATATAAAACTTTTATGAAATATGCATCGGCTGGAAACTATTATCGGGCTTGTTTTGAAATCGATATTTTCAAACTCAACAGCAAACTGATTTCTTCATACTTCATCGCTCTTGATCACAATTTATACTTCTCTGTTTTGAAACCGCTGTATAAATTTGACGCTGCATAAAATTTTCTAACTGCTGTCAATTTAACGTTTATGACCCTGTATGTTTATGCCGTTCCTCTGTTTCATATGTATTTAATCTTCTTTAAAAAAAACAATCTTCATGCTGTGTATATCGTATGCTTTTGATATTTGTTGTTTCATATAATGTCTTCAAAGTATTCAACCGTCAACTGCTGTATATACCCGTTCTGTTATTTGCTATCAAACTGGAAATGTGCTGTTTATTTGCTATCGCTGTTAATGTATTCAAACTGCTGCATATAACATTGTTATCGCTGTGTGTAATACTGATTCTTTATGTATGCAGTATATCACTGCCATCAATATATAATACCGTCTCTGTGATTATAATACATATATTATAATCAATATAAACTTTCGATATTATTAATCAATATAATCTTTGCCGTAAGAGTATGTATTGCCGTTCATGATTGCCGTTCTCTGTTCATTCATCGGTGTTATATACGTATCTTCTTGTCTTGACACTCCTTCGAACCAATTCAAATGTCCACCAGAGAACGGTATCTGATGATAGCTCAGGACTGGTATAATGTTCAATGCTAGTAGGCTCGAATGAGCATCGAGAATGAGTATGGCAATCCTTCAAAACCTCCAAATGCCCTAAGTCTGCTTCAGATCTTCACCAGCAGTAATGAAGCCCAAAAGAAGGTAACTCCAAGCCTCCAAAATGTAGATTATGAACCCCAGGAGGTGCGGCTGACTGTGACAGCAACGGAAGTCCTTCAAGATGCAGACGTAGTCACTTTAGGCCCTCAAACGCAAGGCCCAGCAGTATCACGCCAAGTACTTGTAGAAACACAGCTATAAGAAGAGGTACAGCCCAGGTTGGAAGATGTATGACCAGGGCAAATACATATACAGCTATAACTACTAATTTGGTATGGCCAGCATAAACCAATGATCAGCAATGACTTCTTCTTGAAGAGTACACACTGCAAACAGTCAATATCCACCTATACTTGAGATAATCAATGTTACTTCCTTTTGTTTTAATCATTGTTTATCAAACACAGATAATTGAACCAACATTCTTTCAGATGATATGCACTATTATAGACCACATTATGCTCCAGCATTATATTCAATCTAATCTGTTTGTCTCCATGCATCTTGAAATCATAGTTACTTTTGCCATCAAAGCTTATTTGTGCCTCTGAAATTATATCTTGAAATTATATCTCTGTTTAAGATATGTATCTCTGTCTTCATTCTTCATCAATATATGCTGAGTATATATTGCCATTAATATGCTGTTTGTATTTCCGATATCACCTTCATATTCCTTCATATACCTTCAGATATGCCTGTTCGTATTCATTCATGTTCATTACATATGCTTCTAATTTTGACATCAATGACAATATGTCCATCAATCCTGAGCCTCCCTCCGTGCGGCTTCCTCTTCTTCCTTCCTCCAAGCTTCTCTTGCTTCCATCCGTGGGGTTAAGGTTAAGGACCCGAACAAGCTCCTTGTTTCCTCTAGGCAGTCCTCGTCACTTCTTCCGGCCTCCCAATCAGATTCCTCCAGACCCTCGCCTTCACTTACTCCCTTCGGTAGTCCTTCGGCGCGTCTTCGAAATCTCTCCCTTCGCTTGGCTTGCTGCTATGCAAGTACGGCGATTCGTGGTTTGTGCTTCTTCGAGTTCCTTCTTTAAATTTCTATTTTTATTCAATTGATTAGGCATTAATTCTATTCAATGATTTCGTCCTCATTCATCCTCACATTGATATTCTCCTCCAATGGTATTCCCATCCGTCCACTCATTCCGTCACTTGCCAAATTCGTTTGGCAACGGCGCCAGATGTTTGCCAGCTAGGGTAAACTTACTATTGCATAGACATGGTACAGGAAATATAATAAATACAGAATATATCAAAGAACAATAGATGTTTTCATTAATTATTCCAGACTGGCAAGTACATTTACATCGTAATGATAATACAATAATATCTCCCATGTCCATCCTCCGAGAGGGTATATAAACTACCCGAAAGGCCACGACCGAAACGTCGTGACGTAACTGTCTAACCTCTCAATCACTAACGACTGAGGCTAACATAATACTTTATTAATATAATAACCCGTACATACAATTATCCCGACAACAGATAGTATGGCCGCTCTTGGGAGTATTCTTTGGCAAATAATAGATTAGTTTTTTAGTTTGGAGCTTGATGTTTGGTTGTTGATTAATTATTATATTTTTTGGTTTTCTCTCATTTAAGGGAGTTGGTACACTATTCTTTGTCAAGGCAGTAAGGATTTTTCAGTTGATGATTGCTTGCAGGTGTTTTCCAAGCACTTATGAGTTGATTTTTTGTGAATCTATGTTTTTCACACATATTTATACTTGGAAAATTCATTGTTTATCCTCGGAGTTGGTTTGGGACAGAGCACTCCTATATGTTATGGTTCATCTTGAAGAGGTCCTTGGAGTTGTAATAGAGAATGTTAGCATCGCTGTCCACTCCCCCATCAGTCTATACATGATTTTGATCATTGTCCTGCATATAAGTTGGATGGGTTCTTTCGATCAACAATTGAGTACTTTATGGATGTGGTTGGTTAGTAGAGGTTTTTTAATCATAGGAGATGACTCTTTAGCAGTGTAACACCAGCATGGGAGTACATCGGGACGTGGGGATGCCAAGACGGGTTTTGGGTGCGGGAAAAAAAGGGCCTCAATTTCGGGACGGCAGGGGGACAGCGGCAGGGGTATGGAGGGGGAAGGAGTGGGGGGCTGCATACTATACATATATAACTTGAAATGCTAATTATGAAAAGATGTTTTAATATAACATACCAAATACTTGAACATAGCAAAATTGCAACATGAACTAGAACCATTGAACATTCAACATAGTAACATAATGAATCATGTTCTAAACTTCTATCAAAGATTCAAAATTCATTGTTCATTTATGAAATATGATATATCATAAAGATGATCATGATTACAATGAGCAGAGTAGCATGATATGAATCCCCCAAGCCAAAGTCCTCATCACTAGAACAAACAGTTAGATAAAATTAAAAAAAATTTAAAAAACTTGAAAATTTTGCTTTTTGGTCGTCCTGGGTGCGGTCGAGGGACGTTGGGGCAGTCCCCAAGTACTGTCCCCCGGCACCCACGTCTCAAAGCACCCGCACGGTGTGGCGGTCCTCTAGCTGCGGTGAGGGTGCTCAAGTGCGTGGAGTACTCATCCCGAGCACGTCCCCACACTCGGTACTTCATGGTTTTGGCCCAGGTGCGCATCCTCGGGTTTCACTGCTCTTTAGCTACTTTCATACTCACGTCTCCTATGTTTTCAATGAGATTTTAGTTTCTTTACCACTGCCCTTTTTTTTCACATTGTTTATGGTGACCTCACTCTATGGGAAGATTGATTTTGAGCTCTTGCCAACTTTAATGCAATCAGTTGTGGGAGATCTTCTAAGTATAGTTCAGTTATTTTCTACTTCCACCTGGGAGAGTATTGGTCACTGCAATCAATTCATGATGTTAGTATGCATGCCTCAAAATGATGATTGGTTGATAGCAATGAGTTCACTTGCTAGTATACTCAAGTTTCTCCCCTTGACACTTGGATATAAAGTGTCAATGATTTGATATCAATTGGTGATCACAAAGGTACTATTTGTTTAGCTGATTTCAGGGTTGGTTATGTTGACTTCTTCTATTCCAACCCCTCGATAGTGTTGGATCAATTTCTTGTATGGTACTTCATGAGGGTAGATGTTTTTATTTTTTCGATGAGGTGATTATTCTCTTTGTTACCCAGAATCGTGATTGGCAGTGAATTTTTTGATGTAGTCTTTTTCAAGTTACCTTGGCAGGATATATTACATGGCATTGATTTCAGCCCTCTCAGGTTTTTCAGCATGGGTGTTGATGATGATTACTTTTCTGGGTCACATGAGAGGAGAGTGAAATTTGAGAATGTTGGTTTGCTAGTTGTGATTAGAGCGGCGCAACGTCAGCAAGGCAATTCCTTTATGAGATTGATATGGAACCCTGGGATCACTTGGGTTTGCAATTTAGTAGTTAAGGATGAGGAAGCCAATGTTGACTTATTGGAGTTTACTCCTATGATTTTCCAATTTAGTTCTTTTAGAGAGCGGTTTCCTAAGGAGTTGATGTTGGCATTAAGGGATGGTAACCGGTAAGATTGCTATCGGTACATGACAAAAGAGATATTGTCATTGATTGGCAAAGAGGCATTGACATTTGTGACTAAGGACACCAGTGTTGGATCTGTGAAGCAAAGACAAGTACAACTGACAACAACAAGTGCAAGGAGAGACTCAACAAGTGCGAGGAGACACTGGTTTGGCAACCGGTGACACTGTGCACAAAAGCAGAGACTATATCTGATCATCAGTGCAACCGGTCACCGAGGGAGATGCAATCAGTAACCGACAACAGAAACCGAGGAAAGGATGCAACCTGTATAGCTAGAGGAAGGTAAGGTGACAGGTGAAAGCTCTTACATGTGCACAACTTAAGGATCTTTACCGATCAAGTGAAGACTTCATCATGATAAATGAACCGGGGAAAGCCATAGTAAAGACACAGTTATCTAACTCTTTGACCGGGATTTACTGCACTAAATCCGATAGAGTATGAGTTATCAAGACAATCAGTACGAGGCGCGATTGAAGGTTTTAATGTCGGAGTCCATGGCATTAAATCATGGAGATATCTCTTGTGAAGGAAAGCTTCTGACATGCATCTGTCGTTTTCTTTCATAAAGCAAATAAAGCATAGCATGCATCGGATGTTTCCTCGGTGAACTAGTACTCCACTGGGTGATGGATCCGAA
This sequence comes from Chamaecyparis obtusa, assembly GCA_027943335.1. NCBI lineage: Eukaryota > Viridiplantae > Streptophyta > Pinopsida > Cupressales > Cupressaceae > Chamaecyparis > Chamaecyparis obtusa. The sequence goes on along the minus strand of BSBK01008236.1, from coordinate 260,666 downwards.
GGTGATCTTTAAACAGGTCATGCATGAGAAAAGCAATTAGGGCAAGAAATCTATCTATTCTTCTACCTAACAAGAATATGGTTTGCCCTCATTTTGCAAAAGTAAAGAGTGAACCTGTATGCTGAAGAAGCTAAGGTAAAGAGAGAAGAGAAGAAAGAAGAGTGTGCAGAGAAACACAACAGCAAAGGGGAACATACCTGCAGCGATCGGTGATGTTTCTCAGTTGAGTATAACAGAGATCTTATCAGGCTAAGCAAAGCCATTTCTAAAAGGTCAAACTCTCTATTGTTCTCTAATAATTACAATAGCAAAATCTCAGTATTTTGGGTGGACATTAACAGATCCCTTGTACTAAATCCCTTACCCGGGTGACATCTGTTCAGGTGTTCTAAGTCCTCTAACCAGGCAGGCTTTAACAGGCCTTATTGTATCAAATCCCTTAACCGGGTCGTATCTAACAGTGCGCTTGTAATCCTTTAACAAGGAAGGCTCCTAATAGGGCACACTTCAGAAGAGTGCAGAATTTGTGAGATTTCCTCACACCGTGGTTTTCTCCCGATTTGGGTTTCCACGTGATAAATCTGGTGTTGCTTATTGATAGATTATTTGATGTTGTTTTTATGCTAGAATCTGTTTTTCTTATAATTGTAGTATACTACATCAGATTTGTTTTAAAAGTTTTTATAGGTGTTGATTCACCCCTCCCCTCTTAGCACCGGTTGGGACTGTCAATTGGTATCAAAGCCAAGTTTCTTTTCTTTGTTTCTTAACCGCAACAAGAAAAAGTCAAGATGATGAGAAAGGAAGGACCAAAGTTCTCCAAGGAAAACTTTACTCTATGGTGCAGCAAAATGAAGTTGTACATGAAGACCACCGGAGATCAATATTGGACTCATGTAACCCATGATTACACTGAACCCAATCGTACCCTGACTCCTGATGAATTGAAGATCAAGACAGAACATACAGCTGCAATGGATATGATAGCAAGCATGCTCGCTGACTATGTTTATGCAAAGATTGAAAATCTAGATACTGCTCACAAGATGTGGGCCAAGCTGCAATTAGTGTATGGTGGTGACCCACATGTACAAAGAGCTAAGGTAGAAAGCCTCAGAGGAAAATATGATGACATGAGGATGAATGAGGGAGAAGATATTGAGCAATACAGCAACAAAATCAAAGAAGTGATTAACTCCATCAAAAGCGCTAGAGGAAAACTAAGTGAGGAGGAGGTGGTAAGTAAAATACTGAGAATGCTAAGGCCTCAGTATGCTGTCAAGAACCAATCAGGAGCTCATGTTGCTACTGGTAGATAGAGTAAAGGGAATCTATTCTATCTGGACTCAATGGAAGGAGTCTGCCTTATAGCATCAGTCAAAGGAGAAACAAACAAGATCTGTCTTGCGACCAAAGAGTACAATAGTTGGTTGTGGCATAAGAGGCTCTGCCACATAAACTTTGACAGTATTGTCAAAGTGAGCAAGAAGAAATCAGTAAGAGGACTTCCTGAGATTACAAAATCTGACACAGGTATTTGTAAGGATTGTCAGTTAGGAAAGTTGACAGGAACAAGTTTCAGTAGTAAATCTTTTTCTGCTGAAAATGTTCTGGATCTTGTACACAAAGACTTGTGTGGACCTATAAGAACAAAGAGCTACTATGGAGACAAGTACTTCATGCTTTTTGTAGATGATTTTTCAAGAATGATGTGGACACTCTTTCTTAGAGAAAAATTAGAAGCCTTTCACATGCTCAAGATCTACAAGGCTCGAGTGGAGAAGGAGACCGGTAAAAGCTTAAAGTGTCTAAGGTCAGACAGAGGAGGTGAATACACCTCTCAAGAGTTCACTCACTACTGTGAGGAACAGGGAATAAAAACGCAGTTATCTACACCAAGGACTCCTCAGCAAAATAGAGTAGCAGAAAGAAGAAACAGGAGGTTGATTGACTGTGAAAGAACCCTAATGATTCGAAATGATCTCCCTCATCACTTCTGGAGAGAAGCTATCAGTATTGTTGTTTACACATTAAACCGAGTTCAAATCAAGAAAGGAACCGATAAGACTCCCTATGAATTATGATTCAGTCACACTCCTAGTGTAGGCTACTTCAAAATTTTTGGTAGTAAGTGTTACATTAAAAGAGATATGTATTCTGGCAAGTTTGAGCCGAAGAGTGATGAAGGCATATTTTTGGGTTATTCTACCAAGAGTAAAGCCTACCGGTGTCTGACTAAGAGAATAGGAAAAATAGTAGAAAGTATCAATATAAAGGTTGATGAATATTCAGAATCAAAGGGAAAGATCAGTCATAATAAACATGACTGTATGGAGGATCATAATATTGGAAATCTTTTGGAAGTCAATGAAATAAATACTGAAGATGAAAGAGAAGAATAGTAAAACAGACCTCTGGAGTAGGATGTTGTCCCTGAAGATGACAGACCAACTCAAGATGATGAACAAGAAGTTGTTCATGACCATGCTGAAGAAATCACTCAACCAGAGGAACAGAGACCGATTCTTCCAAGGTATGTCACATATCCCTCAACTGATAATATTATTGGTGACAAACATGCAAATGTCTTGACGAGGAAAAAGGCTAGAGAAAATATCTGTTTATTTTCCTGTATAGAGCCCAAAGCCACCAGGGAGGCTCTAGAAGATGAAAATTGGGTCAAGGCCATGGAAGAAGAGATTGAGCAAATAGAGAAGAATGACACATGGATTCTTGTGTCAAGACCACAAGACAAGAATGTCATTGGGACAAAGGAGGCAAAGGCAAGAAAAATTCTGATTGCTTCTAATTGTTATTCCTAACCGGTTACTAAGAGGGGGGGGGGAATCAGTAAATACTATTTCTATCTTCAATTAAGCCTTGTATAAATATTCTTGCAGAATAAACAGAATGTAAATAACCATTCACAAACAGAAATAGAAATACTCAGATCAAGACATCATATATACGTGGAAACCCTCGGTTAGAAGGAAAAAACCACGGTGAGACAAAGCTCACAACTTCACTACTGCAGTAACGAATGTGCCTGGTTAAGAGCTTACAAAGCACTTGCAAGAGTGCAACCCGATAAAGGGATTTGGTAGAAGATCGGTTAAGATCTTGACTCTGTTAGGAGTCGCCTAGTTAAAGGACTTTCAACATCAATTAAGATGCTACCCGGTTAAAGGATTTATACACAAAACCTATTAGGGTTCACCCTAATAGAGGGATTTGAATATGCTTTAATAGAATAAAAGCAATGATCTGAATTGACACCTTTTGTCTGATTAGATCATACCTGTTAACCTTTCTGCTTTGCTTGGTTGTTGAACCTTTCTGCCTTTCACCTCTGGTGACCGTAGCTTCTCTCAGAAGATATCTCTCTCCTGCTCTGTATACTCAACAACTCTCTTTTTGTGTCCTATAGCCTGTATTTATAAGAAATTAATCTTATTAAAACCTAACTCATAAAACCACAAAGCTGTAAACTCACCCAAAAATCATGCAGCAAAAAGTTTTGCGAGATGATCTTGTGTTTACCTTGAATCATCCACGTAGAAACAAAACTAACTCCTATTAAAAAGCTAACTCCGGTTCAAGACAGTGGATGCTCTGTATAATCCGGTTTTAAATCAGACAATTCTGCATAATCCGGTGTGGATTATTATGCACTTGACCGATATTAATCTTATACCCGATTCATCCCCTGTATGCACTATAAGACTGGTACTATGTACTTTGTTAGGTCTACCGGTGCATCTCCTCTGTTTAGTCTACCGGTGCATATATAACAACATGAGTGATCTACCAGTGTACCTATACCGGTGGGAATGGTGTTTGCATCTAACTTCACCATTGACAACTTAAATTTGCCAACAATCTTCCCCTTTGGCATTGGTGGCAAAACATCACTCACTCATCACAGTTAATTCCTTGTCCTGTAGACTTCCCCTGTTCTTGTGTTGCCTTCTGCTCTGTAGCTGAATCAAATTTGTATGTATTCTGATCTTCTCCCCTTTACTTGATGTCTTCTTCCCCTTTTTGCCTCCGTAGGACAAAGGGTTACATCTGTAACTTTGTGAAGATGTCCTTGTACAAAAGTATCAAAATTTGAAGTCCTTGTCATCAGACTTGCTACAACTTGTAATTGTTGTTGAAGTACCCTTATGTTGGTTGATACCGTTACCTTTATCTCTTCAACCTGTTTGTGGAGAATTTTTATTCTCTTCTTCTCATAGTGATCAATGGCAATTGTCTCTAGATCAGTGACATCTTCTCCTATTGCTTCTGCCAAAATCTCCAATTGATCTATTACAGGTTCATCTTCATCTATGTCTGCATCCGGTACAAAGTTGTACAAGATGTTCTTTACACTTGTGAGGACCATGTCTTGTTTCCTCTTTGTTAGCTCCTTTAGTTGCCTAGTTGACATTTTGCTTATGTCAACCACAGTCTCACTAGCCTTGCTCTTCTTGGCTTCTGTGTCTACTGCAAAGGATAACTTCCTCTTGGATGAGGACGAGCTTGGAACATCTACCTGTTCCTTTTGCCTCGGCTCCTATACCAGTTGTTCTTGCTCAATATGTACAGGTAACTCTTGTTCCTGTTCTTGTTTTTCTTCATTCCCCGGTTTTACCATCTCTTACGGTATTCTTACCTCTTCTGGTCTTTCTTCATCTTTCTGTACTTCCCCTTTCGATTGTACCTCTACTTCTAGTTGTGCATCTTCTTCCTGTTGCAATTGCTCTTCTGGTGGGGCTTCTTCTTTGTGTTGCTCTTTTGCTATATGTAGATCACCCACAGCAATTTCTTCTTCACCAGTTGTTCTGTAGTCAGTAGTCATCTTGACCGATGACTCTCCCAGATTCACATGTTCACCAAATGTGAACTGTTCCTTACGAATTTCTTGCTCACCGATTGTTGGTTCTTCACGAGTGGTGAATTGAGCTGGTGGCTCTTGTGTCATTTCAGGTTGATCCTGTGGACCTGTTGCCTTGAGAGCACTGAAATCATATTGTTGCCAGAAATCTAGTGTCTCTTTATAGACTTTGTTCTCATAACCATTTATTATTTTGGCAACCCTATTCTTTGTATCCAGATTCATGGATACTTCCTCCATTAGAAGTATAATTATGTCTTCACTAAGACCAGGTTGCACCTATGACAGTGTCTCATTAACATTTCTACTGTTGGAGCCCAGACCGGTTCTCCATTTAGTCATTAATCTTGTATTTAGTTCAGGAGGAAATTTAGACTTGTAGTCTCTTGGAGTTCTGTTGTAATCCAAGAAGGTTTCTAACAGAGCCACTATTATTGCTTGTTTATCTTCCTCTCCTAGCACACTATACCATTTAGCCACAATGGCTACTTCTCCAAAATCCATTACTTCATCTACTATATCATTAACAGTCATAGTGTGAGCCTTAACTCTTTCTAGAGATACAAGAATGGTTGGAGGAGCTAGATCACCACCTTCGTTGTCAATGATATCGACGATGACCGGTTCAGTCGATACCTTAGCTTTCACTTGAGCTTCGGCTCCCAGAATTCCCTTTCCTTTACCAGTATCTTGTACCGGTGGCTCAGTGTTCTTTTGGCATGCTTCTTCTGCCTATTGTTGGGTTTGAAGAAGCTTAGTCCATGTTGCCACACCTTCCTCATGAACTTTGTCAACTTCTCCAACAAGCATCTGACTGACCCTCTTTCTTAACAGAAAGTTTTGCTTGTGCAATTCTGCTTGTTGAGTGGCCTCGTCCAAAGTGAGATGATTCTGAACCTCAAGCAGAGCTCTAATCCTTAGCTCATTTTCTCTTTCCATTGAAGCTTTCCATCTTGCTTCAAGAATTTCTTGGAGATCGTCAAGGACGACCTTATGAAGTTCGGTAGGAGTTAGATTGAACTTGTGAATGCAATAGACTACCGCTTCCTCTATTTTCCTCCAGTCTTCTTCATTTGTCAGATCATATCTCCTTCCTACTTATGCCATACCACTTGAACTCTTTAATGCTGCCACGTATTCATTGATTGTGGGCTTTCTTTCTCTCAGTGCATCTTCCTTCACCAGTTTAGCAGATTTCCTCTTGCTGACCAGAGGAGTTGGGTCCTCGGTTTCTGTTCCTTTTGTTTCTTCCCCTTGAGCGTTGTTCGCTTGTTGTGCTCTTTTCCTTTGGACTTTCGGTTGATTTGCATCCGGTTTCTTCAGTGTAGGGGTCCTCTTGACATAAACATTCTTAATTGGTGCCCTTTTCTTCAGATCCTCCTGGATTTCTTCAAAGGTCCCAAACCAGTAAGCAAACAAGTCCAAATCACAGTCTTGCAGGGCATTTGCATATGCCTTGGCTATCTTTGCAGAGATCTCATACCCTAGTTCAGGAGCATACCCGATTCATGGTTCCACTGCTTGAATGATGCAATGATTGATGGAGACCCGAAAACATACATCGTCTTTGTAGGAGTCAACAATAGTTGACGGCACCCTCTCCCTAGCGTGCATTCTTAGCTGGAATGCCTCAAAGTATTCAATCATGACTTTTCCGAACTGGTTTCCCAGTTGATTGGCCATATCACTGATCTGGATCATGATAGGTCGATCGGTTCCCCAAGTCACCTTTCCTATTCCCGAAAGAAGTTAGAATAGTAAAAGTAAAGGCATACCAGTAGGGTTCCATACCTTAGGGATTTCTTCTTGACGATACCGAGCTTCTTCAGATTCTCAAAAATCTGTCCTCGAAGCAAATATCGTATTGGGCATTGTAGTGCATTATCCAATGAGCGGCATGAATGGCTCCTCCCAGTATGCTATTTAGGTTACTTGATTGATAGATTTTGTAACCTATCACTGCAGATGCAAACCTGTAATGTCCCCAATTTAGCAGGTCTCTGCAGTGGAGCTTAGTCAATTCATCAATGCGACCCTCATGAGCTGACAGTGTGTTTTGAAGGTCTCTGGGAGTTTCTGGGACGGATTTACTATTTTTGGTAAGTCTATTTTTAGCAGTGGCTATTTCTGGCAGGGCAATGCCTATTCCTGATTGGGCAGTTGGACCTGGTGCTTTGTCAGAGTTCGTTGATTGCAGTCAAACAGTTCTGTGGCTTATTTTTTTTTAAATGTGTTATTAAATTAAATTATTTTGATTTAATTTAATAACTTATGACTTTATAACTTTATGTTATAAAGTGGAGTTATTTTTAAAGCCAATTAAGTGAAAATATTAAAAAGTGTTTTTTTCTAAAAAGCCTATATATTCTACTCGAAAAAGCACTTTTATTATCTTATGCAATCATTATTTTTTCTTGGAATTTGGGAAGAAGACAAACCTGGCTAGGGTTTCGAAGACTGATTCCTCTTTCGTAATTTGAGCCATCTTCTGTCGGTGGTGAATTTTACAGCTGATTGTTTCTGAGATCACAATTCGGTGTTGTTGTATATCGGAATTGTGAAAGTTTCAAATCTGAAGATTCGTGGTTTGCTGATGAAATTGTATTTATTAATACAATGCAATGAAGTTTTGAATTGTAATTTTCGGAGGCTTAAGTAATTGATTCTTGATTTTCGAAAATATTGACAAGGAGGGAATTAACGTAGAATGTAGATTGCTATGCTATCTTTCATGTTGTGATCGCACTCTAATGGAAGGCATCTATTTGATGGCGTGATTTTACTACAGGCTGCATCAATAACTGAATTCTGGCACGTGCCTGGTTAGAGACTTGCGGCTGCATTTTGGGACACATGAGTATTCAGCACAGGGTCGTCTGTCAATTTTGTGGGTGTTGTACATGCTAGGATCAGTCACGGCATTGTTTGGGAGTATTCACGTGAGGGACTTTGCTGGATAGCTATCCGATACATGATATTATAACAGCCAATAAGGTGGCAGCAAACAATTGTGTGAAGACGTGAAGTCTGAATGGGAATTTGCGGCAGTTCAGGTGCATACATTTAATTTGATATGTGATTATTACAAAAGCTTGTTGTAATAAGAAGTTGAATTAGTAAATGTTTATCCAGAATATTATTTGTTTGAATTAGATAATTAAATATTGGTGGGAGTATTATCGGAATTTGCCTTGCAAGATTATTATTGAAAATAGTTGCATTTATTTTTTTGAAAGTATTAATAAACATCCAGGAAGAGCCGATTCGGTTCTTCACAGAACCGAACTCCATCTTCAATGTCATTGACGGTCATTAGCCGACTGTCAAATTTCGATTTCGTTAATTTGGTGACCACGGCATTGGAGATAGTTCTAAGAGTGAGAGGTTCCCCTTGGTCGCTGTACTTGGTCACTCTGTGCAGGTCCTCCTTGGTGATTTGGGTGCATGCTCCTTTTGCAAGCTAGAAACCAGGGTCATGCACACGATTGAGAACCAGTCGTATCCAGTCAGGTCGGAAAATGGCTGGGTAACAAACTCCGTTAATTAGCCCTGAGGACACCAACTTCGCATATTTGTTTGGAAGCTTTCCGTCTGTGCACAGCAAGAGGTACTCGCTCTAGATGAAGGTTTCACCCAATTCTTCTTGTTTCGCATGAATGAAAGCGGTAACATCTTCCATCATGAGAACTCCATCAGGCACAGATGACAGTGCACCAGACATGTTGTTTTCCCTGTTCTGGACTACCATGATGTCATAGACAGGTCGGTCAAGTTGATTTGCTTGAATCAACTTGGAGACAGATGATGATGATGCCATTTTTATCAACCGGTTTACTCAGAAAGTAGCTTGATCGGTCTTACAAAAAATATCTTATCGATGATCAAAGCACGAGAATATTACTCAAGCATAGGAAATTGTTAATCACAAATCGCAAAATAAAAGAAAATGAGTAATCCTCCTTTCTTTATATAGATTTAGGGCATAACAGTAATTACCAAACGGTAACTATTTGTTAACGGCTATTGCATTAATTACCTTACCTAACCTTTCTTTCCTTTTTCGCCAACCGGTATTCAGGCTTTTATTTTTGTTTGAACAAACCCCAGTTGATCAACACTTACCTGCCTGGTTTAACTTACCGACTTAGTGAGTTTGATGCTCACCAGTCCTACCGGGAACAGCAAATGGGCTACCAATTCCCTCTAATCCTTTTAGGCTCAGTTTGCTGAAGAGATATCACCATCAACAGACGATGATCTTCCCTCTGTCTTCTCCTCAGCAAAGCTCTTTGATTCCTTCTTGAACCAAATCTTCTTGACTTCTTTCTCGATCTCTTTTCCTCTATTGTTCTTATCATTGGAAGACAAGGTCTTCATCACCGGTTTGACTAATCCTTTTCTTTTGTTCACTGACCGGTTCCTACAATCTTTGGCCAGGTATCCAGCTTTGTTGCAGGTGTAACAGACTATCCCGGTTGTCTTCCATGGATTTACCCTTCTTTTGTTAGGTGAATTACACCAGGAGTCATTATGACTATGCATGCCACAGTTAGCACATTTGGTTGTGCTCCGATTCTTGTTTCTTTTAGGGAATATCGGTCTCGGTGGGGATCTGAATGCCATTGTTTTGGATATGCATTCATCAGCTTTGTGTCCAAACTTGTTGCATGCGTAGCAATAGCCCTTGAAGCTTCCCCTGCTTCCACTGGACACACTTGTGGGGCAAGACCAGCATTCAGTGATCTTGTGGCCATACTTGCAATAGTTTTTGCAGTAACTATTAGTTGGCTTTACCGGTGCATTTCTGCAGTTACTTGTCTTATGGTCCGGTTTTCCACAGTGATTTCAAGAAGTGTTGAAGGTCTTTTTACCTTTTTGTTCTACAGGTTTCTTCTTTTCTTTCTTGCTTTTGTTGGCTCCAGATGACTCACCGATTTCCTTGGTGTCTTGTTCGGTGAACCCAAGTCCTGTGGAATCTTTGTGCTTTCTTTGAGCTTTTAGTTGCTCATTAAGCTTTACTGAGCTTTCGTTGTATCTTCTAAGGGTTTCATTTCTTTCTTCGAGTTCTTTCATCTGTTCCTTCAGTTGATACAACTCAATTGCCAGCCTCTTGCATGCATCATCTTTATCATGCCAAATCTTTTGCATGTTGGCATTTTCTTGAGTGACTATTTGCATGTCTTCTTGAAGTTGCAGAATGACAAAATCACTTTCCCTTACAGCTTCTTCTGCCAGATTTCTTACTCTCTCAGAGGTTGTTAATGACTTAACTGCAGTGTTTCTTTCATCTTCAGCTTTCCTCTTTTTCTCAATCAGTTCAGTCAATCTTAGGGCATTATCTTCCTACTCTCTGGTTTCTCTCCATGAGCTCAGAGACTGCCTCCTCAGCTTCATCTGATCCACTTTGCCCAGAGAGTTCATCAATTGTTTCATTGCTCTCACTCAGCTGTAGAGCCAGCTCCTTTCTTTTAGCAAGGGATCTTCTCAGCCTATTCTCAAGAGAGGCAATGATGTCATTGGCTTCCTCAAGTTGCTTCTGATACCTATAACCCTCAATGATCTTTTTCTCAAACGGTTAAGTTTTATATCTAAGAGAACTGAGCTCTGATACCAATTGTTATTCCTAACCGGTTACTGAGAGGGGGAGTGAATCAGTAAATACTATTTCTATCTTCAATTAAGCCTTGTATAAAGATTCTTGCAGAATAAACAGAATGTAAATAACCATTCACAAACAGAAATAGAAATACTCAGATCAACACATCATATATACGTGGAAACCCTTAGTTAGAAGGAAAAAACCACGGTGAGACAGAGCTCACAACTTCACTACTGCGGTAACGAAGGTGCCCGGTTAAGAGCTTACAAAGCACTTGCAAGAGTGCTACCCGTAAAAGGATTTGGTAGAAGATCGGTTAAGATCTTGACTCTGTTAGGAGCCACCTTGTTAAAAGACTTTCAACATCAATTAAGATGCTACCCGGTTAAAGGATTTATACACGGAACCTATTAGGGTTCACCCTGATAGAGGGATTTGAATATGCTTTAATAGAATAAAAGCAATGATCTGAATTGACACCTTCTGTCTGATTAGATCATACCTGTTAACCTTTCTGCTTTGCTTGGTTGTTGAACCTTTCTGCCTTTCACCTCTAGTGACCGTAGCTTCTCTCAGAAGATATCTCTCTCCTACTCTATATACTCAACAACTCTCTTTTTGTGTCCTATAGCTTGTATTTATAAGAAATTAATCTTATTAAAACCTACCGCCAAGCTGTAAACTCACCCAAAAATCATGCAGCAAAAAGCTTTGCGAGATGATCTTGTGTTTACCTTGAAACATCCACCTAGAAACAAAACGAACTCCTGTTAAAAAGCTAACTCCAGTTCAAGACGGTGGATGCTCTGTATAATCCGGTTTTAAATCAGATAGTTCCGCATAATCCGATGCGGATTATTATGCACTTGACCGGTACTATGTACTCTGTTAGGTCTACCAGTGCATCTCCTTTGTTTAGTCTACCGATGCATATACTCTGTTTAGCCTACCGATGCCTATAAAGCAATATGAGTGATCTACCGGTGTACCTATACCGGTGGGAATGGTGTTTGCATCTAACTTCACCAATGACAACTTAAATTTGCCAACAACCTTGCAGGACAATATTTTTAGAATATGGTAGCACAGATCTCCTAGGTTGACTTGAGACCCTGGGATCATTCTTGGCCACATTCTTGATCAATTTGATGATTGTGGAATTTCTCTGACATTGCTTGAGGACAAGCAATATTTGGGAAGGGCGGAATATAATATCCTCATTCTTGGGTTCTCTTGTAGTGCAGTCGGTGTTGGTTTTATGGGTTGATGCCAACAAGATCAAAGGGGTATTTCAATGTCACAAGTTTGTTTAAATGGGTATAATGAGCGTAACGCCTTTTCTGGAGCCTTTTCGATCACTTTCTCCTATACTTACTATTTTTATTAAATCAGTAATGAGCACCAATAGAGTTGGTTGGCATTTTTATTATTGCCGAAGGAGTTGGCTTTGATGTTCATCCTGAGATTTGATATAGTCCAAAGCTATTAAATCAAATAATGATAAGTTATTATTTTATAAAGTCAAACTAAATATTTAACTTTATTGTTATATTAATTTAATTTATAAGGGACTATGGAAAGGCCAAATATTTAAAATAAAGTGTTAAGTTTAAAGTGGTCTTTTATTTAAAAGTCACATGAGGGGAAAATATTAAATGTAAGCATTCATAGAAAAATAGCGGAAAAAAGCATTCGCAAAAAAATAGTAAAAAAGCATTTGTAAAAAATAGCAAAAAAGTGTTCCCGAAAAAATAGGAGGGAAAAAAGCAAATCCCAAAAAAATAGGGAAAGAGAAATAAAAATGTCCTTTTTTGAAAAAAAAAAAAAGCAACTTAAAAGGTGATGGAAACAAAGTGATTTTATTTAGTCCCACATGCATTGGTGAAGAGGGTCAAACTTCTTGGGAGGGATATAAAGCAATTTTGTAGAGCTCATTTCAAAGGCTTGGTTGAATATTGTTATTGCTTATGCTTTGGTTCTTGAAGAAGATTGTGCTTCTTCTTGCTGGTTTGTGAGGACAAAACCCCTTGCAAGTGACATTCTCCACGTGGTTGGGAGAAACAATCTAGAGGATTGGGAGTGGCTTCATTACAGAGGCACATTGGAGCTTATTGGAAATCATCACTTCAATCTTCAATGGCAAATATTGCAGATTTGATAAATAGTGGCTGTTGTGGGAAGTTTGGGAGTTCAGTTAATGTATACATTGATATACTTATTGTTGTTGCATAACAGTTTCAGCTGTGGCATTTTGTTGATGTATTGATGTGAGATATGAGTTTGAAACCCTTTGTATGTGCTGATTATAACTGCCATAGACATTCATATTCACTTTCAGTAAATCGGTATATTGAATTTGTGCTTGTAATCTGATTTAATCATCTGGGTATTCACAGTTTGTAATATTACTTCAATTTCAGATTTGTATTAAAGTTTTCAGCATATTAATTCCATTCTAATTTGCAATATAAATCTGCCTTCTATTCTATTATATTATATCTTCTCTCTCCAAGTAAAAAAATACGTGAGACCAGAACAGAGCTGGATATTACAGCTCCACCCACAAATCCTAGTACTAGACTGCCTTGTGTCAGCGCTCTATCACTTTGATACCATTTAATCCAAGAATAATTTTCTCCAGTACATCAACACATAAATTTGCTCATAAAAATCACAAATCACAAAATAAAATGCAAACAAAACTCATGAAATTTTAGTTAGTTTTAACTTCCATCAAACCAATCCTTCAATCTACTACAAAGATTACAAAACATTGGCCAAACATGACCTCTCACTTTCACCTTTCTCTCTCCCGTCATTTTTTCTCTCAACCCCATGTAGCCTTCTCCATCTTCAATGCATCATCATTACAGCTCTCTATTACTATTGTTTTAAAACAGCCCCAACAATGGACTGTTCAATCACCCTCCTCTCTTCCACATTGTCCCCCCTTCCAACTTCTTGTGAGGTTTTCACACCATCGCCCCAAAATATTTGGGGACCCCCAATATTTTTTTTTAGCAAGCCTTGGCAATTTTTCCTAGATCCAAAAGTTTGGGTGCCTTAGCGAATTTTGGGCGATCTAGAGGTTTTGGAATGAGAATTTTACACCTTGGATGTTTTTAAAGTGCCTGGGGGGGTATTGCTTGTTTTCACCTTGTGCGAAACGTTGATTTTCTTAAATAGTCAACTTTGTCTCCAAGCCAAATGAAATTCGATGAGAAAATTTTATTTTAATATCTGGCAGGATAAAATTGTAAATTTTGGACTTGATTAAATTTTGAAAATTGATGAAATTGAATAACTTGAGATTTTCAAAATTTAATTGTGAAATTGGATATTTTTGGGAAAATATTGTAAATTGTTGGTGGAGAAAACTAGAAATTAAATAAAAATTTGATATTAAATTGCCAAATTTGAGTTTAATTGCCAAATAGAGATAATAAATTGCAAAATATAAAAAATTAATGGCCAAATGGAAATTAAATTGCTAAATGATTTTTTTTGGATTGCAAATAATTTTAAAAAAAAATTAAATTGCCAAGTGGGATTTTTGAAATTTTAAATGAGAAATGAATAAATGAAAATTTGAAATTGTTTGAATTGTGATTGGCTTGCAAATTTTAATTAATTTTGGTGAGGTTGTTGTGATTAAATGCATTTATTTGGCAATTTTAAAATAATTAAAATCATATTTTTGGGCTGAGTGTTCGTAATTTAGAAATTTAATTTGGGCTCCTTTGTATGTTAAATTCAATGTATTTTAAGGCCTAAGAGGTGTGAAATTCAAGGCAAGTTATTGGGTCCACAATGGGGAAAGTTTAAAGCTATATTAGAGGCCTAAATGACCTTTTTTCAAAATTTCAATTTTTGGGCTTTTGATAATTTCGGATTTGGCTAATTTAAATCCATAATTTTGCACAATTCAATGCAAGTGGCTTTCTTAATTTAAATCTGCCCTTTCCTTAAATTAATTTAATTTTTTTGGGGCCATGGATTGGTTAATTTCAATGTTTAGGGGCCCCATATGGATTATTTTTTGGAGTGGCCCAATTTTATTTTAAAAAGGAAAATTAACATGCTATTGCACAGATTTTTGTTTTTGCAATGGGCTGGCCCAATTTTAAATTAAAATTAAATACCCAAGGCTATGTGATTTAATGCATTTAATTTGGGTTATATGTTTGGCAATTTAATTAATTTTATTTTCCCTCCAATGCAGGTCAGCCCTATTTGAAGAGGCAAAAAATTAGTATAAAGGGAGGGCTTGTCTCCTTATTTTTCTCATTCATTTCTTGCTTGTCTCTTGGCAGCCAAGGAGGAGCTCTTGGAGCAGCAAAAGAGCAAAATTTTGCAAGGAGTGCATTTTTGGTGTTGTCTTCTTCTTCTTTGGAGAAGAATTTGTTGGTGTAGAGGGCAGGAGGTTCAGATTTGCAAATATTAAGGCTCAGATTTGTCAATTCTCAGGCATCCACACTCATATTTTCAATTGGCAAGGTGGAAAAGTTCAGATTTGTGATAGAGGAGGAGTTTATTGATAGTGATTCGTAGCGAGATTTTGAAGGGAAGAGATCCTCTTGTGGAGACAGAAAATTTTTGAGAATCAAGCTAAGCCAATTACAATTCCGGGAGATCAAGAGGAAGTTATCAAGCCAAAGAAAACCGGTGAGTGGCCTATCTTTTCCTCTCTCCTTAATTGCTTTCATTTCATTGGTGCTAGTTTAGGTGTTGAAAACTAATTTCAAGAGTAGAGCTAGAAGTTTGGATATTAAGTTGATTACTCGATTGTCTTGATTGGCTTTTTTCCCCAAGTTCTTGCTTGCATTTCATCATTGCATTTCATCTTAAGAGGAAGAGTTGGAGTGATAAGTGTAGCCCATCTTAAGGCAACGGCGGGGAGTGATAAGTGTAGTATTCCACCCCTAAGGAGAAGATTGGAGTGATAAGTGTAGTCCATCTTAAGGCAAAGGCGGGGAGTGATAAGTGTAGTTTGCATCATTGCATTTCATCTTAGGAGGAAGATTTGGAGTGATAAGTGTAGTCCATCTTAAGGTAACGGCGGGGAGTGATAAGTGTAGTATTCCATCTTATAGGTAAAGTTTGGAGTGATAAGTGTAGTTTCATCTTCATTGTAGAAAAGGTGGGAAGTGATAAGTGTTTAGGATGAATGATGCCAATGCAAGCAAGCGACCCAAAGGAATTAATGCTGAAATAGGAGACAAGGAAGTCATGATAACCAATTCCAACTTCCGCTCAAAATTGAAATACGTTGGAGACACCAACATTGGTACCTTTGATATGATTCAATTAAGAGAGAGGTTGAGAGACAGCTAGTCCCCTGTGGCAAAGAAGATCAATCGATATGGATTTGTGCAAGGAAGTGTTCAGTCTACCCTAGCAGCAAACAGGATACAGCAAATCAGAGTGCAACGACCTCATCGTGCTTCTCAGTCAAATTCCAGGCTCTACTGAAGGTACACAGTTTGATCCTTGGATGTTTTATTTTATTGAAGAGATTGAGAATGGTTAAGGAAAATTGATTGGATTAGGATCACTAGCATGAATTTAGAGTTGCAACTTAAATAGTACAAAATCGGGGGCAAATCTACATGGGGTCCTACTTCTTCAATTCGGGTGCAAGACTACTAGTGATGCTTTGCCAGTCGAACCAAATCTAATCTTGGGGAGATGCATTGCACCACTATGGTTGAGGCAAGTACTTATGCCAAAAGGGCAAGGTTGTGGCAGTTCGAACAGTTGAAGGCAGTCAAGGGTTAACCAAGGAGGAAAGCATTGAGGAAAGCAGTTGATGAAATCAGTGATGGGTGGATTGTGGAACAATCAAGGAGATATGGTGAGGGCAGGTGCCCAAAACCCAAGGTTATTGAAACAAAGATGCATGCATGCAGATCAAATCCAAATAGGAAGGTTAAAAATGGCAAAGTATTGAAGTAAGGAGGAAAGTGATTGAAAGGTTGAGGGAGGTCAAGTTTGATTTCAAGGCGGTGGCTAAGAGCAAGGCTCTTAAATTGCACAAGGTTCACATCCAGGCAAGCCACCAAGGTCAAGGCAAGATTACCCCAAGTGCATGGAGACCTCACCCTTTCGAGGTCAGGACATCAAGTACAAGCAAGTTCAAGTGGTGGTGAGAAAATTTCTAAGGACAAGGTCAAGCATCCAAGGCTTCATCTCATCTCAAGGATTAATGAACTTTATAAGACAAGGTTGATGAGGTGGCAATTTCATGTGCATGCAATCAAATCATGCCAAGTGTCCTATGTTCTCATTGGTTGACAGATTATTGTAATTTTCTCATTGGCCCACAAAGTTGGTGCCCTCATGTAATTGGTTGAAAGATGGTAACCCTAATTAGGGTTTGTAAGGTTTAATCTTGGCCCTTGATTTTGCCTCTTAATCTTGGCCACTCGTAATTTTGAGCCTCTATATAAGGCCATTTGTACTCATTTGTAAAGAGAGTTATGTTGGAGAATTGTTGCCAAAATACTATCAAAATTGTTCTCTATTCATTGTTGTGGTTTGCATGGTGGATATACATGATCATTTTGGTGTATTGCATGTTTCTTCTCATCTTTCAAATTAAAGTAGATTTCATTTCAAAGTTGTTAAAGTAAGGATAGAAGTAGATGGCTAGTTGTAGGGTGATATTGGTAAATGTTTGATAGGGATCTATATACTAGGCCACTAGCACCTTAGCGGCTTGTTGAGGAGCCTTGTGTGGTAATCTAGTCTAATCGCTCCCAAGTTCTACTTGCATTTCATCTTTCCGCTTGTACTTCAAGTTGGGTTGGAAGATAGGTGTTAGTGTGAAAATCCTAAGAGTTTCCCTTAGAATCATTGCACCAATGGAGGTAGCGCCGCTGGCAAGCTTTCATTAGGTTTGATCCCCGTCCATTTGCCAATCTTTCCATTCTATAGGAGGAGTAGTAAAGCAGTCAATAGTTTAGTAGTGAGAGTTTTGAAGAGCAAAGTTCGAAGTGACATAAAAGAAGAAAGACATTGAGTATACATTGCAAAGCTAAATCTCATCATAGCAAGAATTTGACATCTCTCAAGTGAACAACGTAAGCCCGCCGAAGTGATTACCAGCAAATCACATTTATATAACTGAGTTAGTATCCACAGGTGTAAGGAACCTTGGAGTATCGTTGTATACTTTTCAAGAGAGGGTTGAGTGTTTGGTACGCCGTATCAAATATTCAATTGCTATATGTTATGTAGTGGTACAAAACTGACATCAACACAACTCCTCTACCTTTTTCTCTCTTGCTGTTGTTTTCTCCTTCTTTACGATAGACTCCTTTGACTTTTTAATGCTGCTGTTATTTATCTTTTTAAATGCTTAAACAAAAGCATCTAAACTCCCCTTCCTAAGCAGCCCCTCTCCTACATTTTCTCCATGCCTTCTCATTTATTATCCCCTTTCATTATTAACTGATGTTTCTGTTTTAAAAACCTCATATGGCACCATTCACCATGTTTAATGTATTCTAACAATTTTTTTAAAAATGATGTTCGGATTTAATTTGAGAGAGTAGGTGGAAAGATACCCACGCCCTCCCCTTCACTCTTCTACTTTCACATTAAGACCAATAATAATGCCTCAATCTGATTTATTTTGCCGACCAAAACTAAATTTGGAAATTTCCATTGAAAATTTATAGCTGCGCCAATTTTGATTTAATGATTTTTCTTTTATAAAAAGAAAGTCAAATTTTCGAGAGCCTGCAATTATGACAGAAACCTGAAAAATGACTTTTGCATAACATCTTACTGAAAGCTCAAAATCACTTGAAAATTGACCAAGATGCATATACTGACCTCCTTAAGTTCCCATCCAAGCCATTTTGTTCCATCTCCAATTAATCTCAAAAATTAATATTTTTTGTAAAACCACCAACACAAAATTCAGGCATTAAAATTTCCCAAACGGTGAGGAATTTTACTACGATTATTTTTGCATTTTTGATGAAATACAATCAAGAAAGTACCACTATAAGTATTTTAGTCCAGCTCTTACAGATATTTACGAACAATTGTTTCCATATAACTGCCTACAGCACCTTTTAAAACAACAAACTCACGAAAACTTGAAATTTTCAAATTTGAACACATGGAAGCATTTCTCATGCTGAAAGATGCCTAAAAACACCCAAAAAACCAAAACACGCACTAAAGTTGAAGATAATACTTAAAATCTTTATGGGTGATGCAAGATCAATTGTGAACCAGATGCTCCTACATTAGGTTTGCCCAACTTGAATATCCACAACATCTTTAAGGTTTTTTGTAAGATCTATCTCTACACAGACTTGATGGTGAGGATGATCCAAATAAAATTGTTCAAGTTTGACACAAACCACAATGCCTAGCAAAGAGGCTATTTGGGTCATAATATTCGACCCAGAAGACAAGGGGAGACCGGGAAGCTCAACCCAAACAAGAATTTGAAGAGACTTGTCTCTGAGGCAACAAATCATAAGTCCAAGGTTTGAATACCAAAAGGTAAGACTGGACAAGCCAAGAGCCCAATTTGAGGAAAATGTCAACATGGTTGGCCTCAATGAAACGAATAAGAAAAAACCCCTTGGTGAAGTTTTGCATGATAATGAGCTAGATCCCATGTGGGGTCCAAGCTTTGCAACCAAATCCCTGAGCATGCTTTCAAAGAAGACCCTACCCACAAAATAGCCAACTAGAGTGTAATTCTCTAATCATTTGCAAGCATTATCAAATTCAGTGAGAAGAATCACATCTAGGGATGTTTCAAGGGATGTAACTTGTGGAGCACCTTGAGTACAAACATCCAAAGGCATTCGAGGAACACTTTGGGTACAAACTTCCAAAGGCATTTGAGTAGGGGAGTTACTAGATGCCATCTTCATGCCTTCAACTTCAACAATAGCAGTTGTGGAGGAAAGAAAGTCAGAGGCCATACAAAGGGAGCAAAAAGAGCTCACAATCTATGCGATGTAACCCGCTAAATATAAGCAAGCTGCAATATGACACAGGCACATGGATGAATGAAAAAACCTCGTTTCTTTTCCTTACAATAGAATATACTTGGAGTTGAAGAAAGAAGACTTGCACATGGGTGGAAAGGGAGATGCTTAAATTTTTTTTTTTTAAATTAATGTCATATTTTTATTTTTCTAGTCGGTAAAGTTAACAACTAGAAGTTGGTGTCTCAGCCAACAAATGATTTCGGTCTAGAGTACCTTAATGCTATGTATCTCAAGCGAAAAATGAAAAGATAAAAGGTTGTGCTTTAGCTCATAGCCAATAGAGATACTAACATGCCATATCCTTGCATATCTGAAATTTGGAAAAACCGTATACACCAGTTATACATTAAGGTAAAAAATAAATTATACATACAAGGAGTAAAAGGCTGCCTTAAAATTCAAGGCATGTTGAGATGTCAATTTGGCATGTCATTACTCGTAGGGATTTGATTCCAATGAAGATATATATTATAGACTGTTTATTTCTTATAAACACAAATTTAGTCCTCTGACCAAGCTCAGAAGTGAAGCCAGTCTGATCAATCCACTTCCATTAACTTTGTATATTATTTACTGTTTAAAATTTAATTTCTTGAGTTGCGACATCCTGACCAGGTCGGGGAATACACCAATCCTTTTGCAATCCACATACAAGTATGATACTAAATTATTGATATTTTGCATATATGAACCGGAAACCTCCAACTTGAAACACAAAAGAAAATTTATAATTATACTCAGAGCCAAATAACAAGTTGTATTAAAAATTAAAAATCCTTACAGATTTAGCAGCGGCTTTTCTGTGCATTGACCATTTGCCTTTATCTGATTTTCTAAAGAACTTAGTTTCAGCGGTGCTTTTCACATCTCCACTTCCACCACCCTTGTTATCTGGCCTATTTGCATTCACAGGAAATTTACAAATAAATTTTTCGGGCTCTTTAGCCGAGCAGGCCTTCAAATCATATCTCTGTAACCCGCCAAACAAAAATCAAATTAAATTAAGTTCAAAGCCCTTAAACCACAGACACAGGCAAACGTGTAATGGGAAAAAAATTATCCCATAAAATTTGCGTAGGTTATTTTATACCCGGATGACTTTTCTGATGAGATGGCCGCACGTCTGGCAAGTTGAGTTGTTCTTTGCCATGGTGGTGGCACAGGTGAGGCAAATAGGATCAATGTGGTTGCACTGTGAGGCGTACAGATCCTTGTTCGAGTCACAGGAAGTGCACTTGACGCCATCTTTCATGCACTCCATGAGGGTGGCGGAGATGAAGATGACCACGAACACTGCAGTTGAGAGGATACCGTGCAAACCACAAAGCCATCCTTTTGAAGGTTCAGTTTCAAGGAACGGTTATTGTCGCCCTCTGTATTTCATAATCAGTCCTCCGGTTTTGTTTTTTTTAATATACTTCGATGGCATTAAAATGTGTGGAATAGTAAAGGAGCGAAGTTGTGTTGGGGAAGAGTAGAGTAACCAAAAGGGGTATAATAATGGTGATCTTTTTGTCATATTGACCTTCCAATTTCTAATTTCTAATATTAAAGGAGTCTCAAAAATGATAACACATGTACTAATAGTTAATCATTTTTAGCTTTTTTCTTTAGTAATTGGTCCATTTGTACACCACTATTGGGACATTTTGTAACAATTATTCAGACATTTGGCCACAAGTACTAACATTTTTTAGTGAATGACTATTGGTGTAAGAACATAGTGAGTATCGAGCACGGCACTTTGAAATAGCCACTTTTTTTACCACTATGTGTTCGATGTTCTCTACAAAAAAATTTGTGAATTCCCAAAAGTTGAAACCTTAGCTTTAAGTGATTTACTTGCATACGGAGACAACAACAAGAAAATGTCAAAATCTGACATAGTGCTTACAATCTACAAGTGCACAAAGTTAGGGTGTGGGAGTACTAGGTCATTTCCCCGACTTGGTTTTACTCTTCGTTATAAACTTTGAAGTCCTTTTCACACCAAGAACTACTTTTAAGTATCTTTTTTCTATGTGGTTCAAGTGAGGGTATTGTGGGATTTTTAAAAAATTATGTAGTGATATATGTTTTACAATATGGAAAAATGTAAGAGAAAGTGGTCTAGTTATCATGTATGTTTGAATAATCGTTCATTCCTTCATTTAGTCTTTCAGTTATTAATTTTTAAAAGTTAAAAAAAAAAAAAGATAATTAAAAGTTTATTAAAAATGTTCGCATGTATCAATAGCCATCCACTTATACCCTCAAGGAATCCCTTGCAGCACTTGTATGGTTCATCCCTTGCAACTGTACGTCGTACGGACTTCAACCCCCCCACCCCCCTTTTGTATAGCATTCTGTGCGCCCCTTTTATCAACATCGTATGGTCTTTGTGTGGCTTTCGTACAGCCTTCCTACAGTGTTTTTCCCCTCGGTGCAGAACTCTGGAAGTGTGTTTTTGTATGACCATGGCTAGGAATATTACATCTAGTTATCATGTGTGTTTGAATAATCGTTCACTCCTTCTTTATTTAATATTTCAATTATTAATTTTTAAAAGTGAAAAATAAAAAAGAAAATTAAAAGTTTATTAAAAATGTTCACATGTATCAATAGTCATCCACTTATACCCTCAAGGAATCTTATTGCATTTCATTGTATTGCATCATCTTGACAAACAAAATAAAACAAGGAAACTATAATAACTTATGCACAACATTTTCATTGTATTGCATCATCTTGATAAACAAAATAAAACAAGGCAACTGCAATAACTTATGCACAACATGAAGTTTCAAGACATTCAGATCATATTTCATAATGTTATCACTATCAAAAGATTGTGATGCAAAGCAAGCAATACTTGGTTTATCAACAAATTTTGTGACATATTTTTGTACTTTGCAACATCAAACCTAATACATCGTGATGAGAATGGCACTGAGAAGAAATTCAATTGAAACTACATCAAATTTCATTAACTCTTGGAGTTTCACCACCAGTGTAGGTTAACCAACATGTTTTATAGGATATCAGGTATTGGGGCACCTTACGACCAATGCAGATCATTACTAAGGCTTGGAGATGATATGAAAGCATCTCTTGTATTAATTGAGAGTTAGTTGATAAGTAGATGTGATAGTTGGTTTATTAGGAGTTGGGAGATGATAAGAGTAGTTGAATTGTTGATTATAGCTAGTGTGTACTATGAAAAGCACCTTCATAGGGTTAGTATTGTCAATAAATGAATAAAGTAACCAAATTACCACAAATAGCAAGCTAATTTAAGCAAATGAAGACAAAAAGCACTCTATGGACCTCTATTTAGATTTGCTAATGCAAAGCTCTCAGCAAGCTTCCATTAGTGACAGCTCTAAAATGAGAATTTAAATGATAAGCAAACTAAGAATTGAATTCCAAAAGAAATTAAGCCTTAATTAGTACTATATTTCCCTTTCTAGCTCAAAATTGCAAGAGGTTTGATGTTATTCTCATATTTGTGGATGATAATTGAGTGATTCATGCCTTGCTTTTATAGATTTTGGCAAGGGTAGGGGGTAGAGTTGAGTTGATCATGGTTGGATTAGGGTTAATTCCATGGTTCCACCTTTGGAGACAATTTAAATTGATTGTCCTCAAAGCTTGGGACAAAGAGACAAAATGGGTGGCCAAGATGCTCTCACCTTATGTGTGATTGAGATTCATTTTGAGCTTGATCCATGTGAGTTTGATCCTTAAATCCTATTGGTTGATGCATTTCCCTCCCATTTGGTGTTGAGGGAAAATAGGGATTTAATAATTGAATTTGTTTAATTTATTTAGCCATGTGTACCCCTTAAATGGGTTGATTTGATTTAAATTGAACTATACAATTAATTAGATTAATTGCACAATTTATAGATTTAACTTAATTTATTTTATTTGAATTGACTTTAATGGCTTTTCATTTTCAATTAAATTTGGATTATGGCTTGATTACAATTTTGCTTTGATTTTAGCTTGATTTTATTTTATTGCTTTGATTTTGCCTTGGTTTCTCACTTAAATTAATCTTGTCCATTTTCAAGTGATTACATCTAGTCATTATGAATTTGGCATGTTAGTTTGTAATAAGCATGTAGTGGCTTTTGAGCTAATTTATAATTACACATAGCAAGCCAATGAGCATGTTGTAATCATTCTATTATGTTGAATCAATGAGAATTTTTTATTATTATATGATATTTTTGTGTTAACTCTCAGTTGTATGATTGGACAATCATTCATCTTGACCCTCCATCCATGAGTGCATTAAGTGGTTTTAGAGTGAGCTTTGAATCCTTTGGGAGTGAAGGCATTTAGAGGGTGAACATATTATCGACTTGAGCCAACCTACAAATGTGTGTAAATAAAGCATAGACTATGAGTTAGTTTTAACCTTTTAGTTAGACTGTCAACCTGAGGTAGTTGCATTAGATTTGAAGGAAAAATGTCACCAAGGAGGATGCCTAGTATGGGCAATTTTGCCAAAAAAGGGAAGAAATGCTATATATGTTGAGGTCAATGAAGATCTAACTAGATATTGTGGAAGAATATAGGAAAAGAGGTCCAAAACCTAGACATGCGGATGAGAGTACTGGTGATGAATTAAGAGCTCCAAATTTGAATGAGGAAACCTTGGAAGAAGAGGAGCTAAACTAGAACAAGATAGTGAAAGCTATTTCCAAAATTGGCAAGAGACCTATAATTTTGAAAAAAAAATAGTCATGAGATGGCAATTTGAATCTTGAGGAATTCATTGATTGGATAAATGAAATGGAAGAATATTTTGAGTATGAAGAAATTGAAAATCCAAAAAGCATCAAATTTACAAAAAAACTTGTTGAAGTGACATACTTATTTGGTGGAGTTTAAAAATAATAGAGGAAAATAAAGAATCATGAAGTGGAATAGAATGGTGATAAAGTTAGAGAATTAATTCATACTTGTTGACTATGAATTGGAAATATTAATGAAATTGCCAAACCTAAGGGAAAAAAAAAAGAATATAGTGAAGGAGCACATTGAAGAATTTTATGTGATGATCATCAGAACTAGTGATAATAAAACTAATAAGGAGAAAGAAGTGTGTTAAATATATGAACTTGGAATAAACATCCACAAAGAATTGATTTTGACAAGGATGACAATAGTTAAAGAGGTCTATCAGTTTGCACTAAAAGTTGAATAAAACATTTGAATAGAGGTAGAAAGGTAGAGGAGACATATTCTAAAGGATTAAGTCATAATACAGTGAAATAAAAACTATTTGCAAAGTAAAATAAGGATGGAAATCTACACCACATGAAAGAAGTGATAGTTTCCAAGGGAGAAGGCGAAAAAAGGTCCCACCACAATAAGAAAGGAAATAATAGTACCTACGATAATTATGAATATAAGAGGAGTGGCAAGGGATTTGATGAGAAGCTATTCAAAGGAGCCTATTTCAAATATGGAGGAGAATGACATTGCACATTAAAATATCACTAGGCGAATGATAGAAAAAGAGAGTAAAATAGCACAAGAGTGACATATGTGGAAGAAGAATGTGTTATATCACCAAGATCTATAGGAAAAACTAAGAAAGGTGAATCACTAGCCATGAGGAGATCTTTGTTAAAAAATAAGACAACTAAGGAAACAATACAAGCGAAAAGATTTGTTCAAAATGGTATACAACTTAGGAAGTAAGTGGTGTAAAGCTAACATTGATAGTGGTAGTATAATTTTAGTTTATGAGGAGATGGTAAGGAAGTTGAACTTGAAAATGATGAAATGCCTAGACCCAAATTTGGCAAGGATTGATGGTCAATATACGTCAAAAATTGAAATTGAAAGAGATACTTATTCAATGATTAAGAATTCTATGTCAAAATTCAAGCCTTGAAGAAGTGGAGACATTGTTTATTTCTAAAATATTTTGTATTGTATGCTAATCATCAACCATTGCAATATTTGAATAGTCATGGAAAAGTAAAACAAAGACACAAAAAATGGTTATAGTTCATTCAGAGCTATACATTTGTATTCAAGCACTAGAGTGGAAGTCAAACAAGATTGTACATGTATTAAGTAGGAAAAGAATCTTGTTAATTAAGATGGATGCAACTGTAATGGCCTTTGAAGAGTTAAAATATTTGTATGAGGATGACCTAAATTTAATAAAAACTTAGAAAGAAATTAGAGAGCCAACAATGATAAATAGAAGTAAGTGGCTATATTATTTCAATTTAGATTGTATGTTATTCAAGGTACGCCAATTGTACATTTCTAAGAGTTTAATGTGGGAGAATTTCATCAAGAAGAAATATAGTAACAAATTAGTACAACACTTTGGTATAGACAAGACAGTGGATTTGGTAAGTGAACATTTTTTATTGGCCTCAAATTTACAAGTATGCAAAGAAATATATTCAAGAGTGCAAAACCTATCAAATTGAAAAATGATGTAGTCAAAACACCAAATCATACCAATCCTTGATAGTGCTGAGAAGACCTTGGGGGACATAGGCATAGATTTTATACAAGGTTTTCCAAGGACTAAGAGAGAGCATGATTCCATATTTTTAGTAGTGGACCAATTTTACAAGACATTACATTCCTTGTAAGAAAACATATATGATGTTGTACATGTTCTAAAATAGGATTTTATGAGATTGCATGATTTATCGAGGACTACGATTTTAGATAGAAACACCAAGTTCACAAGATAGTATGATGTTGTACACATTTTAAAATAGGAGAATGTGAGATTGCATGAATTACCATGGGATACCATTTCAAATAGGGACACTAAGATCAAAATATAGTTTTGGAGGATATTATGGAAGAAAATAAAGATTGGCCCAAAATCAATTCAACATTTCACTCATAAACAGGTGGACAAATAGAAGTAGTAAATAGGAGTTTGGGGAATTTGTTGAGATGTCTAGTTGGGGATAAGGCATGAAATTAGGATATAATACTATCACAAGAAAAAAAATTCATATGATAATTCAATGAGTTGAACTACAAAAAAGACACCATATTAGATAGTGATAGGATTGCATTCTAGAGGAGTAATTAGCTCTAAGATATCAATAAGGAAGATAAAAGAAGTGTGAAAGAAGAAAAATTTGTGAGATATATGTAAACAATACACAATCATTTCAGGGAACACTTGAAGATAATGAATAGAAAATACAAAATTCAAGCAAATGAAATGAGGAAACACAAGAAATTTATAGTTGGAGAAGCAATAATAGTGCATCTCAAAAAAATAAAGATTCTCAAATGGTACATACAATAATCTAAAGATGAGTAAGTTTGGTCCATGTAAGATTCTTAGGAAGTTTGATTTAGGAAATATATATATGAGGTTGACATACTAGAATCAATAGGCATAAATCACCTTGCAGAGACAAAAATGGCATCCCCCTTTCTAATTCACCTAAAAATTTGTAGCCACTTTAGTGTCCATTCCCCTAGCATTTAAGTAGTCTTATTTTATCCCTTGCATTATCCTTCTCCCTCTCAAGATTCTCAAGGTCCTTTTTAGTAGTTATATTTTAGTGTCTCTTTTGCATTAACTGTGTGTTGCCTTTGCCACCATCATTTTATTATGATTTTCTTGGACACTAGTGTGTCACACAAATGTTTGTGCGTCATGCATGTGTCCTAAAACATCGTAAAATTCAAATGCTATCTCTGATTGTTTCAACACTTGTCAACTACCTAGGTTAGTGTAAATGTCTTGGAATCTTGTAAACAACTTTTGTTAGGACGGGTCACTGTTAACCTAGAAACAAGTATTTAGACATACTCCATAAGAGAGATCATCAATATAAGAATTGAATTGAGATGAGGTGAGTACAAATGGTCTTGTTTATAAAGGCATTAGTAGATAGTTAGAGTGGATAAGGCTGAGACCATTGTCTCAACCTAGAGGAGTTAGAGTCTAAATATGACTCAACAATATCCTTGTGGAGGAATTAGAGTTCAAGTATCTACATTATCCATCTACCTAATAAATGTTTTCACCTAAGTAACTTAAACAAAGAATAAGTTGGTCAAATAACACCCTCCCTTAAGTTCAATTTAGGGAGTACAAAAATGTAGTAGAGATTCTCTATGGGTCTTGATAGAAAATCCATGTTAGGTACCCATGTACAAGTACAATACAACCTCTCATAATCGAAGAAAAGGAGAAAACCAAGTGGGAGAAAACTCCTCTCCAAAAGAGAGAATGAAAAATGTTGAAAAGAAATGAAAATGAAGGAAGGATGTCTACTAAAGACCCCCCCCAGGAATACTTCCTTTACCCCTAACATCGGTCATAACTAAAGATAGTGAGGAGATGCAAAAGGTTTGGTGAATATATCTTCAACCTTCTTCTCAATATGCAAATACTCCAATGACATAATCATAGCTGCCAAGTTCACAATCCACTACTACAACTAAGTTCACAATCCAATATCACACATTCATATGAGGACTATCATAGCTTCCCACCATCAACACATGCTACTCATCCACCTCAACTTCAAATATGCAAGTCTCTAAGGAGTTTCACAAAGAAGGCATCAAAAAATTCAGCTCCCAAAGATGATGATTTAGGTCATCCACTCCATCATGTAAGGTCATTAGTGATGAGGCCCTTTCACCTCCCACACCTATCATTTCCCTACCATATCCTACACTTATTGATCCCCTTACATCTCCTAACACCACTTAAAACCTTCCATACATAAACTTCGTCCACCCTCAATCCCAATAGTCTCGTATGGTCATCCAAATCCAATCTAATGAACCTCATGAGTCCATCATCCCTCCATCCATCGTAATCTAAGAACCTCCCATCTTTCCATCCCCTCCATCTGAAGTGTCTATCCATTCATCCCCCATCACACCATCCACACTAGTCCAATCATGCCAAGAGCTTTTCCTAGAGCATGTCCAAATATCTACTGACACACCTTCAAATCCTACCACTCCTTATCAATATCCCACCAACTCACTTCCTCCATTACATGATCCAGTGTTTCCACCCACTCCATCTCATGATCCATTGTCATCCACTCCAAATCAAGATCCTGCCATTCTATCTACTCCATCTCAATATCTATTATCATCCCCCCATCCTAGTCAAAATCACATCATCCCATCTCCTCCACTTCATGATACTTTATTTATTCCAATCCAAACTATCCCACCACCATCACTTTATCCCCTTGGTTCACTTACATTCATCCATGGTCATCCACTAGCAGTAAAAGAAATAAATTTCATATGTATAACTTACACTCCACCTAATAATGGACTCCCATCTTGTTCCCAAAGTAAGAAGTATCCTAGCTTGGACCAAATGCTCAAGAAACATAATTATCAAGGTAAAGGCTTAGGCCCTCATAAACAAGGTAACTTGGAGCCCATCTATGTAAAAAAATATCTATGATCTTATGGCCTCGGTTACAAATCTCAAGGCACTTCATCCAAAAATGTTGGTACATCTAATACAAAATTCAAGCATACTTCCAAACCCATCATTTCCTCTCCACACTATTCATCCAAAATATTTACCACTAGCCCCCCTCCTCTATCATTGCAACCCAAGACAAACTACCACATTCCTCTTTCATCCTCTAAATCCATTTTGGGTTGCTATATCCCAAAATCCACCATCTCATATCCTCTACATACTAAATCCATTTTGGGGTGTTATATACCAAAATCTCATCCCCCATCGTATCCTACTAATTTATTCATCCACCAATTCCATATTAAATATCTCATCTCTTATATTTCCAATCAGGATCAACAAAGGCACATATCTACACACACCATCCCCCATCCTCCCGCTAAAATTCCATCAATATCTCCTCCATCTCGTACAACTTCTCATGCTCCTTCCAATGCTCCTCGCAACAATTTGGATGCCAAATTAAAAAAAATTAAATTCAAGGATCCACAACTCTAAGAGACATGGTCAAGCAAAGAAAAATTGAATCAAAAAATGCACTACATCTGAAAGGCTCATCAAATCAAAAGCAACAACTATGTGGATCCCAAAGAAAAAATATGCAATGCATCTAAAATAAAGATCCACAATGACATACAAAGTTGCTAATTTACAAGATAAGCATTCCTCCCCTCCATCTCCTAAATCCATTTTGGGTCCTTATGTCCCAAAACTCTCTACTATAACTCCTCCCTCATATCCACTCATCTCCCACTTAACCCAAGTCACTTATCTCCCTCATATGACAAGTATGGTAGGTGGATGACAAGAAGGATATGATGGATGGATAACTAGGACTTGCCCACAAGTATGAAGAGAAATTGGATGGAGGGATTACACATGATGCCTATTTTCCATGTTGTCATCGTGGTACTTTTCTAAGATGCATGTTTGCCAAGTTTTCACCGTTGAATGATTTTTCTCTTCTTTTTTTACTTTTTTTGGAGGGAGTTTATGGAGGGAACAATAATGAGATGGATGGAGAACTCAAGCATCAAGTTCAAAACCAAGGTAGTGGGACCCAAATTTTAGTGATCATGAGATGTTGGTACAACCTTATTAGGATGAGGGGATTATGCTAAGGCATGGATTGGATGGTTTAAATGGGGGTGAATGGGGGATAAGGGATATTGTGGTGGGAAGTGTTTGGATGGAATGATGAGAAATGAGCATGAGATGGGGATCTTGTTAGCACAAACATTGGGACATGTTGTAAGGGGTATGGAAAGAGTGTATGGGAAGTGGATGGTA
The DNA here is from genome assembly GCA_027943335.1 of Chamaecyparis obtusa. Lineage (NCBI taxonomy): Eukaryota > Viridiplantae > Streptophyta > Pinopsida > Cupressales > Cupressaceae > Chamaecyparis > Chamaecyparis obtusa. The sequence continues at coordinate 230,412 of BSBK01008236.1, read as the reverse complement.
GATGTAGATATGAGGGAGGATTTATGGTAGAGAATTTTGGGACACAAGGACCCAAAATAGATTTAGGAGATGGAGGGGAGGAATTATTAGATTGTGAATTAACAAGTTTGGATGCCATTCTGGTTCTTTTTTTTGGTGCTTTTGGATCTTTGTTTATCTTTTATCTTGAAGTTCCTTTTTTTACCTCCTTATGGTCCCCACAATCCTGTATATCATGATGTGTTGTGAATGTTGAAACTAAGGGCACAATCTTGATATTTTTCTTTTTGCATGCATGTGTTTGTAGACTTGTCCCTTTCATTTCCACATGTGATCCATATAGTCACATGATGCATGTGGGGCATGTTGTTTACTTTTGGTTCTTCTAGCATCGTATCCACCAAAGTCCCATGCAGCTTTGTCAGATGTTAGATTAACCTTTTTTTTCTATTTGTTATGTCAGCGTTATGCATGTGATACAATGTCACCTTGGTTACTTATACCCTAGTGCATAACATCATATGCCACATCAAACTAAGTGATCACTATTAGAAAAATCCCTTTTAGGGTTCTCCTTCTCAAGCTTCCCCTCATCCTTAAAATCACCCAAATAAACCGCTCATCCCTAGTCAGTCTATTCATCTTCCCTATTCCATATAGTTAGGAATGTGCACATGATTTATGAGTTACTCCTCGATCCTAGATGGTTTTTTTTTTTGTGAGTGGCTCGTTGAGTTTATTTTCATTTCCATTGTCATTCATCCATCCATCCTGATTGCATCCTCTCATCCATTTAAAGAGAACATTTGTGTTATCTTGAACCTACATATCCTCTCAAGGGAGCATCCTCATCCTCATCTACTACCATCTTTTCTCCTAGTCACTCTTTTGAATGACTGGGACATCTTTCCTAATCAAAGCATCTTCTTACTATCTCTATGTCTTAATCTTCTTTGAAATGATGCAACTTCATAACATCATGTCAAAGAGGGGCAAAATGTTGACACCCAAATTTGAACACAATTAATTTACTTAATTAATTGTTTGTCTTCTATAGTCATAGATAAATTACTCTATTTAATTTATCTAACATCCCTATCCTATTTAATTAAATGAGTATTTTATTTTGTTTAATTAAATAATTAATTCCTAATTCTTCTATAGTAATCCTATTGATTAAATAGCTAGCTTATTTAGTTAGTTCCTTGCTTCCCAATTCTTATAGATAAATTAATTAATCTAATTTATCTAATGTCTAAACTCCTTTAATTAAATAAACCAAAGTATTTAATTAAATACATCATTTCCTCTATTTTGAATTAAAAATAAATTCAAAATTCAAATACCCCTACCCACTTGCATCATCCTACTTTTCCCACTTGCACCCCTTAATTCTAATTTAAGCAGGCAAATATCCTATTCATATAATTAACCCTCACCCACTAGCACTTTCCTAACCTATCCACTTGCCTCCCACTTAACCCAAATCACTGAGCCTAATCCCTAACTAAGTGTGTGCACATTCCTAATCATAAGGATTAGAGGAAGCAAAGTCAAACTTTGCCACTTCCATCTAAAAAATCTCATGTAAGTGTCTTTAAGTATCTTCATTAATGTTTGGACTTTGGGGCATTTGAGAGATAAAATGCTATTTATGGAAACTCTCTCCCAATCCTTTCAACAAACCTCATCAATGCTCAGGATCCCTAAATTCTTGAGAGACTTAACAAATATCCTCATTTTCTTAATTAAAAATCGAATCCAATTCTCATTGTTCCTTCAACACTTATGCATTTTGAGAGCTCTCCATTTTCCATACTTGTGCATTTGAATCCATTATGATCCTTTCCTTAATCTTGAGCAAATGTGGAGTCCTTTGTTACTATTATGTTGTTGGAATTGTGAGCACACATAGCATCACACAATATTGGACAAATCATTGCAACAAGGAGATTACAACAGGGTTACTATGGTTTGCATACTTTTTGTTTGTTTTTATATTTCTTCCTTATCATGTATGTTGCTCTAATTTTGTGTTCTGAGTGTTCTTAATAACTATTAGCATTCCTTTGTTACACATTTCCTCGCACACAACATCTAATTGCATATTTAATTTCAATCAAGGTCCTACCTTCTTTAATATTGCTCAAAACTCTTGGCTGACTCTAATTTATATGCATGATTTCCCATTTATCCATCCATCCACCATAATTTATTTCCCTCCTAGGCCTTATTTTATCTTGAAATTAAAATCATTTGTTGGAATCAACTACAAATTTAAATCTCAGACCAACGAATCTCTCATGGCCCATCTTGGGATCATACAAAGTCCCTCTAAGTATAGGTTGACTTGGGTTGACCTATACCCTAGGATTTGTTTCCCACTTTCGGAGCCCGAGCCCATTTTGGTGAATTAGAATATTTTCAAATATGTGATCAGCTTCTTAATTATGAGCCCCAAAATGTGTATAAATGGAGGTTTCTTCCTCTCATTTTCACATCCATGATCCCATGCATTCCTAAAAGAAAGATATTGTGCATTCAAGGAGTTCAAGAAAACATTCATTCATGACATTCATCATCCATAAAACATTCAAACATTTTCTTCCATAGATCTATCTTCTTTCTCCTTAAGAGGAAAAGACATTTGCAATCAAGGAGGGAGATCTACATTAACCCATCAAAGTCTTTTTCTCAATTCATTATTGTGGAAAATTACATCTATTACATGAGATTTTGTCTTACATGATTTCCTTCTTTTTTTTTGTTGATTCAAAGCTATTGCATTAACATACTTGATTACATTCTAAGTACAATTGAATCTACATGGTATGATATACTTCATTTTTTAGATCTATTCTCTACTACATGACATCATTTCTTTCATTTCATTCATTTCAATTCAAGTTTAATTTCTATATAGGGGCTTGACCGAGGCAAGCACCTCCCCCACAACAATTTCCTCTTCTTTTTGGTTTGCAGGAACAAGTGACAAAGTTGCTATTAGATAACTGAGAGGGCGGTGAATCAGTTAGTTCCAGTTATCCTACAATCCCAAATCTGCTAGATGTATATATTCAAACTTTTCAAACAAATTATCAACTCGGTAAGCTATCAACAATAACTTTCTCTTCATCTACCAATTGACAGTCAATTCAATACTATGTTTACCAATCTGACTAGTTATGAAATATGTAAATTAAAATAACAACCCAATCACATAAAATACACATAACACATAGATTTTTAACATGGAAACCATGTTAGGGGAAAACCCACCTGGGACCAGTAACCCAAAATACTTCACTCTTCTGAAGTGAGCTCGGTTAGGAGCCAACACTGTCAAAGGTTAGAAAACACATTGTAAGGTGTGACCTGGTTAGAGGATTTATCACTAACAATTATCCCTTGACCATCATTCACTATGGGGTCAACAAGAAAACCAACAACATTCCTTGAATATCATATTGAAATACAAAAATACTGTTAAGTCCACTTGGTTAAGATATTTTGTTGTAACAATGGTTAAACTGATACAATAATGATTTGATTCAAATACAATTAAGATTTGTATATTTTCATATCTATGCTAAGCTCCAAATACCTCCTCTGATCAATATTCACTTCAATCCTTCATATCCTCCAACTTATTTAGCTCGGTGAATAATACTCTGATGCTCAGTAATGCTTGTAGTTCAGCTCAAGTCTGTCTGTAACCAGTTTGATTAGTGGTGCATGAAAATAGTCCTTTCACGTGAATTCTCTTGTAGTGTCAATATGCTCCAAACTCAATAATGAATCTCATGTCTCTTTAAATAGACTTCATAAACTATTTTCTTATCATCTGTTATATTTTGCCTCTTAATCTACATCGTTCCTTTTGCCGCTTCAAGCTTCCTTGGCAGATGTGTCTATAACACATTTCATCCTTCTCCATTCAATCAATCTTGAATTTTGTCAGTTGTTAGATATTCATAACAAACTCTATCTTTTACCTTGAAACCATAAGCAATCATCCAACTCATCAATTCAGTCGACTATTATAAACTTTATTTCTTTCTTTCACTCGGTCAATACCAGAATGTGTTAGTGAATACCTACTTGGTATACACTATACTAGCTTGGTGTATACAAAAATCTACAATTATTGACCACATAAACTTATTCAGTTATGATCTTCAATACATAACAAAATCATGTAATATAATCAAGTCAACAATATGATGCCATAGAATCATCAATAAATTACCCAATGTATAACTTAACCATATCTTCCTTATCCATCTCATCTTCATGTAATTAGCTCATTCCTTTACCATTTTTCTTCTTCAGATGTTTGTAACTATCATGATAAGTACAGTCAAAACTAGTTGACATCAATGATAATTTATTGTCTGATTTAATTGCCTTAAATATCACTTTAGTAGCTTAGTGATATCTAATCATTGTCTTTTACTTGTCCATTCATTCCATCAAGATATTCAATCAGTTGTAGGTTATCAGTTTCTAACCCACATTTTGGAGATTTAGAACCAATTACAGATACATAATAGAACCCCACAGTTTCTTGCACTTCAGGGTATAGGTCAAATTCAACCTATATCTAGAGGTATAGGCCAATTTAGCTCTAAAGTCAACATATATTTGGAGCTCTAAAACTTTTACAGTCGATAGATATAGGTCTCGAGGTCCCGGATCTAGAATAGTTTCATTTTTTGACAGTTTGATGACAATATTTTCCATATATGAAGTTTTGTCCTCCTCTCACCTTCAAGGTGAGTACATATTCATTATAATTCCCTTTGATCACTTAATTTAATATACTAGATTTGATATCTTTGTGGTTATCATTGCATAAGTACATTCCATATACATTATATTTATATCCATAGAGGGAATACCCTAATCCACCCTTTATCTAGATCTTGCATTTGCGTCCCTTTATCTTTTTGGGTCTTACACATTAGATTTGGTCCAAGGATTTGATTTAGTATTCCAATGTATAATATAATTTGGTAAGTGATCTAAATGCTAGCATTTCTCACCATTTCCTATTATACATTTTGGTGAACCCGCCACTTTCATGCATTATACTTTTTGATTTTGTGTCTAGATCTTCTTTTTGTAATCCACAATATTGGATTTTCTTTTGCATATTTTGGGATCAAGATTTATGTTTGTTAACATGGAACTCTCTAACATGGGATCAAGATTTATGTCATTACCTTTCTTCTTACCTCTCTTTATCAAACATGTGGAATTAATCAAAGTTTTTTTGCATTTTGTTACATTTGTATTCCTTCATGGTGTCCTTGCCTATAGCATAAGGATAAACAATATATCTCTTCATTCTAAGACATATTTCAAAAATATTATCAATGTTTCATGTATATTTCTTCTTCACATCTTAACTAAATATTATCAATGTTTCATGTATATTTCTTCTTCACATCTCCCTAATCTTATTTTGCTCCTAGTGATCCCGTGGAAAATGATGCTTGTGATTCTTACCAAAATATTCAAAGCATTACTCATGATCCAGATGTTATTCATTTTCTAGATGATTTCTCTCCAAACATAAGAGATATCCTCCTTCTTCCTCCCAAATTAAGGATAATAAGAATGATGATCTTCCTAGAGAAAATATCCATATTCTAGAGCCTCAAGATATGATGTAGGAGCATCCTTGGGTAGTTGGAAATCTTGTATCAACCAAAAATATGTTAGAATTGGGTTTTGGTTTTCAATGTTTAACATGGCAATCTTGGTTGGAGACCTAAGATTCTTGGTCATTTGGTGGTAGTTATTGGTTGGAAAATGTGTTGTTTCATCTATAGACTTGATGACTGAGTGTGGATGTTACTCTACTGAATGAGCTTGATGGATGATTTTGTGCTCGGTAACTGCTTTGGAGTTCTTGGTGGAATGTTCCTATTTTGGTTCACTGACAAGCTTGGTCACTATTTTGGTGTCCTATCACTGAGTGGCATCGGTAGATGTTATGTATTGCTCAGCTGATGTTCTAACAAGCTCGATGGTCTAGTTCACCAATAGATTTATTTTTATTTTTTTGGTTGGCTGACATGTGCATTTAATTTTTGGTCACATTCCTTGTGATATGGATTGACCGTTGGGATGCATGAGGACCTAAATCTAGGTTGGTTCTTTCTCGTATGCAAATTTAATGATTGTTGCAAGTTGACATAAAGGATAATATATTTTTCATGAGTTTCTTGGAGCCGACTATTATTTTATGATTTCTAATATGTAAGGCCGACTTGTGGCCATGCTGTATAAAAGGAGGGTATGGGTAGCATAGAGGAAAAAAAGGGGGAAAAAAAGAGAGAGGAGGCAGTTGGGAAAGTGTGGAGTTTAGAAGCTAGTGGCTAAGTGTTTGCTTAGGAAACAAGAAGCTTGCTTGGTGGCTTGAGAGCTCAAGTGTATATCTATCTTGGAGTTTTTACTAGATTATTGTTGGGATACAGATCTGGGCTAGGTAGGGAGTAGTTGGATCATGTGAGATCTTTTTGAATTTGTTGTTGTATTAGTTGTAATCGAGAAGGCCTTATATCTTGACATGTTGCATTTAATTAGCCTTTGATTAAATAAACAGTAGAATTTTGTTATATCTTGTCATTGTGTTGTACTTCCAATGTGATTGTTTAACAACTTGGGTGGATAGTCTATTTTTAGAACCTCCAACCATAGGGTGTTGCGTCAGGTGGTATCAGAGTGAAGGTTGATCTGGTTGGGGAGTTATTAGAGCAAGATTACATTTTCTCCACATATTTTGTACGATCCATGTTGGAGATCTGTGTTCCTTGACTTGTGAAACCCTTCTTGGTTATTTGTGTGAGGTAGTAGGTTATGACCTAACTTGCATATAATTTGGAAGTTGTCACAAGGTGGTCAAATTTGGGATTTGTTGTAGAGGGTTTTCAAAAATCTTGGAAGATGCATTTGAGAAGATTGTACCCTAGGGTGATCACAGATCTCTGTGATGCGATGGAGATGAAGATAGCATAAAAGGTTAGATCGAATGTCAGATATGAGATGGATATGATGAAGAATGGGATGGTCATGGAGATCATGAGAGTTATAGCTACTTTACTAGGGAAACTTGGAACAGAGGATGGTTATGAAGAAGCTAATGAAGATTTTGAGGCTTTTGGATCTAGTGAAGAAGACAAAGTTGATCACTTGGAGAGATCTGTGGAAGACATAGTTGATCGGTTGGAGAGATCTATGGCTCAGTTGACTATGAGTCACCAGATAGAGGTTTCTAATTTCTCAGGTACATTGAAACTTGAAGAACTGATTGATTAGATTAGTCAGTTAGAAGACTAAATTGAGTTAGAAGACATTGGAGATCCTCTCAAAGTGAGGTTAGTGCAGACTAACTTGAAGGGACATCCTGCTTTGTGGTGGAAAGAATTGTAGAGAGATAGAGAAGAAGAATTTGAGATGAAGATCACTCACTGGAGGTTGATGGTGGAAAAAATGAAGGCTAAGTTCATTCCTACCAACTACGAACTTGAGTTATTCAAGAAGTTACAAAACCTAAATCAGAAGGAGATGACTGTGAAAGACTATACTAAGGAGTATTACAAGCTGACTATTTGGTCTAGACATAGATAAATTTCCAAGGAAAAGGTGGCTAGGTATATTAATGGTCTAAGATTCAATATCCAAGATGAGATTGGCATGTTGAAGATCAATTCAGTTGAAGATGCTTATCATTATGCCCTGAAAGTGGAAGACAAGTTGAAGAGGAGACATCAAGGTAACTCCTGAGGAAAGGAGAAGCAAGATTAGTTGGGAAAGGATAATTTGATAGTTGAGGATGGACCAAAACCTATTGAACTAAAGAGAAGGACAAGTAGATGTGGATTCAAATGTACTTTTTACAATTGTGGAGAAGGAAATAGGTCATTTGAATGTCCCTATGCAGACATAAGGTTAGTAATAACAAGAATGTTGTGGTGAATGAAAACATACTGAATCAGCCCGAGGAGGGGGGAAACTTGTTGGTTCCGAGAACATTGCTTAGTGAGAAGGTAATGGAACCTGGTCAGAGAAGAATTTTTTTTAGAATCCGATGCAATTCTAGAGGTAAGTATTGTAATGTTATTATGGATAGTGGTAGTACCAATAACCTAGTTGTTGAGGAGATGGTACAAAAACTTGGTTTGAAGAGAGTGAGACATCCTTTTCCTTATAAAATTATTTGGTTGCAAGATAAACATGATTTAGAGGTAAGGGATCAGTGTGTTGTTGATTTTCAGATTGGGCAGTATACGAATAAAGTGTTGTGTGATATTGTGGACATCAGGACTTGTCACATGTTGCTTTGTAGACATTGGCAATATGATTGTAAGGTTGTACATGATTTGAAGAGAGTGAGACATCCTTTTCTTTATAAGATCAGTTGGTTGTAATATGTTCACTATTGAGAAGTGTGGGAGGAAGTTTTCCCTAATTCCTTTGCAGGATACATAACTCAGTAAAAGGAATTTGAGCTTCGAGAGAAGAAGTGAGTTGAAGGATTCTCAAAGGGTTAGAGATTAGCAAGGAAAGAAGACCCGTGGCATACCAAGGAAATATGTGAGAAGGCAAGGAAAATAATTGTCAGTTGTAGGGAAGGATTCATAGAAGTGGAATAGAGGCAAGAGTGTACCAGTTCAGGACTCAAAGGACATGTATATCAAGAACCAGTTTGGGATTTATGTGTTAAATCCAAAAAGATGTTCGTCAAACTGCTAAGAACATCTTTTCGCACCTAGGGTGTCTAATATAGAAGCATCCTTGGGTAGTTGGAAATCCTGTATCAACCAAAAATATGTTAGAATTGGGTTTTGGTTTTCAATGTTTAGCGTGGCGGTCTCAGTTGGAGACTTGATATTCTCAGTCAGTTGGTGGTAGTTCTTAGTTGGAAGATGTTTTGCTTCATCAATGGACTCGATGACTGAGTGTGGATGTTACTATACCGAATGATCTCGGTGGATGATTTTGTGCTTGGTAACTACTTTGGAGTTCTTAGTGGAATGTTCCTATTTTGGTTCATCGATGAGCTCAATCACTGTTTTGGTGTCATGTCACCAAGTGGCATCGATATTTGTTCTATATTTCTCAAATGATGTTCTGACAATCTTGGTGGTCTAGTTCACTAACGAGTTTATTTTGATTGTTTTGGCTAGCCAACATGTGAATTTAATTTGGGTCACATTCCTTGTAATATGGATTGACTGTTGGGATGTGTGAGGACCTAAATTTGGGTTGGTTCTTTCTCATATATGAATTTAATGATTTTCCAAGCCGACATGAAGGATAGCACATTTTGTCATGAGTTTCTTGGAGCCGACTATTGTTTTATAATTTCTAATTTGTAAGGCTGACTTGTAGCCATGCTGTATAAAAGGAGGGTATGTGTAGCATAGAGAAAAAAGAAAAGAAAAAGAGGAGGCAGTTGGGAAAGTATGGAGTTTAGAAGCTAGTGGCTAAGTGTTGGCTTAGGAAACAAGAAGCTTGCTTGGTGGCTTGAGAGCTCAAGTGTAGATTTTTCTTGGATTTTCTACTAGATTATTGTTGGCATATAGATTTGGGATAGCTAGGGAGTAGTTAGATTTTGTGAGATCTTGTTGTATTTGTTGGTGTATTGGTCATAACCGAAAAGGCCTTATAGCTCGATATGTTGCATGTAATTGGCCTTTGATGAAATAAACTGTTGAATTTTGTTATATCTTGTTGTTGTGTTGTACTTATGTTGTAATTGTTTAGCATCTTGGGTGGATAGTCTATTTTCAAACCATCCAACCATAGGATTTTGTGTCAAGATAAGTCATCCTCTACTTTGCATCCTTCTCATCAAGGATTTAGCGACCATAGCCCTAAAACTCCTCCTAATCCTCCTAAGGAGAATCATGTACCTCAAGTTAACCCTATCTCTTAACCAAGACCACCTCTTAACATTATTTTTCCAACACTATCTCATGGTGACAGTAAAACTTTGGTTAGACGAATCTATATCAATATCAAGTATCATTCTAGGATAAGATTTCCTTATAGGTTCCATGGAAACCCATATACTCCTAATGGTGAATTTCTTCAAATATCTTCTTTATATCACACTAGATATCATATAATTTCTTCAAATTCAAGGAAGACCTTACCCATTCTTTTTCCTATTATTTTTTTCTCCATTATGCAAACACATCTTTATGCAATGAGATTGAAGGAATCATAATAGGAAATGTTTCTCTTGTTCTCTCAACTAGGGGACAAGAGGTCATCATTATTTTTCTTATTTCTTTTGTAATATTCATTGTGATTTTGTGTCTTTTGTAATATGATATACTTTCTTGCAAGGATTTTTTGTTTTCATCCCAAATTGCAACCTAATGCTTGTTTTAAAGTACATGTTTACTATATCACTTACTATGTATATTGGAATTATCTTCTATCATTTCATCTTTCTCTTTCAAAAGGATCCCTTATCTCTTTTTTTCTTATCTCTTTTATACTATGATATCCTCTCATGCACAGACTTGTTTCTTGGAATTTCATATCTTGTATAATTGGGTTGACCACTAATATGACATATTGTGACATCATTCCACCTTCCTTTCATCTACCTATGTTTTTGTTATTATTGTATGATACATTCCTTTTTTGCATGAGATACTTTGTTGCACAAAAGATCCTATTGTCTTTGCTTAACAATCCATTTTATGCCTCAAAGAGGCATGTTTATCATTTAAAAATCATGCAAATAATTATTTCCTTGATTACTTGCTTACTTTATATGTGATGTCCTTTCCAGCATATATGTCTATTTCATGGAATTGTTTTTGGTTTAAAACTTATTTTTCTTGGAATTTTGTATCTATTATATGGTAGCTATCATTCAAGGTGTATTATATATTTTTATCTTGCCTTCATACATGGGAGGGGAAGGTTGCTTGTACATTATTTTTCTCTTTTGTCTAAGGATCTACTTTCCTTAGTACAATGACATATATTTATCATATGACATCCTTCTCTTATAAATAATTGTTCATTTTGATTCAAGATTCTCTCTCTTATAGAAGAGGTGTGAATCCTTGATCACAACCTCTTCTCTATTTGAAAAAACTATGTTCATTGTAAACAACTTCCCTTATTATGCGATTCAAAGTTTATCATCCTTCATTAAGAATCCATATTTTACCTAGCAACGAGGGATAAATGGAGCATTCTTATTCTCCTTCCCCTCTTTCTCTTAAAGATGTACCTTTGTTCAAAAACTCCTCTTGAAGGTAGATGTCTTGTAAATGATATTTCTTCCTTTCAAGGGTCTCTTCCCACAAGCTAAATATCATTTCACAATTATCTATTTCCTTGGCTTATAAGGGTGAACACTCTTAGATAAGTTCACAACATATATTGTTATTTTTAGGTATCTCCTTGTTGTTGATAGTAGGTGTCGGTTCCCAAATCAATAGTTTGTAAATCCTATGAGCTTGCCTAGCTCAATGCTCATACTTTCCAATTGACTTGACCAAAGAATGAGAATGATTGATTATGATCCTCTTCCCCTACACTTTAGGCTCTATGGTACGTATTGGAGCTATTTCCTGTAGATCAAATATTTTGACAAAACATGCCTATGACTCTCTAATGTCCATCTCCAAATCTGTCAGGAAAAAAGATCAAACTTAATGAGGATGAGAATCCTCCTTCACTTTGAGCTCCACATACTCAGGCAGGTATACCCTTTTGATTTATCACTTTTAGTAAACCATACAATGGACTAGTGTCTTCTTAACACATATTTGAACATCCATCAAAAAATATTTGTACACAAAAGTTTTAAGTTATTTCAATATTTCAAACAACTCTGGAATATGAATAGTGCTAATATCCTAAGGTACATAGTCAAATAAATGTACATCCACATGAAAATATTAGTGGAAATGAACTTCAGACCCACTTAGAACTTCCATGACTTACACAAAGCTTCTAACAAATAAGCATAAGATCATCAATTTTGTAAACCCTCTCTAAACCCTTAGAAAAACCTACAGGACTTACACTTTCCTTGAAAATAACTTGCAACTATTTCTCAATATACTTTATAGATTGATGAATCGGAAATGCCTTACAATCATAATTCATAAGAAATCAAAGTAGTATACAAAGACAATCAAGTTCCAAAATGAGTTCTAAAATGACATTATCATTGATATCTTCAGTTTCAATACATTTAGGAGAACTCAAAACATTCATAAATGTAACAAAAGGTCCTAGACCATATTTGCATTGCCCCTTGTTCAAAAAAATATGGTCAAGGGTCTTTTACAAGGATTACAACCTGCATTATATATCACTATACATCTAGGTCAAGGTGTCAATCACTAGTTGGTTGAATCGGGACACTTTTACACTTTATGCAGTTGCTTCACTAAACCGCTAACACTTTTTGACAAGCTTCTCAGACCGTAGCGAGTGAACGACTAAGGCCTCAAAAAACACACTCGTTAGGTCGCAAGCATCTCTTACTAACTTCCATATACCTCTACGATCTTGCGACTAAAAGACACTTCACTAACTTTAAAACTTCTCCCCAGATCACTAACATTTTATTTCACTGCTCAGGACTTCCACGAGTTGGCGACCAAAGGATTTCCACTTAGCACTTTTCTTTCATCACAAGCTCACCAATAGTTTACTTTAACCACCCAAAACCTCTATGAGATGGTGATCAAAGCATTTTTTCTTTTATAAACAATTGCCACACATTTCTCAGGTGTGATCCCATAATGGATAAACTTCTTACAACTTTCCATCAAGTTATTGCGCTTACCGTCAAATTAAATTTAATCTGACAAATCTTTAACCTTATCTTTATCTCTAACTAGGGTTCACCATCTTCTACGTGGCATTCACTTATCAACTCATCAAGATATTATGGAATAATCTTTGATGCTTCACGAGTTAACAACCACCATTGATTAGAAGCCTCTCATTATATTACAACATGGACACTTGACATTATCTCATTAACTCACCAAGGAAACATTTAAACCATGAGAAGAAATTGCAAGCCAATGACTAACATAAAAAAATTAACACTCTCCAGGTCGCAAAGGATTTCACTAACCACCATAGACTTCTATGATCTAACAATTAAAGGAAAGACACAAGTCGTCGTTGGGTCACCAAGTTTAGTGAAAAAGTTCTAAAATTGTTTGCGACCTAATGACAAAGGGTTTGAACAAGACACTCATGGGGTCGTAGTAGTTATCATCTAAACTTCTAAACTATCTATGAGCTATCAATAAAGGGAAACTTAACTGATCGCTCACTCGCGGCGGTTAATCTTGACATAACAAAAGAGACTGTGAGCTTGCGACTAACGGCTTACAGGGCTAGCAATTTAGTGACTAAGTAAAAAGGTAAGCTTCAAATAGACTTAGACTTAGTCATTTTTCAAAAGATACATGCCTAAGGATTTAAAGGAGAGAGGGATTTTCAAAAACAAATGGCTACCTTCAAGGCCAAAATTCAAAAACTAGAACCAAGAAAAGGCAAAAAAAACTTTAAATCAACAGTGGCTCTGACTGAGTATGCTTGAACACAAGTTCAAGACAAGAAACGAGGACTCTGGAATGAAGACCACACATGACATAAAGCAAATAAACACCTAAAATATATACAAATATATCGATCTACTGTGCATGGAGAATATATATAATTAAAGAAAGGTTTTAGAAATTGTCCATGCACTGGTAATTCTTGTACGTCACTAGCCAAATTCTTCAAAAAGTATGAATCCTTACCATGTATCTGATGAACAATGTGTGGTCCCAACCATAAGGATTCAAACTATTTATGCTTTCCCTTATCTTCAGCCCTAATATTCCATTGCAACACCATATCATCAGGCTGAAACTTTATGTCACTAGCTCTTTTATCAAATAAATACTTTATCTTTTTCTAGGCCTTCAAGTTTTTCTTTTGTCCCTCTCTTCTGATTTCCTCCAACTCTACAAGTTCCACCATCCTTTCTTGCATAGCATAAGTTGTCTCTAGATCTTTCTCATTGATAAATTTGTACACATTAAGTAAATTGTTCAATGGTAATCTTGCTTGAAGGCCATATACTAATTCAAAAGGGGAACTACCAGTAGCCTTCTTCATAATGATTCTATTAGCCCATAAATCCAACTTTAGTTTTGAATGCCAGACTCTTTTTTTACTCTCCAAAGTTTTCTTCAAAATGTGCAAAATACTTTTGTTGCTAGAATATGCTTTCCCCTTGCCTTGTGGGTGATAAGGAGAGGAATAAGACTTGAAAATTCCATTCTCCTCATAGAAATACTTGAATTCATCAGACTTGAAGCACATGGAATTATCCATTACCAACTTTACAGGGACACCAAACCTGGTAACTATGTTATCCATTAGAAAATCAATTACCACCTTGTTGGTTGCCTTCCTAGTAGGGATTGATTCAATCCATTTTGTAAAGTAATATATGGAAACCAAAGTCTGCTATGTCCACCACTATACTTTTCTTAAAATTCTCTAATGAAGTCTATCCCGCACATAACAAAATGTACTTCTACTACCATTGTATCTAATAATAAAGCACCTAAATACTTTAATTTGTAAGAAAACCTTTGGCAAGATTCACAATTCTGCACAAATATGAATGTGTCCTAGAATATAAGAGGCCAATTATAGCCAACCCTTAAAATATCATGAGTAGTCATTGTGGCTGAATAATGTCCTCCACAAACACTAGCATGCATCTCTTTTAGGACCTTTCCAGCCTTCCATTCATCCAAGCATAACAAAATCACACCATCTCTATTTTTCCAATATAAATCACCTTGTATCAATGTGTACTTTTGGGTTTGCAGCCTAAGAGTTCTCTTTTGATTGTCATTTAGACTCTCAAGGAACTTGGAATTTTGAATAAAATAAATAATGTCTGAGTACCAAGGTTGCATCTCAATACTAGTAACTAATTGATCATGTACCCCAACATTCTTAATTTGAACCTAATCCATATTTTCTTCTGTCATAAGCTTTGCCAAGCCTTGTCCTCATATTAGTTTTGTAATATGGATTTCTAAATTGAACTCTTGAACCCAGTCGATCCATTTACATCTCTTACTAGTAACCTCTGATTGGATTAATATATCCTTGACTATTGCATGGGGGACATATGTAATCACCTTGGCACATACTAAATAAGGTCTAAATGCTTTGACTGATTTTACTAATGCATATACCTATTTTTCCATCATCTCATAATTTAGTTTAGCTGCTTGCAGATATTTACTAAAAAATGCAATAGGGTGTTCAAATCACTCTTGATCCTTTTGCAACAATACAACTACAATTGTATAAAATCATGCAAAGGATAACAATGAAAAGGGTTTACTATAATCAAGAGACCTGAGAATAGGTGCTTCCTGAATTTCTTTCTTTATTTTCTCAAAAGCATCTTGTGCTTCAACACCCCACTCAAACTTTGCACTTTTCTTCAAGAGTTTTATTATTGGCTTAACAACTTATGTAAAGTTTGCAATGAATTGTCTCATAAAATTGATCTTTCCTAAGAAAGACTGCACTCCTTTGATGTTCTTTGGAGAAGTGACCCTTTGGATTGCTTCTACATCTTTCCATCCACTGTATTGAAATATGTTGTTAAACATACCTCTTCATCAAGTATCAAAACCTGAAACAATTTATTCAAGGCCTTTTGAAATCTATTATTAAATTCAACCATATTCTCATTTGGAAACTTCTTGATATTGTTAAACTCATTTAGCATAAAGCTTGAGTTAACATGTTCTCCATACTGCTCCTTAAAATACCTAATAAATTCATCCCAAGATACTATACTAGTCTCCAAAAATCCTCTATACTAGTCTCTAGCATCTTCATTCATGGATTGAACAAACAACTTCATTACTATGTCCTCATGCTCAATCTCAAAGTCATTCATCTTGTCATTGAAATTTTTAAGGTGTTCTTCACACAAGAAATAGCAGTATTTACACTAAATTTAGGGATATTGTCTCTTACCTCATTTGGGATGATATTTGGCTGACCAGGAACCCCATCAAATAATAAAGGATGATATCTATCCAACTGGATAGGTCTCCTTTGAAAGTTTCCAGCAGAGTGAGTCCCACTAGTTCCAACTATAGCTACCTGATTTGTCACATTTTTTACTGCACCACTAGCCATATGAGCAATAGAGACTTGGGTTGGACTAGAGGTTTGGAAATTTTGGTTAGCAACATTTTGCATTGGACCATAGCTTGGGGACCTTGACTAGGACCAGCTCCTTGTGATCCTAGTATCGATCCAATTGTAATTTGTGTGTTATTCATCACTGCAACATTATTTGTAGAATGACTTAGGATGAATATTTTCTTTTTTATTTCTACAGTTGCAACCTCTAATTTTTCCTTCTCCAATTGTTTAGCAAGGTCCTCCATAGCCTTCCTTGATTTCTCCAACTCTTGATCTAACTGTGACATTCCACTAAGGATATTGTCCTTAGGTCTCGACTCTTCAATATTAATATGAGACACCTTTTGTTTTCCCTTTTCCTGAACAATCACACTTGCCTTATGGCACACATTATTTGTATTTTATTGCAACATAGAAGGCCTCTCTACCTCAAAACTGTGTAATTGTCTTAACACAGGATCTTCCCCCTCAAACTCATCTCCCTTTAGCTAAGATTCATCTTGTTGTGACCTTTCTCTTAGTGCATTCAAGTCACCAAAAACCTCCTTATTTAGGCCTTTGTATTTTTCACTCAGAGATTTATCACTGGCCTGATATTGTGTAGTGACTCTTAATAGTCTCTCCCTTTAGAGAAACAAGTCACAGATCTCTTGCTCTCTTTCCTTTTGCTTATTTTTCACTTCTAATCTTTGTTCTCTTTCTCTTTTCCTCAAGGCCAATACCTCTTCTCGGAGGACCTCAACATCATATTGTGCAGAGTCAAAGTTTTTAGCATCATCCAAGTCAATCAAGTCTTGAAAACCTTGGTCACCCACTAGATAATAGGGTTGATCCATTAAATTTGGGGATGCCTCACTTGGGTTTGACACACTGCTATGCACATGACCTTGATTCCTCACTCTATTTGTGTCAACTCTTCTATATTGGATATGGGTTACACCCTTACTTTGAGGCCTATCCTCAGGAATATCAAACATATGATTGAGCAACAATTGATTGTCCAATTTAGAACTTGTAGAAGATGATGAGGACTTCTCAGGTATTGGGGTCAAGTTATGATTCTTAGATATCTAGGACACACTAGGACCTGACTCATCTTGACTTGACCAATCCCTCCTAGTATTTCTAGGAAGTTCACTTTCCAAAATGACCTTAGGATGATTCTTCAAATAAGACCTAGTATTCTTTTGAGGCTTCATTTATGTCAATGTAGGGGAAAACCTATCACTAAACTTTTGATACTAGTATAATGAATGAATGAAGAGTCACCACTCTAAACAAACCTAGACAAATACAAAATTATAAAAGACTTTACTATCATGAAACACTAGAGACCCTTAGATACATTTATCTATATTTTCTTTGTCATTCCCCAGTGGAGTCGCCAATTTTATTGGAGCTATTTTCTACAGATCAAATATTTTGACAAAACATGCCTATGACTCTCTAATGCCCATCTCGAAATTTGTAAGGAAAAAGATCAAATTTAATAGGATGAGAATCCTACTTCACTTTGAGCTCCATAGACTTAGGCAGGTATACCCTTTTGATTTACCACTTTTAGTAAACCATAGAGTGGATTAGTGTCTTCTTAACACATATTTGAACATCCATCGAATAACATTTGTACATAAAAGCTTTAAGTTATTTCAATATTTCAAACAACTCTGGAATATGACCAGTGCTAATATCCTAGGGTACAAAGTCAAATAAATGTACATCCACATAAACATATTACTAGAAATTAATGTTAGACCCACTTAGAACTTCCATGCCTTACATAGAGCTTCTAACAAATCAACATAAGATAATCAAATTTGTAAACCCTCTCTAAACCCTTAGAAAAACCTATAGAACTTACACTTTCCTTGAAAATAACCTGCAACTATTTTTCAATCTACCTTATAGATTGATGAATAAAAAATACCTTACAATCCTAATTCATAAGAAATCAAAGTAGTATACAAAGATAATCAAGTGCCAAAATGAGATTTAAAATGACACTTTCATTGATATCTTCAGTTTCAATACATTTAGGAGAACTCAAAACATTTAGAAATGTAACAAAAGGTCCCAAACTAGAATTGCATTGCCCCTTGTTCAAAAAAAGAAGGTCAAGGGTCTTTTACAAGGATTAAAACCTGCATTATATATCACTAGCCATCTTGGAATCCTGTTATGAGTTGGGATGAAACAAGCTAAAGATGCTTCAGATAAGACAAAAAATGGTTACAAAAACATCACTTTCAAAAAAGAGGCATGCTAGAACCACTATGTTTGATCAAGCCAGCAGTAACCTCATATGTCAACATCATGGCACCTTTTTCTTGGAATGTTCAAGATAGCTTCAAATGCTTGTACTAGATGGTCTTCAATTTCTCTTAGGTAAATGTCCTCCCTGTTCTCAATGATTAGGTGCCATGTGTCCTTTACTCCTCTAGATTTGTTGGTGGGTCATCAATAACTAGTTTTATTTTCTTCTTCTTCAGGATGGTGTCCCACTTTGTCACCTCCTCATCTAAAGGCCAATCAAAAGATTTAATATCATTTAATTTCTTGACTACCTTATCCCATCAAGAGTCTTCTACAACCTTGACATCTTTTATGTACTTGAAAAATCCTATTTCTACCTTAAACATGGCATCAAGTACATTTTTGAAAGCAACCATGTCCAAGGTGTCATCTGCAGCTATAAAGGACTATTTCTTTTCCATCTTGGCATCAAATTCCCTACTCCAATTACTTATTGCCTTTATACTCATGTCATCATTAAAAATGGAGGGCACACAAGGGCTATAGTTAGAAGTGAACAAGCCTAGTTTCATTTTTATCAAATTAGCCTTACCTTTGAAAAAGGAAAGGGATGCATTGATAACATCTATTATTTCTATGGCATCGGTGATGGTCTTAGGAAAATCAGGCCTATACTGTTGTACTCCCTCCAACTTTTCAAAGAGAGCCACCCTACCAGACTAGATAGTGAATAGAGGCTCTAAAGTAGCCAGTGCATCAATTACCTCCTTTTCTAACTTCTACAAGGTGATGTGTGAATTGTGTACTACATCAACCTTTGTTTTGATCACCTACAATCTACGATGAAGAATATTCATAAATGCATTTAGTGTTATCACATTCTTTTTATCACTTGGTGCATCATGCCCTTGTGGCACATCTATCTACATTGGTTGCTCACCTGCAGAGACTTCAGTAGCAAGACCAAGGTCCACCTATGCATCAAATGATGCATCTTTAATTTCTCTCTGGCATGTTGATCTACTTATCTCTTTGATTGTATCCTTTGCTAAGTCCAATTGCTCTTGAGTATGAGCACACTTTACTATTACTTCTTCATAAGTTTTTGCCATTGAAATGAGATGATAATAAGTCTTTGTATACCTCTTGGAAATCTTCTCTATTTTAGCAAGATTCAGGAAAGATAATTACTTCAAGGTAGATGCAACCTTAATATCCCATGTATTTTCTAAATTCCTGTATAGGGTAAAATATGGATGAGGTCCTAGAACAATGGTTTGCACAAAAAAGAGACTCCAAGACCAATATTTTACACTTATATGAAATTGTATTGATATAAAAAGTAAATATAGATGATTAATATTGAAATGAAGAGATAAAGGTACTTACCTTTGAAAAAGAATTAGCTGAAAACCCTATCAAACGATCTCAAAAACTATTGATTCTCATTAGTCAAACTGAAACTACGAGATCTACAAAACCCAGAAATCTTTTTCTGAGATGAGATCAGGTCGACTTTGACCCTCATAAAAGGTCAATGACGACCTGGAGATTTTGAAGGTTGATTTTGACTTTGTTCGCAGATCTCAGAAGTTCAATGAAAAGAGTATCCAAATTTGTACTTTAATTCACCATCCCACACCTGTACCTGCAAGAAAAATGGTTTTTTTTGTTGGGGGGGGAGGGGTTTTCCTCAGTCAAACCCCAATTCAAGAATTAACCTTGAAATTGAATTGAAATTGCTGGAATAAACAAAGTAAATGGAACAATTCACCTTGCTTGAGTTGAAACCCCTTGTGGAGGATTCGAATCCTTGAATCCACAAGAATGGATGAATGTAGAATCACATGTAGGATGTCTCCAATCAATTGTCTTTTGATCTTCAACACCAATCTTGAATGGATCTTGAATTAGGAAGAGGCTTGAATGAAAATGGATCTTCAACAAGAGGGCTCCATAGAGCTTGAATCCTTCAATGGCTTCTAATGGATCTCCTTGATGAATTGGATGCTTGAATGCTTGAAGGTTTGAATGCTTGAATGCTTGATCTTCTTTCTTGAGATCTTGAGAGATGGATTGCAAAACTTGATGGAGAAAATGAGAGAGGAAGGCTCCCTTTTATAGTGATCTAGGGCACAAGAGGGGCCTCGTAGAAAATAATAATTAAGGGCCCATGGCACAAAAATTTAGAGAGGTGCACATGGAGAGGAAATTAAATTAAAGTCTTGACACAAAACTCTAGGAGGGGACCACCCTTAATATAAAAATAAAATAATTATTTAAGAGCCTTGTCACAAAATTTGAGGTAAGGCCAACCCCAAAGTTAATTTGAGCATTAGGCACAAAACTCGAGAAAGGATAATCTCCAATAATAAATTAGGAATCCTATACAAATATCAAGAAAGGTCCACCTCAAATATTAATTTGAGAATTCGACACTTAATCTGAGAAATAGTGTCCCCGAAGAGGGAAAATGCAAGATTTTGATGAAATCCTGAAATCAGAAGCTAACCCCAAAGATCCTAGACCCTAGGGTCAAGGATGAGCTTCAACTTGACTAGGTCAAGATCAAGCTTGATCCTGACCTAGTCAGGATCAAGGTCGACTTTGACCTTATGGTCAAAAACCTCAGGTTCATAGTCCAGAATGCCAAGAAAATGCCAGGAAGAAGTGGAAAATGTGGTAGAACAGGGGGAAAAGCCAGATCCAAGTTGAGTATCCATTCAAGGTGTTCGACATGACCCCAAACCATTTAATCAGAGGGCTAAACACTCTTAACATGGAAGTGCTTCCATTTTAAGATGATACAATTTTGAATAATCCTGTCAGCTTTCCTATCTTGCTGGATATTCACCACATGGGGATTTTGAATAGAAGGAGCTAGTTGCCACAATCCAAATTTCTTTGACTTTGGATCAAAACCTAATCCTCTTACAATATCTCTGATCTCCACTTCAGTTCTAAATAGAGGATCCTATTGATGCATGATCTGACCAATAACAAATGCGAACTGCATATCCCAATCAGGAAGCAGTAGCATGCCACTTCCTTTTACCATCTCCCTAGCTTGATCCTCAAAGATTTGTTCAAATTCTTCTCTTTCTTCTCCTCTTCATCACCATCAAAGGTGAGGGTAGACCTAAGTTCCTTTTCCTTTAGCTTATACAATAATCTCTTACACTTTGGAGTCTTGATGAACTGGTCATCCTTCATAAATTCTTGAGCTTCTAAAACCCTTTCATCTGACCTTAAGACCACTAGAAACTCATTCACAGAAATCTTTTCTTCCTCAAAAGGATTATTTGTTAACTATTTCCTGATACTTTCAAAATATGGTCCATGCCATAGAACTAGATCACTAGCTCTACTCTTCAATACTTTCCTTTCTACCCTTATTTTATCTATGTCTACAATTGGGTCATGAGAAACTGACCCTTCCTCTTTTCTGCTATCCACTTCCTCATTAGATTCAATCTCTATGGAATCTTCTTCTAGGACCACTTCCTTTAGCATTTGAGCCATCAACGTCTCATAAGCATTAATCATTTTATAAAATCGGTCCAAGTAAGGAGTACCAGGGAAAAAACCAGAAAAAGAGCCATCCATTTCTCTCAATTCTCTCCACCCTTATCAAATCATGCCACTTCCGGGCCCTTTCTACAATATCATCCACACTGATTATATTCCTAATTAGGTCCTCATACTCTAGAGGTTCGTGATCCTTTACTTTCTAGAAAAAGGGAATCATCTCTTTGCAAGCTTTCTTGATGAAGCCTTCCAAATCACAATATCTAGCAATAGCACAAGGCATCCTAAAATACCTTAAAAATTCATTTATTTGATCAAGGATTTTCTTCCCTATATTGAAATAATGCACACCCCACATCCTAGGAAGGAAAGTTCCCTTCTTATGCCTCTCTAAGAGGTCTTTATCAGCTAAGGTCAACTGCCAGATAAATTCTAACCAAGCAATTCTTGGTGGCACTATCCTAGGCAAAATGTGAGGTGGTTGAGGACACCCATAAACCTTGATTATTGTAACATTATCAAAGTAGAAGAAATCTCCCCAGTTATGCATAAATAGGAAGTTATCTAAGAACTAGATGGACCTAAGGACTCTCCTCACTCCAACTATCAACCTCTCAATTGGGGTTCCTAGTATAGTATACAAGGGTTGCACTATCTAGTTTTTAACTTAGCCAAAATTAGATAAACGAGAGGAACTATCCCAAACCTAAGTCCATCTATGCACAGGTTTCAAGTAGCCTAATTCATATATTAAAAATCTCAAGATCATCATCCATGTCTTTGAATTTGTAGAAGAGAAATAGGTGCATCAACAAATAATAATGCTTAAACCTAATCTCTAAGGGTTCCTCAACAACAATAATTTTCTTTAAACCCCTATGGACCTCGCTGAATATCCACTTGGCATAGTCATAATCCTTGTTGACATGAGGATTATGTATGTCCATAGACATTTGCAACATGTTAGTAGTGACTATTATATCAGCCTCAATCCCTAAAACCTTACAGTAACCATACACAGTGCACTTGAAGAAATGATGAAACTTGGTCAAATATTAGGGTGGCATCAAATCCTCTGGTATGATCACCCTCCTTCCATCATCCCTTGGGATAAACTTCGACATGACATTCTTCTTGATGAACTTATGGAACCTCTCAAAATAATCCTCTTTATCCAGTTCAATTTCAGTGCACATCACACCAATAATGTCAAAAGCCTCCACAATACTGGCACAGTCAATTCTTACCAACTTGGACATATCCTTCTTCCTTATCACTCCTATGATATTATCATACTTCCTATAAAATTCTCTTAGCAAGTCCATGTCCATGTAGATGTTTAAGCATATCAACTTCCCTAAACCTATCTCCCATGGATCAGAGATAGGGACCTCCTTGACTCTATTTTCCTAGAAGAAATGGAAAAGAGACGCTCTAGTCATACCAGGGGTGTATACATTCTTGCACTGGCTCCATGCATCATGTCATTGGAACTCATTGGCTACATTTGAATTTGAGTACCTAGGGAGCATTTTGATGAATTCATCATAAAGTATGCTACTCTTCTCCTTTTTGGTAAGCAATCCAATAGTTGATTGACTCATCTTTCAAGCACTTCTGAAACCTGCAACTTAGAAAATTCTCAATAATAGCTTAAAGAACTAGCTCTGCAATCAAGTCTCAACACACTTGAAATCTGCAAAATCTCAAAGGGAAAGGTACTTGGTAGTTGTCAACACACATTCTTTTATATCTTCTTGAGCCATTTTCATGTCATCACCTCATAGAACTACAATCATCATTATGCAATCTTTACAACGATCTATGCTTCATAAATTCTTACTAGGTTGGTATACTGTAATAACTTCTATTTTTCTATTATAGTTTCATACCATAACCCTACATTTCAATGGATACCTCTAGGTGTCAATCATTGGTTGGCTAAATCGGTATACTTTTACACTTTTTGATAAGCTTCTCAGATCGCAGGGAGCTGGCTACTAAGCCCTTAAAACACACACTTGCTAGGTTGTAAGCATCTCTTACTAACTTCCATAGACCTCCTTGGTTGGTGACTAAAGGGAACTTCACTAACTGTAGAACTTCTTGTCAGATCGCTAACATTTTATTTCACCGCTCAGGACTTCTACGAGCTAGCGACCAAAGCATTTCCGCTTAGAACTTTTCTTTAGTCACAAGCTCACCAATAGTTTACTTTAACCACCAAAAACCTCTGTGAGATGGTGATCAAAGCATTTCTTCTTTTATAAATAGTTACCACGCATCGCTCAAGTATGATCCCGCAATGGATAAACTTCTTGTAACTTTCCATCAAGTTATTGCACCTGTCGTCAGATTAACTTTAATATGAAAGATCTTTAACCTTATCTTTATCTCCAACTAGGGTCTACCATCTGCTACGTGGCATTCACTCGTTAACTCTCTTAGAGATTATGGAATATTCTTTGATGCTCTATGAGTTAATGATCACCATTGATTAGAAGCCTTTCATTATATTACAACTTGGACACCTGGCATTATCTCATTAACTCGCCAAGGAAACATTTAAACCATGAGAAGAAACCATGAGCCAACGAATAACATAAAAACTTAACACTCACTAGGTCACAAAGGATTTCACTAACCTCCATAGACTTCCGTGATCTAGCGATTAAAGGAAAGACATAAGCCATCGCCGAGTCACCAAGGTTAGTGAAAAAGTTCTAAAACAATTTGTGACCTAGCAACAAAGGGTTTGAACAAGACACTCATGGGCTTGCGACAGTTATCATCAAAACTTCTAAATTGCCAACAAGCTAGCGATAAAGGGAAACTTAACCGATCACCCACTCACGACGGTTAATCTTGACATAACAAAAGAGACTGTGAGCTTGTGACTAATGACTTACGGGGCTAGCGAGTTAGCGACTAAGTGAAAAGTTAAGCTTCAAATAGACTTAGACTTAGTCATTTTTAAAAAGATACACGCCTAAGAATTTAAAGGCAGGAGGGATTTCAAAGGACAAACGGTTACCTTGAAGGCCAAAATTCAAAAACTAGAACCAAGATAAGGCACAAAATTTTTTGAATCAATATGACCAATGCAGGTGTACCTATTCCTTACCCAAACTCCAGGCTTACAGATTTCTATAGTAGATTTGTTGTTGTATTTCAAGAATTTTGGTTGATCTCTCAATATGACAATAGGGTCTTGAGGGAGATCTAATTATATATTCTATAATTTATAAATCACTAAGCTTATATTTTGATCGTTGTAATGAGACTATTTTCAATGCTTTTATGAATTGATTTATGTAAATTGAAAATTGTTGTTGCTTTCTACTTGTAATCCTTCAAATAATGACTTTTAAAAGATGATAGACTATTTCCTTCTTCAATTGGGCTATAGAGACAGTCTCTTCTTAATCCTACGTACAACTTATGCGAGATGGGAAATATTCCTATCAACTACTTCCTTTTGATTCTTCCAATTAATTAGTCTTATTGATTTTAACCCAAACATAATGAGACTAATAAGATAGAGAAAATAATTCCTATTAAATCTAATGATCAAATTTGCAGAATAATATAAATAGTCTCCACACACAAAGATTGAGAGTAGCTTCACTTTCTGGCAGTAAAATCACAAAGGATTGACTAATCCAAGACGATCAGATCCACAACTTCAAATTGAAAGAACTTGGTGGTATATATTATGAATAAAAATTCTTCATTGTTTAAAAAAATAACTTGTAGAAATACAATATGTAGATAGTATTTTTGTCTTGTTCCCTTTATTACAAAAAAATCTCCTCCATAGAGTAGGATATTCCATACGAATGAAGAGACATATCTCTTCCCAATCAATCACAACCATTTTTCAATAAAAAAATTGATTAATAATAAAAAATGTTCATGAAATTAATCATCTCTAAGTAGTGCCCATTTACTATCCAATAGAGCTATGTATCTTTGATCATCGGTATAAGTTATACTGCTTTACCCATCAGTTGTCAGTGTGACTTTTGCTCTGTGATTCCGCAAGGCAGAGCTAGACTAATGAATTCATAAGCATGACTCTCTACTTGATATACTCATTGTCCATAGGTTCCATTGTTTGGAGTTTGGGAGTCACACTACCATGCTTCTATTCCCAATCAATTTAGTGCCTTCAAATAAAATAATGCTTCGTATTACTTATCCTTCAAGTTGTTTGAAATTCTACCTTGCTTGGTTAATCCAGTTTTGAATTTTGAATTTTGTGCTCAAACTTCACTTGGTCAACCACACCTTGACTACCACATGGTAGCCCCTAATTGGATCGTCATCCCACCTATGCACTATCTAGACAACATGTAGGCTCCACCTCTATGTCCTACCACATCATCACTCATTAGTTGGTCATGTGGCATCATATCACCATCCCGTGGTTATTCTCTTTATTTGGAATCCCACACTACAGGATCATGAGCACCCAACACCTATCACTATACCACCCAAAACCCATCACCGATCCTCACCATCTTATTTTCCATGTGTCACAATTCTGTGGTTATTTTCAATCCTCAAGCCCTTAGTTCACAAGATCATGGACATTCGTCATTTGTCATCCCCAAGCCCACCAACTCACCGCTTGGTTGTCAACAACTTTCATTCTTTGGAGATCGGGAATCACACTTCCTTCCTATATTTTATGATGGGCAATGTCATACTTTAAATGCTTCCCTTCTGAAAATAAAAATCATATGAAAAGAAAAACATATTAACAATTATAGATGATAATATAGGGTTTATATAAATGAGGTGGAATGGGTGTCCTAAACTACTGTGCATGGAATAGAGATTTTCTCTTAAGAGAAAAATTACTTCAAGAATTGTCCATGTACTATAGATTCTTGAGTTTCCCCTAAGGTATTTTGTAAGTAGTAAGAATTTTCTCCTCCTTTCCCAGTAATAATATATGGACCAATACATAATGCCTCAAAATTTCCATGTTTTCCCCTATCCCAATTCTTGGCATTCCACATGAGCACCTAATCTCCTTCTTCGAATGTTCTATTAGTTTCTCTCTTGTCATGCAAGTTCTTCATCTGATGTTGACTTTTGAGATTTCATATTTGAAGATCCCTCCCGATTTCTTCAAGTTCAACAAATTGTTCAATTCTTTCTTCCATGAAGTTTATGTCATCAATTTCTTCCTCCAATATAATTATGTATATAGGTATAAAATTGTCTAAAGGCAGCCCGAATTTCTTCCCATACACTAACTCATAAGGAGAAAAACCCATATATTTCTTGATAGTAATTATGTCAGCCTACAACTCCATATTTAATTTATAATCCCAAGCCTTTTTTATTATTCTCTAACATCCTTCTGATTATTTTTAATATATTTTTGTTGCTAGATTCAACTTGCCCATTTCCCCGTGGATGATACGGTGATGCATATGATAGGAAAATCTTTATTCTTCACAAAAGTCTATAATTTTTTTGACCTAAAGAACATCCCATTATCAGTGACTAACTTGTGTAGCACTCTAAATATGGTAATGATTTTTTCCATAAAAAATTTAATTACTACTTTTCTAGTGGCTTGTCTAGTTGGTACTGCTTTAACCCATTTAGTAAAATAATCTGTAGCAACCATAATCCACTTATGTCCTCCACTCTATTTATCTTGTATCTTACCAATGAAGTTGATACCCCACATCTGAAATGGTTCCTTAGTTTTCATATGTCTAAGAGGTAAAGCTCCTTGATATTTTAGCTTCCCTAAAAACTTCTGGCATGACTCACACTTTCGTACATAAGTATAACAATCTTTAAACAAGCATGGCCAATAATATCTTGCTCTTAATATCTTATGGGTTGTGGTTTTTTCAAAGAAGTGTCCACCACAAATTCCATCATGGAGTTGTTTTAGGATTTCTTTAGATTAATACATATCTAAGAAAAACAATAAAACACCTTCATGGCTTCTCCAATATAGATCTCCTTGGATCAAAACATACCTTATTGATTGTAGCTTCAATAATCTATTTTGGTTGTCATTCAAGGTATCAAGACATTTCATGTGTTTTAGAAAATACACAATATTTGCATACTAGGGGAACCTTTCTATGCTTACAACTGTATTTTCAATATCAATATGATTTACCTAAACAACATCTAAATTAGATTCAGCCATCAATTTTGCTAATCCATGCCCCCTCACTAACTTTGTAATCTGAATATCAATATTAAATTCTTGGACTTGGTTTATCCATCTGCATCTCCTCCCAATGACCTTTATTTGTATGAAAATATCCTTGACTGTGAAATTTGGAACATAAGCTATAATCTATGCTCCTACTAGGTAAGGTCTAAATGATTTCACAACTTTAACTAATACATATGCTTGCTTCTCATTTATGTCATAGTTTAGTTTCACTGATTGCAAGTATTTTCTAAAGAAGGCAATAGGTTTCTCATATCCTTCTTCATTATTTTGTAACATCACTGCAACTATGGTGTGGAATGAGGCAAATGAAAAGATCTGAAATGGCTTAGAAAAATTAGGAGATTTCAAGATAGGGGCTTCTTTAATTGCTTTCTTAATATTTATGAAAGCATTAAGGGCTTCTGATGTCCAATTCAATAATGCGCCTTTCTTTATCATCTTGGAAATTGGATTCACAATCTCTATAAAGTTTGATATGAACCTTCTGAAAAAATTAATTTGTCCAAAGAATGACTGGATTTCTATTACAATTTTAGAGATTGGAATGTTTTCAATGTCTTTTATTATTTCAGGATCTATTCTCACTCCATATTTTGATAAAATGTGTCCAAAGAGCTTCCCTTGTATGATACCAAAGCAACATTTATTAGGATTAAGGGATATTCCATGCTCCAATGCCCGCAATAAGTTGTTTTCCAAATGTTTTTAGTTGTCTTCATCTTTCTTTGAGTATGCAGTCAATCATCTTGATACACCACTAATATGTCGTTAATCAATTTTGCAAA
The DNA here is from genome assembly GCA_027943335.1 of Chamaecyparis obtusa. Taxonomy (NCBI): domain Eukaryota; kingdom Viridiplantae; phylum Streptophyta; class Pinopsida; order Cupressales; family Cupressaceae; genus Chamaecyparis; species Chamaecyparis obtusa. The sequence goes on along the minus strand of BSBK01008236.1, from coordinate 201,396 downwards.
TGTCACCTCCATATCCCTCTCGAATGTAGCACCAAAATTAGTCAATTTGAATGGTATTCTAACATACATGTAAGTGCCCTATGGTGTGGTAAAATCAAATTTGTATTTATTTGATTCCCTTACCTTGACTTGGTTATGCTTGGAGAAACCATCCATCATGGATAATATCTCATTTCCTGTCACCTTTTGTAACAACGCTTCCATGTTTGGTAAAGCATAATTATCTTTTATGGAAGATATATTCAAGTTTCTAAAGTCTATGCATAGCCTTATGTCAACATTCTTTTTTCTAACTAGTACCAAATTGGATACCCAAGTAGAATATCTAATAGGTTTTATAATTCCTTCATCTCTTAGTTTCATCATTTCTTGTTTCATTTTGGGAGCCAATGTAGGATTGATCAGCCTTTGTTTTTGTCTAAAAGGTTTATAATTTGGTTTCAGTGGTATTTCATGTTGGAAAATATCCTCCCTATATGCTTTAAGGTCATCATATGACCATGCAAACACATGTCTATAATTTATCAACAATACAATTAAGTTGGATATGATTCCACGGCTAAGTTCTCTTCTAATGCATACTTCTTTGGGTGTATTATCAATTCCTAGACGGATCTTCTCAGTATCATCATCCTTCATAGATGTTTCCCTCATCTCAATTTTATCATTATTATCAAACATCCTTTCCAATGCCACTAATCCTTTCGGGGTTTTTTTTGTTTTTAATTGAATAATTTATTTTCCAAGTAAGGTCTCCTTTTCACCTTCTTCTTCCACACAAGCAGTAAAATCAATCTGTTGTGATTCATATTGATCTTCACAAGTTAGGAATTTTAGTATATTATGATCATCATAAAAAACCTACCAATTGTAGATATTATCTGGGACTGCATGTCTAGTCTTGATTTCAATTTGCGCTATTTCATCAAAATACACATCTTCCTATCAGATAGCCAACTTAGCCAAAAATTCTACCATGATATTTCTAGATTTGTCCACCCATTCAATGGAGAGAGTGTCAAAAGCTTCAATTAGATCCCAAGATTCATGTTTATAACACCTTAGTCTTGCATTTTTAGTGGCAAATCTATCTCTAGTCTGGAAAACAATCAACTCTAAATCACCCCATACTCTCAGCATCTTAATCCTATGTTTTCCAACAATATTCAAACCTAATAATAGAGCCTCATACTCAAATACATTATTTGTACACTCAAATATTAGAATAAATGAGTATTTGAATTTTTTTCCATCTGGAGTGATGAATACTATCCCAACACCATTTCCTTCTTTACTACAAGCCCCATCAAAGAACATTTTCCATAGCTGACTGATCTTTCTTCGACATGAATTCTTATTGGTTCAGTGTTTTGCAATGCAGGTTTCATGAGCTCTACTATGAAGTTATCCATGTTTGAATGAAAAAAGCATGTAATTTGATTTAAGTCTACATCCTCTATGATGTAAGAGGATCTTGACTCTCTATCTACCCTAACTTCCTTTCCATTTATAGGTATAGTGGCATAAGATAGATCCAATTGAACATGTCCTGCCACAAGGTTACACCATTTTCTAGATAACATCATCCTATAGTTAGGTGGAACATCCACTACTATTATGTTTGTTTTATATGATGCTTTTGGGAAAGTAACATTTTTTAATTCAACATTCTTCATGATTCCTACTATAGGTACAAATCTATTATCCATAGCATAGCACTTACCGTAAGTAGTATCCACCCCAATTCCAATCTCCTTCATGACTTCAAGAGGCATGATATTCACAGCTACACTTGATTCTATCATACAATTTTTTACAAGTCTGTTGTTTATAAGCAAAGTCAAATAAAATGGATCCACTTGTGAAGGATTCTTTGTTATAGTATTCCCCAAGTATATCATGAGATCCTCTTTAATGGTCTCTTTTTGTTTTGGTGTATCTTGTACTTTTGGTGATTTTTCAGTAGCCACTTATAATAGTTTTATTGCCTTGTCTTTGTACTATGGGAACTTCATTATTTCAAACAAAGGAACTAAAACTTTCATTTGGGATCGAGCTTGTGTGATGCACATGTTTATGCACTCATATTTGACATTGGTTTGATGAAATTTTATCTCTCATTTGGTGGCTGCACATTTTTTGAGGTGTCAGTCATCTATCTCATTTTGGGATTATCACTTTTCTTTTATGTCACCTATTTTTTTTGTTTTCGATCATCGTCTTTCATGAACATACTTGTTTCCTTTCCCTAATCAGCATTTACCATTGTGTTCCTCAGTTGGTAATTACTCCTTGCCTGTGCCACTACTACAATTTTATAAGCCCTTTTTTCCTCATCAGTCATCATCCTCAAAGTTGGGACATCCTCATCAGCTGAGAACACCTACTACATGTTGCATTGTTAACTCATTCTATTTTAATCATTATCTAGTATATATTCATCATTAGAGGAGCTATAGTCATCATTTCCCCAGAATGGTTCGATTGTGATCACATTCACTATGGGTTTTTGATCATCATCCTGATCCTCATCTTCCAGTAGACTTTGAGCTATTTCACATTGCTCAGGTGCATGTGTCAGTCTATAGACATCACACCATGGATCACTTTCCACCATATGGTTATCTCTTCTTAATGGATCAAGAGTTTCTTTGGTATTGTTTTTCTTTTCAGTCTTACCATCCTTCCAACTTCTGTTGTAGGGTATGTCATGCAGCTTGGGCCTGTCATTTTTGTTGGGATATGGTATGTAATTATGAGGTCTATCCCCTCTATTGTATTTCATTTGTAAATCTTGAATCATAGTCATCATTTTACCAAATTTATCCTCCCTTTTATTTGGCTTGGGTGTTGTCGGATTATATAATTTTGGACCTTCCCTCTTGTTTATTCTCCCTATAGCCTTTTTGTTGTTCTCTATTGTAATTGTTGTTTTATGGGTCTCCTACAACATTTGTGGCTTATGTGATCTAAACTCATAATGAGTTTTTCTATCAAATACACTCATATAGAAATCAATCAGGAAGGAATCAACATGCCTTATATCCTTAAGAATTCTGTTTAACAATTTATTTAATCTTTTTATTAAATTCAAGCACTAATTCATTATAGTTCTTTTTGATACTTTTAAATTCATAAGAGGCAAAATAAGTATCATTGTGATCTCCAAACTCTTCAATGAATTGCGTTGTAAAATCTTGCTAGCTAGAAATTGACCCATATGGTAATCCTCTATACCATTCCCCAACATCTTCTATCAAGGATTACAAAATTAATTTCATGAATATGTCCTCATGGTCAATTTCAAACTCCTGAATAGTATCTTTCAAAATAATCACATGTTGCTCAACAGACTGTGCTCCATTTCCATTGAATTTAGGAATAATACTCCTCAATTCATTTTGGATTGGATTTGGATATCCTACTATTTTAGTGAAGTCAATTTGTCTATATCTTTCAATCACCATTGGTGCTCTCATTACAACATTGATTCCTCTTTTATTATATATACCTGGCCCATAATTTTGGTGATTTATATTTTGGCCTCTCAAATTCTGGCCACCATTCTAATGGTTCTTCTGGTGATTTCCATTAAATTGTTGATCACCATTATTGTTTTGATAATTACCATTACCTCCATTGTGTAGTTTCCTCCGATGCCTATCATAATTTATATCATTATTGTATTGGTTTCCTCGATCATGTTGATGATTGTCAATTCTTTCCCTTTTATCATTATTCTCAAATAATGGATTATCATGGTCTAATCTATAATTTTGTTGAACCTTATTTCTATGAGGTGGATTATATTTAGGCACAATATCTTTGTTATTTTTTCCTTCTTTACTTGTTCCTAATGAATCCTCATTTATGTTTTTACTCACCTTTTCTCTTCTATGGAGACAACTTTCTACTATTTCTCACACATTGGGTATTGTACTCTCTAGGGTAGTCATCAATTCTTCTACCCTCCATTTATCATCATCTTAGTCTACAACATATTTATCTTCATTATTTTCCTTGTGTTGTAGGGTGTGGCATGTAGCTTCCCCACTGAAACCAACATTTCATGGGTTTTCATTATCCTCAACATCTCTATTGTTATCGAGACCATTTTCCTCCTAATATCCAAAATCCCCATCTCCAAATTTCTTAAATCCTGTGAGATTCATATCTGAGTATGGGTCTCTTATTTTACTCAATCTATTCCTTCCCTTAGGACTTAATTTTGTATGATCTTCTTGTCCTTGATGAAGAGACCTTCTTCCCCATATGAATTTCAATGACAAATTTCTAGGACCTTTGTCTATTCTGATATAGATCAAATTATCACTCATATATTATTGTAATATTATTTTAGAGTTGTCACCCTAATCAAAGTAATATATCTACTAACTCTCCAAGTTCTAATCTCCAGTAGAGTTTATTTTGTGTCACCAGAGACTCTGAATATATGTCAACAATGTCTTAGTAGAGTCACTAACTAAAATTTTTATTTAATAGATTCGCCACCTCTCTTCAAGGAAAATGTTATTTTGCTGGTCTTTTGGGTTCTTCCTTCCAAAAAAGTAGACTTTAACAGAGATCTATAATTTGTATTTAAAAAAATAACTCCCTAGTGGCGTCGCTAATCTATTAGTTCCCAAATCAACAGATTGGAAATCCTACCTAATTCAATGCTTAGACTTTCCAATTGACTTGGCTAACAAATGAGAATGATCGATTATGATCCTCTTCCCCTGTGCTTTAGGCTTTGCAAGACCAAGGCAGGTGTACCTATTCCTTAACCCAAACTCTAGGCTTAAGGATTTTTATAGAAGATTCATTGTTGTATTTTGAGTTTTTTGGTTGATCTCTCAAGATGAAAATAGGGTCTTAAGGGAGATCAAATTTTATATTCTGTAATTTTTAAATCACTGAACTTATATTTTGATCATTGTATTGAGACTATTTTGAATGCTTTTATGAATTGATTTATGTAAATGAAATTTGTTCCTGCTTTCTTCTTGTAATCCTTCAAACAATGACTTTAAAAGATGATATACTAGTGCCTTCTTCAATTGGGCTATATAGGTAGTCTCTTCTTAATCCTGTGTACTATTTATGCGAGATGGGAAATGTTCCTATCAACTCCTTCCTTTTAATGCTTCCAATTACTTTATCATTCCATAATTAGTCTTATTGATTTTAAACCAAACTTAATGAGACCAATAAGATAGAGATAATAATGCCTATTAAATCTAATAATCAAATTTGTAGAATAATATAAATAATCTCCACACACAAAGATTGAGACAAACTTCACTTTTTGGAAGTAAAATCACAAAGGATTGACTAATCCAAGACGATCAGATCCACAACTTAAAATTGAAAGAACTTACTGATATATATTATGAATAAAAGGTCTTCATTGTTTACAAAAATAACTTACAAAAATATAGTGTATGTAAATAGTATTGTTGTCATGTTCCCTTTTTTACAAAATAATCACCTCTATATAGCAAGAGATTCCATACGAATGAAGAGACACATCTCTTCCCAATCAATCACAATTAGTTTATGGAAAAAAAACTAAGTAATAATAATAAAATGTTTATGGAATTAATCATCTTTGAGTAGGTCTCATTTACTATCTAATAGAGCTATGTATCTCTGAATCATTGGTATAAGTTATACCGCTTCACCCATCGGTTGTCAGTGTGACTTTTGTTCTATGATTCCGCAATGCAAAGCTATACCGATGAAGTCATAAGCATGACTCTCCACTTGATATACTCATTGTCCACAAGTTCCACTCTTCGTAGTTCAAAAATTGCACTACCATGCTTCTATTCCCAGTCACTTTAATTCTTTTGAATAAAATAATGCTTCGTGTTACTTATCCTTGAAGTTGTTTGAAATGCTTCATTTCTCAATTAATATAGCCTTGAATTTTGACTTTCCCACTCAAACTTTACATGGTTAACCACACCTTTACTGCCACATGGTAGCCTCTAATTAGATTTCCATCCCACCTATGTACCACCTAGAAACCATGTCAGTTCCACCTCTACATCCTACCACATAATCACTCATTAGTTGGAAATGTGGCATCATCTTGCAATCCCATGGATATTCTCTTTATTCATCATTCTAGACTGTAGGATCACGAGTACTTGACACTCATCACTATACTACCCAAGACCCATCAACGATCCTCACCGTATGATTTTCCATGTGTCGTGATTCTGTGGTTATTTTCAATCTGCAAGACCTCAGTTCGCGGGATCACAGGCATTCACTATTTGTCACCCCTGGGCCCTCCAACTCACTGCTTGGTTGTCAACAACTTTCATTCTTCAGAGATCAGGAATTTCACTCCCTTCTTGGATTCTCTGATGGGCAAGGTCATACTTAGAATGCTTCCCTTCTGACAAAAGAGCTCGAAGATGTAGAAGGTCTCTTGTCATTTGTTAATCGGGTCCCACTGATTTTTCTTAAGTTTATTTTCTTGGGGACAACTAGTGTGTGGGTCCCATCTATCCCTTCAGAATTTTAAGATTCATACTACTTTCCTTTCAATCCCAATCATTAGCACTGGGCCCCAACCTTCCTTTCAAATTTTTTGGATTCATACTACTTTGCTTTCAATCCCAATCACTAGTACTTCATACATCGAGTCTCTACACATAGCATATCCTTTGAAGCTCAAAATTGTCACCAATCTATGAGATTATTTGTCCTTCATACAAATACAACTTTGAAATATGTGGGGCCCAGTCTTCCTTTCAAAATTTTGGGATTCATACTACCTTGCTTCCATTTTTTATCATTGGCACTGGGCTCCAAACAGTCCTTCATGATTTTGGGATTTACACTACTCTGCTTCCAATCCCGATTATTAGCACCCTGAGTTGGTACCTTCTTTTCAAAATTTCAAAATTTTCCTTACACCACTATGACAGATTTAAAATGATTTTCCTTCCTCTATCTTCTTTGACACAACTTTTTCCTTGAAATGTGTGGGCCCCATCCTTCACTTCAGAGTGTTGGGAATCATACTACTTTGCTTCCATTCCTAGTCATCAATACTCCAAATATTAATTCTCCACATACAGTACGTGGGCCCTAGTCTTCCCTTCAGAATTTCAAGATTTCATTTACTATGCCTCAATTTCTGACCGCTTGCATCTTGATAAAATATGGACTCAAACTCTTATCTTCAAAATTCATGTCGATGTATTCATCAAGAATCAGAGGGGCTTGATACATATCCCAATTTTTCTTAGCCTTCATGTTCTTCCTTTGAGTAACTAATGTATCATTTCTACTTTGGCTAGGTTACTTGACATAGCATTTTACTTGATGTTTGAAGTGAAGAGGCCCCACCATATTTTGAAGAACCTCAATCATCATTACTCAACCATATTTACTTATTTAAAGTTCCATATTATTCAATGTTTAGGTAAAAAAGGTCCCACCACATACTTCCTTTTTCTAATGTCTCCATCCATTGATACATCATATTTAAATCTTGTTCAAAACCACATTTTGTTTGATAATGTATTTAATGTTCTTTACATCGAGCAAATGTTCATTTTGCTAACCCCTCTTTCAACTTATTTGAAAATGCATTCATGTTCGATGTAAGGACATGATGGGATAAACACATGCTATTCAAAGACATCTTCCCTGCAATAATGTATTATTTTCTAGGGTGGTCACATGTTTCTCTTAGTGTCACTATTGGTTTGATTCTTTTGGCTTTATTTCATTGGCTTAACATTTCTCTATTGTGTGGATAATTCATGGGTAAAGATAGTCATTTTTAGGGTCTTATGATTATGTAAATCCCAAAGTTTTGCGAAAATTTTGAGCTCCATCAATAGGTATCCTTGATTCTCTTTCTTATCATGTCTACTACGTAGTCATTATAAGGAAGGGAGCATACATACAGTCTCTCTTGTACATTATGCACACAAATTGACATTTCCAAAGCTAAGACATATGCAACCAATCCTTGTGGATATGACAGATACTAATATCCATCCATGAGGTGCACACATACAAAAAAATCTTCATGAATATGACTGATACTGACATCCATTGATGAGGGTTCGGTAACACAGGCAAATCCGCCAGTAGGCACATGTTTTTATATAGAATTAACTAGCATGGCACACAAACCTACTAGAAATTTCAATCCTATCTTTTGTGTGGTCTATAATAAGTCATACAATCTTACTGGGTAGGGTGATCACACTTTTTTTGGTTCACAGTAAGACACAAAATCTTGTTGGGATAAGGTAACCACACCCCTCTCTTCTCTTTCCCTAATTCTCTCTTTGTTGTCATGGTTATGTCAATAGGTTAGACCATGAAGCTAGTATGATCATTAGAGATAATGTTGTCCTTCCTATATGATCACTTGTACTCTTACAATATCTTTCTAGATATGATATTAGTTTGTGAGGCATTTCTGGCCGAGGCCTCTTTTGCTAGTTGATTTGGAGTTTTAGTACTAACCCCTTTGTTATTTTTTGGGTGTCTTTTGTCTTTGCATTTTATTTTTCCTTTTTCTTTTTTTTTCATGCTCTTGTGCATGGATGTGGAGTTAGGATCCTTCATTTGGGGGCTTGCATCCTTAAACTTGTTGATGTCTTATCTCTTTGCAATTTTCCACAATCACCTCTCTCTCTCTCTCTCATCATTCTTTCTTTCTTGTATATCTTTCTTTACCGTGAACATGAGCTTGCCTCATACTCCTGCTAAAATGGGGGCTAAACTTATAGTCCTAAAAAATAATCACTTACTTTGTGTTCATTTTGGGACCATTTTTAGCCCACTTTAGTGTGTTCCTTATGTTAGGACCTCACATTGCATGTAATTGCATATTTAATTTATATCAAGGTCCTACCTTCTTATTCAATCTTGCTCAAAACTATAGGTTGGCTCTAATTTGTATGCATAATTTCTCATTTATCCATCCATTCACCATAATTCATTTCCCTCCTAGGCCTTACTTTATCTCAAAATTTAAATCAATTGTTAGAATCAACTACATATTTAAATCTCATACTGTTGGATCTTCCATGGCCCATCACGGGATCATACAAAGTCCCTCTAGGTATAGGCCGACTTGATTCAACCTATACTAGGTATAGGCTGACTTGGGTTGACCTATACCTTGTGAGCTTGTTCCCACTTTTGGGGCCTAGGCCTGTTCTGGTGAATTAAAAGATTTCCAGATCTATGGTCAGCTTCTTAATTATGACCTCCAAAATTTGTATAAAAGGAGGCTTCTTCCTCTCATTTTCACATCCATGATCCACATGCATTACTAAAAGAAAGATATTATGCATTCAAGGAGTTCAAGAAATAATTCATTGAATACATTCATCATCCATCAAGCATTCAAGTATTTTCTTCCATAGATCTAGCTTCTTTCTCCTTAGGAGGAAAAGGAGTTTGCAATCAAGGAGGGAGATCTACATTCATCTATCAAATTCTTTTTCTCAATTCATCATTGTGGAAAATTACAACATCTATTAAACATGAGCTTTTATCTTACATGATATCCCTTTTTTTTGTGTTCAGTCAAAGTTATTACATTAACATACTTGATCACATTCTAAGTACAATTGCATCTACATGGTATGATACACTTCATTGTTTAGTCTAATCTCTACTACATGACAACATTTATTTCATTTCAATTCAAGGTTAGTTCCTATATAGAGACTTGAGTAAGGAAAGCCCCTCCCCTATAAAAAATTTCCCCTTCTTTTTGGTGTGCAAGAACATGTGACAAATTTGCAGACTTGCATTTTGAAGATTTGGAACCAGTTACAAATATAGAATAGAGGCCCATAGTTTCTTACACTTCAAGGTATAGTTCAAATTCAACCTATACCTACAGGTATAGGCTGAATTTGGTCTAAAATTGGAATATACTTGGAGCTCTAAAACTTTCACAGTCGTCAAATATAGGTCTCAGGGTCCTAGATCCAAAATAGTTTCAATTTGATAGTTTTCTAACAGTATTTTCCAAATCTGAAGTTTTGTCCTCCTCTCACCTTTAAGGTGAGTACATATTCATTCTCATTCCCTTTTAGCACTTAATTTGATATACTAGATCTGATATATTTTTGGTTATCATTGCATAAGTACATTACATTTTTGTCCATAAAAAGAATAGCCTAATCTACCCTTTATCTGGATCTTGCATTTGCACCCCTTCATCTTTTTGGGTGTTCCAAATCTGATTTGGTCTAAGGATTGGATTTAGTATTCAAATATATAATAAAACTTGGTGAGTGATCTACATCCTAGCATTGCTCACCATTTCCATTATACAATGATATTTTCTAAAAAATGAGGAGGAAGAATAAGTACCAAAACCTACTTGTTTTGAAGATGTCTAGATCATGGAGTTCGATGGTAGTTTCTCATCAACAGGCTCTGGAGTAGGTGTGATTTTGATCTCTCCTAGAAATGAGATATTTCCTTATTCTTTAAAATTGGAGTTTAAAAACACCAATAACACAATAGAATATGAAGCTTTTCTATTAGGGTTGGATGAGGCCAAAAGAAAAGGAATAAAGATACTCAGAGTAAAAGGTGATGTCAAATTGATAATCAAATGGGTGAGAAGAATTTTCACTGTGAGAAATAAAAGTTTGAGACATTATGGAAATAGAGTTTGGGATGAAATAGGAGGTTTTGATGCCTTTTCTATTGAATAATTTTTGAGAGATCAAAATACTAAGGTGTATTGCTTGGCTGTATTAGCTTCTCTCCTTCTCCCTCATCTTGATTTTAAAGAAGATACATATAGGGTAGAAATTATTTATTGACCTAATATCCTATATAATGTTGAATTTTGGCAGGTTTTTGAGGATAACAAACAAATTAGGAATTTCTTGGGAAATGCAAAAATGTTTATGACAACTTTCTTTGAATGTTCTAAATTAGAATGCAAAGAATTTTGTCCCGATTCGAGAGTTGATCCAGATGAATGTGTGATCCTATTGAAAGGGAATAAAATCCTAAAAGTTTTGGTATCTCTTGAGCATCTATTTGACTATCATGATAGATATATAAAAAATGCACATACTTTGACTCCCAGTGATCCCAGAGATTATGAAAAGGTGAATATTAAGGATGAAGATGATCTCAAGTTTGTTAATGTAGGTAAATGTTGTACACTAGAAGAAAGGTCTAGGTTAATTGAACTGCTAGTTAAATATAAAGATGTCTTTTCTTAATGTTATGGTGATTTGAAAGACTTCAGGGGAGGCCAATTCCAACATGGTATCCCTTTGAAACTAGGTGCAATTCCATTCAGATAAAGAATAAGAAATTATAATCCAAAGGTTGCAGATGTTGTCTTTAGAGAATTTGATAATATGATGAAAGCCATAATTATATACCCAATCCATAATTCAATGTGGGTGGAAAATATTATTCCAATACAAAAGAAAAATGGAGAGATAAGAATTTGCATTGATTTCAGAAATTTGAATCAAGAAATTTTGAAAGACATTCATCCTTTACCTCCTATGGATCATATTTTGTAGACAGTTGTTTGATCAGATATGATGTCTATGTTATACAAAATTTTGGTTTATAATCAAATAAGTATGGACAAAGGGGATCAACATAAGACCACTTTCATTATCCCATAGGGAAATGTTTCTTACAATCGTATGCCCTTCGATATGATCAACACTAATGCAACTTTTCAAAGGGCAATGAACTTATCTTTTGGTGATTTAAAGGATAAAATAATAGTTAGCTATCTAGATGATTTGCATGTTTTCTCTAAGAGGAAAAACCACTTGAAATACTTGGCAACTATCCTGCAAAGGTGTAGAAATCATGGAATATCCCTAAATCCAAAGAAATTAGTTTTTTGCATTATAGAAGGGAAGTTGTTAGGACACCTAGTTTCAAAACATGGCATTAAGATTGATCTAGAGAGATTCGGGAAGATTCAACAACTAAGCCTTCCCTCTAATAGGAGTGGAGTTAAATATTTCCTTAGGTAAGTTAACTCCCTTAGAAGATTTGTAACTGATTTTGCTGAAATGAGAAAAAAATATTGTAGAAATGATGAGTGAAAATCAAGAATTCAAATGGAATGAAGAAGAAAAGAAAGCCTTTGAGGATGTTAAGGGGGTGATTGCACAAACACCAACTCTAGTAAACCCAAACTTTCAAAAGGAGTTCATTGTTTATTGGTATGCATCTAAACATACAATGTCTAGCATCTTATTTCAAAAGAATGATCAAAATATATAAGCTACAATAGCCTTCATGAGTGTTCCCCTCAAAATGAATGAACTTAAATATTCTTTGATAGAAAAGAAAGCTTACACTGTAGTGAAATTTGTCAAACCGTTCAGGTATTACATTTTACACTCTCATTACATTTTGTTTGTGTAAATTTCAACTGTAAAGAGTATTTTGACTTAACAAGAAGTTGGAATGAATAATCGACCTAGGTTTCTAAGATACAAGAGTTCAATCTAGACATTAAACCAACTAAGTTGGTCTGAGGCCAAGGCTTGTGTCGATTGATAATAGAAAGTAAAGAAGAAGAAGAAGAAGAAGAGGAATTACCCATTGCTTTATTGGTAAGCTTACAAGACCCTTGGTTTATGGATATAGAAAATTACTTAACATATGGGTAATGCCTAGGTAATCTATTCCTAGAGGAGAAAAGAAACATGAGATTGAAAGCAGAAAAATATGTGATTTGGAATGATGTTTTGTATAAAAAAGGTCTTGATGGAACCTTTTTGAGATGTGTAGATAAAGAATGACAAATTTTTTTTTGAAAAATTTCCATGATGAGGCTTGTGGCAGAAACTTCTCTTCCACGATTACACCCTTCAAAATTCTTGGGAATTGTTATAATTGGCATGGTATGTTCAATGATGCATATAAATGGGTAGTTAATTATGAAAATACAAACTATTCTCCGTAAGGCTACAACTAGAAATATTACCATTTAGACCATTCATTATAGAATAACCTTTCAAATAATAGGGTTTACATTTTATTAGGCCTCTTATACCTCCCTCAAGTGATGGACACACTCATATCCTAACAACTACCGATTATTTTACAAAATGAGTAGAGACAATCCTAATGAAAATACAAACTATTCTTAGTAAGGCTACAACTAGAAACATTACCATTCAGACCAGTCATTATAGAATAGCCTTTCAAATAATGGGGTTTACATTTTATTGGGCCTCTTACACCTCCCTCAAGTGATGGACACACTCATATCCTAACAACTACCGATTATTTTAGAAAATGAGTAGAGACAATCCTAATGAAGAGAACCACCTTAGAAGTTTTATGTAATTTTCTTAAAGAAAATATATTGGTGCATTTTGGGGTACCTCAAAAAATTGTGGCAAACAATGCTACCATATTTTCTTCAACTAAACTAACTATGTTTTTCTATGATCATGGTATTTCACTTTCTTATTCATCAGATTATTATCGTCAAGGAAATAGACAAGTTGAATCTAGTAAAAAAAAATTATAGCCATTATGAGAAAGTTGTTTAGTGATAATTCCAAATATTGGCATCAAAATTTCTATAAAACACTCTGGGCCAACAAGACAACTTTGAAAGAGCAATAGGGATGGCACCATTTGAACTAGTATATGGAATAGGAACCCATTTATCATTACCCCTCAAGTTGTCTATAACCAAATTACAATGAGTGATTGAAGATAAATACTTTCAAGACTCTTTAAAAAAGAGAGTTGTGTATCTAACCAAGATAGATAAGGAGAGAAGTAAATTGGTGGACCATATTACTGCTCATTAAGCTTGAGTAAAAAATATTTTTTATTATAAAACTAGGCCTAGGAAATTCATGGAAGGAGATGAAATAATTATGTGGGATAAAATAAGGGAGCTTAAAGGAGCTCATGCAAATTTTATTCACTCTAGAAAGGACCATTCAAAATTCATCAGGTATTGGGCCCAAACTCTTTCAAATTGGAATACCCTGATGGAGCTATTCTACACTTGTCTTATAATGGACAAGATCTCAAGCTATATTAACTATAAAATAGGATTCCCTTGTTCTTGTACATACTTTTTTTTTTGTGTGTGTGGTGTTGTTTTCTATTTTGATTGTCTAGTTTTCATGTGTCTTGGTTCCTTTCTTTCTATTCCAGATTTCATAGTCTTTGTGCAACCAGAGATTCTAGATTCATTACCAGGTCCTTTACAGTCTCAATCCCTAATTAGAGCCATTGTTACCCCTATTTTTTATTTTGTTGAAAGGTTTTATACTCTTGGTCTTCATGTATATGAAAGTATGTAATTTTGAACCTCTTGATTGAATCTCACGATTGAAGTTTGAAAGTTCACCAGTTCAAAGTTCATTTTGAATGTGTACTTATCTTGACTCTTATTTGAGTTCTGAGTCTTAGTTGAATGTGAATTTGAGAAGTGTAAAGAAAGTCGGTGGGTATTGAACTTGAATAGTTGTACCTCTCATTATGTTCAAAATGTGTGGTTCATGTCACATGAGAATATAAAGGTGAAGTGATAAATGAGGGAAAATAATTAAAAGGAAGCATATCCTAGGCATTTCATGAAGTTTAATTTCTTTTAAACTTCTACAAATAAAAGGTAATGCTTATATGGAAAGGGATTCATGTGGGAAGTGACTAATAATTAATGATAGTGTTAGAAATATCATATTAGGTTAATTTGCCATGAATTAATTGATGTTTCAAATCTAGCATCTATTTGCCCAGATTTTGTGTTATTTAAGAGACATCATATGAGCTAACTTGCCATCATAAAAGAGATAAATTGGCACTGGAGGTAATGAGTTTTCTTTCTCAAAATTAGCAATAAATTTGGATTCTATGAAAGATAAGCTCTAATATTTCCCACCACTATCACTATTTCTTTAAAGTAAAAGGAATTTATTTTGGGTTTCTTATATTGTAGTGGTATAGTCATTTTGTTTCATGTTTATTCAAATCATTACCATGAAAGCTACTTGCCAAGGTTTTGAGAATGGCTCTGGTCTTGTTTTTTCTTTGTATGAATTTAGAGGTACCTTTTTAGCTTAGTTTATCTTAGAAGAGTTCTGGGAGAGAGATAAAATCCCTACAACTTCTTCCATGATGCAAAAGATAGTAGATAGTGGTCTAGTTGAAGCAACAACTTTCCCTATAGTTGTACAATACCCATAATTAGTCCTTGAATGCATGAAAAAAGACAACCCAAGGAATAGGTTCATTAGGGCCTCAAATGGTGATGTGTTGTTGACTTTTAATACATAAACTATAATGGCTATTATGGGGATTCCACCAACTGAAGATAATGAAGACTTTGACATCACCAAATCTTATTTCTTCTTCTTGGAGAAGAAGACAACATACATGAGCATAATTGATAGGATTTGGTTCCTGAAATTTCAAAAGGGTGGCTTGAGATTACCTAGACCATTGACTAGAGAACATTTAATAAAAGAAGTTATGGACATTATCATATTATTACATAGACTCAAAGGTAGCCAACATACATATTTATGGGAAGATTGGATGCATTTATTTATCTTGATAATTCTGAAAGGGGAGTAGTATTTGGATTGGACATAAATAATAGTTGAGTAATTTTCCTTGGTAACAAGAATTTTTACATGTATTCCTATCTCTTTTATTTCTTGGCATCCACAAAGTAGTGGAAAGGGTTGCATCATGAACCCTTGGTAGAAGGAATCAAAATTTACGACTACTATCCTCATTTGCAGATGCAAAAATGTTATGAAAATTATGGGATGGTTAATGATGTGTTCACATGAAGGATGGTTCATGAACTAAATGGATATGTTAATAAATGAATGTCTGATGAGTCTATGCAATTGGTGAGTACTTATGACAATTACTTTATTCAATTCCCTATATTTACTTATATTAGGGTTTGAGGCTTTGAAGGGGATCTAGTTAACTTTCCTTGGCATGCTTTGGGTCATTTTGGGTTAATTGAACTTTGCTAGCAATTAGTTCACATATACAAGAATTTTTTGGCAAGACAAAAACCAGGCATTTCTTTCCCTATTGAACTTGGTCACTATATATACAAATCAGTTTTAGATGCTTTGAACTTTGAAGTGGACTTGAAAATTTTTAATCTACAACATTATAGATCTAGACCTAAATTTGACAGTAAAAGTTTTTCTAAAGCTCACCTGAATTTTGGGGTAGAATTTTGGGGTAGATTTTTGGGAAGATTGCCTAGATGAATTTGAAGTCAGGAAAAGAATATGGTCTACATTCTCTTTGAGGAAAATAGTCACTCTCAAATTAATGATGAATATTAGTGGGATAAAGGATGATGAAAAAGATATAATTGATCCTCGGTATAATGAACATGTGTAGAAACAACCTATCCCTAAAATTGATTTGGAGGAGATTAAAAAATATCAAATTAAAACCTAGACCTTCCCAGTGATAAGGAGAGTTGAGAAATGGATGAGAGAACATAGACTTGGAAAATGGAAAACATGTGACTCTGAACAATCCTCAGATACAAATAATAGTGCTCCCTCATAGGTTCCTATGGTTTCTTCTGATGAATTTTTTTATATTTATGTTTCAAGTACCTTAAAGACAAAAACTAAGGAGTTCCCTATTTATAATAAGTCAAAGAAAACCTCCATAAACAAATCACTTTCTCGTGCTACCAGGTCAATAAGTAAGAACAAAGAGAATAAAAGTCCTATGAAAAAGGTATTTGTGGACCTAGATACTATAGAAGATATTGATAACACAGGGTGACCAAAGCTTTGATACACCTATGGTAGAAAGAACTGATGTAGAAAAGAAAGTTAAAAACATGTAGGATCCTACAAATATAATGGTGTTATTAAATGTAACCCCAAGCCAAGTAACTCTAGAAAAAGGGATTTTGATTAGCACTCCTTAGTGACTAGAAATTTCAATAAACAAGAATAGAAATATGTTTTTTCCTTTCCTATAGAAGATATGGTCAATAAATGCTTGGGGAAGACCCCTAAATCTAAGAAATTGAAAATTATTTCCAGAGTGGAATTTGACCCAGATCTAGGGAATTGGAGTGTTGAAGTGGCTTGCCCGTTAACAAATAATGAAGTCCAAGACCCATTAGTGAAGGATTTAATAGTGGAGAAAGACAACCTTGGGGCTTTTACGTGGGATGTAGATGTGCATCACCTGGATGACTCTACCAAGAAATTGGTTACCAGAGCCTAAAAAGATGAGAAGGATAGGAGAGAATTGATACAAAATCTACGACTCATGGCTGAATATATCAATGCTATTCATAATCTAAGTTTGCATCCTATATCTCAATTATTGATCTCCTTCGATCCCAAGTCCCTAGCTAATCAGAAAATGTTAGATCAAATACAAAGTGGAAACATGGTAACTAAGGTGTTTAATGAATGGCTAAATGGAGTTATCTAAGAAGGCACTAAATATATTAATAACTAAAGAAAGGTGTATGATGGCACTGTAATTGTCATTAAAGAATTGGAATCATAAATTATTTCTTGGGGAAAAGAAGGAGCAAAATGGGTGGTGGTAATTTCTTAGATGAATCAAGTTCAAAGGTATGGGGTAATCAAATTCTTGTCAGAGAAGGTTGTGAAAAATATGGATGATAATATTTTATATTTGTGCAAGAAAATTATTGAATGGAGGAACTCAATAGTAAAACAAGCTCATGAGGA
Organism: Chamaecyparis obtusa; assembly: GCA_027943335.1. NCBI lineage: Eukaryota > Viridiplantae > Streptophyta > Pinopsida > Cupressales > Cupressaceae > Chamaecyparis > Chamaecyparis obtusa. The sequence continues at coordinate 183,655 of BSBK01008236.1, read as the reverse complement.
GTTCATCAATTTGTTGAAGGAATTGATAGAGCCCACTCAATCCATGCAAAATGACCTGAAATGCATCAATGTGAAATATTAAAAAGAGAATGGAAAATATGTGGAGGCTATGGATACAATAATTCTATCTTTCAAGGAAAAGATTGATTATATAAAAGAATCCAAGACCTTGATAACATATGACATCTCAAGAGTGGCCAAGATTGAATCTTTGTTAATCATTTTCAAGATTATGCGAACAAAGTGGTGGAAGTTTGGAGATAAAAGGAGGTTTAGAAACAACTAATCTCACATATTGGCCTTCCTAATTTCACGGTGATCCAAAATCTCTCTACTACACACAAGGAATGAAAAGCACAATGTGTCTACTTAACAGAATAGAGAAAATCTGGAAGTTCCACAATACCACCACAACTGTGATTGTGTCCTATAAATCTCCTTTTTTTGTTTCTTAGTTTAATTTAGACATCTTTTGGTTTTGCCTTTCGGTTGCAAAAATTGAATTTTATTCTGAAACATAGTTAGTTAACTCTGGGTTTAAAGATAGCACTCTTGGAAGAGGCTATATATATATTTTTAAAAGACATTAGAAGGGCCTGAGAAATTTTGAACATATAGATATGATATTAATTCTATATGATGTTTTTCAAAAAACTTTATCTTGGAATGAAGTCGATGAATGGTTATTACAAGCTTAAATTTGTGCATTTAAGTGAATGAGAGTGAGTTTCTTTACGAATTATTTTTTTAGTGTGATAATTGTTTACCATTGAGAATCTATCATATGCTTTATCGTATATTTTGGGTTTATAAATTTAGCAAGTTAAGTTTATCTATATTGAAATAGTGTCTGTGTACTCTATTTTTTGAACTTCTTATTTCAAAAATCACATTCATGCCATGGTGATATATGAATGTTAGCATTCCTTTATTGCTTTCTGGTTAAAATTATATTCAAATTTTGTTTAGTGTAGATTGTATTCATTGAAAATCTTTGAAAGGGAGTTGCACCTTAAATTTGGAGGGAAACTAGTTTTGGTTTACCCAACAGTGGTTTCTTATTTGTTCTTAAAGAAGAAGGATTTCAAAGTAAAATAAAGTGTTATAAATAAGAAAAAATTTGTAACCAACAAAGTGAAAGTGTCACATGTCCACTAAAGGTGGATCACCTTCCAATCTAGAAAGGTATTTATGAAACACATCCACTAAAGGTGGAAAATTGATAAAGCGATAAGTGCACCAAGGGTGGAAGCCCCACTTAAGGTAGAAAACTGATAATGTGATAACACCATCAAAAGTGACAATATTCCTATGTGGGCCCTAAGTAAACTTAAGTAATATGTGTGTTTATAACCTAGGAGAATGACTTACTAGGCACAACAATAAACACAAGTGCAACTTAGGGAGAATGTATGCACATAATGCAAGATGAGTCCCCAACTATTAGGCCATGTTAGGTACCCATATATAAATACAATGAAATCTCTCACAAATAGAGGAAATGAGAAAACCTAGTGGGACAAAACTCATCCCCAAAAGAGAGATAAAAACACAAAATACTCTCGATGGTAAATGAGAGAGATGAAACCCAATATGAGGAAAAATTTCCCCCATAAGAGGGATGAAGAGAGACTGTGAGGGCCCCTCAATGTAGAATCTCCTGTAGAGATGGTGTAATGATCTTGAATAATATTCCTTCCTTGAGGAATAAATAGAGCCAATGTTGCACCAATAATATCAAAGTGTGATAGAACTAGGTACCATTGTTGATAAAGAGCTTATAATGAATATCTCATTGAAATATGATGAAGATCAAACATGGAGACACTTGTATAAGTATTTATGAGATACTTAGTGTATGCACCCAAAAATGGTTGCCTAGACTTTGGGCCCCATTTATTTGATTTATCAATCCTGAATCAGTTTTATCAATAATCAATATTCTCAACATTATCAATTTCTTGATCAAATCTTAATTTCGATCATATATTGGATTTTTATCCTATGGGCTAATCATTTATCCTAAGTCTTTATTTGATTAAAAGGAATATCTCCTCCCCTTTTAATTAAATAAAAAGCCCCCACCTTTCCTCTTGTCCTAAGTTGCACAAATAAAGCATTATTCCTATTTTACAAAAAGGAAAAAAGCACTTTTGTCTCACATGGACACAAAGTCAATTCCTATTGGAGGATACTTGTACACACGGATTGCTCCTCTTTCAAGCTCCACCGCCGATTAAGAATTTTGCCTCTTAATCTCAATGGTCCATTCCTTTGCATTTCTTATAAAAGGAAAGCTCTCTCCAACATTTTTAGATCATGTTTTTATGCTAACCTTATGCTGCAGGAATCCTTGAAGACTTTGAAGCTTTTTAGAGATCATTGTTGCATCCTGCTTTAGATTTCTTCATTTGCTTCATAGTTTAGTTTTCATTCTTACATAGTAGTTTCATTTCCATAACTTTCATAGCTTAGATTTCCTTTCATACAATAGCATAACTTCACGTAGCTTAATAGGAGGGATTTGTAACACTTGTTATTTCCATTTCATAGCTTAGTTGCATTGCATTTTCATTTCCATAGACTAGTTTGCATTGCATTGAATTTTTATAGTGATTCTTGAGGATCTTGGAACTCTTTCCCTTGTCCTCATTCGAATCTCTTATTGTGTGGTTGACTAGCAAGGTCACAAGCTTGTAGCTCTAGCTGAGAGCAAATACATCATAGTCCCTTGCAACTCCATGCATAGAGAGCTATGAGCCACTTTGTGAGGCCTCATTCTTGAGAAACCTTGCATATAATGGTTCATAGAAGTGCACCATTTTAGTGTGTACATTTTTGGCACCCACCATGGGGTAGAGTAGATAGGCTTTGTCCTTTAGTTTCTTGCATTTTTCATCATTTTTCAGATTATTTTTTGGAAATTTTGTAGTCTCAGAGTATCGCACGATACTTCTTAGGTATATCGCGTGATATACCTTACTATACCAGTGCGACACTTCGCTCCAGAGAAGAATCGCATGCCATTATTAAGGTATATCATCTGGTGTCATGCGAAGTATCACCCGAATATAGCGAAGTATATCGCTCAAACTGAGGTATATCACGTGGATATAGAAAATTGTATCGCGCGATACTGATGAAGTCTAAGGTATATTGCCTGATCTGACAGAGACCTACGGTCCAAGTTTTATCATCCGAATTTGATCACATTTAGTTTGCTGGCTTACTTTGCTACATTTAAACAGGGTTAATTTACATTTCTTAGTCTAAATTGATCAGGTTTTTACATTACTTTCACTTAGATTTTTGGTTTTCCTAACCTTAGTTGTCTAACAAGTTGTGGTTGTAGGTGCTTTGCTTGAACAGAAATTGCTATAAATCACATGTCAAAGAGGGCTACTAACATTTTTGCAGGGCTGCCCAAAGCATAAACAAAAGCACAAATAAATTTTTTAAAAGTGTTTGTGATTTATTTCCTTTCAAGTGTGGCATTTACTAATTGTATTAGGAGCTTTAATACCTTGTGAAAGGGATTTTGAGGTGGTAGGAGAAGTATGCTCTTCACCTTTAGGTGAACAAAAAAATCTTGACCCATCTTAAGGTTTTTGGAAGCAAGGGGGTAATTAAATTTTGCTTGGTGTGTTTGGGAGAAGTTTTTGAGATAGGGGAGTATGCACTTCACCCTTGAGGTGAACCAAAAACCTTGAACCTCATAAATTATCCATTTTTGTTTATTTTAGGAATCCTTTAGCGGGCCTTCTCTTGAGCAATCAAGAGAAATGACTCAAGTGGGGACAACCTTGTCATCATTTTCCTTGGTGGCGAGTGATTCCAACTCACTATAATCTCAAGGCTATCAAGGACACCAAAAACCTTGGTAGACATAACAGTTGTCTTCGTTTGATGTAAGTAGCTCATGGGATTACAACCATGGGGAAAACATTAAACAAGAATGCTTAAGGTACTCTTGAGGCTGCGAGGTCCGAGTCCTCTTTGAGGAGCAAGAGGGGTGTTATGAACAGAAATTCTTATTAAGAACCATTAGATAGAAGCCGCCTTGTTTAGCCGCTTATCTTCTTAGTGCAAGGATTGATCCTAGTGGTTTACCCAGATCACCTTAAGATACTCACCATATGTGTCTCTTTGGTTGTGTCATTTGACACTTCCACGACAAAGCCAATATCTCTTGTGGGTAACCACTTGGTGTGAGGCAAGGTGGCATCAAGTTGTGGGCTAAGTTGGTACGCATTGAGCCTTGACTTTTTAGGATAGATTTTCTTGAATTGTCTTCGGTTGTGTGATACCAGTGTAAACGTTCTCACATACAAACAATCGGTAGCATTCATAGGGTGCTTTTTCAATTTTGATATCACAAGTGTTTGTCTTGGCAAGGTTGCTTTTGCCCTTGTTTCAAGTGTATGAGACATGTTTGATCCCTCACTATTTGCAAACCCGCCAAAATTCTACTGATATTGTGATTGAGATCGAAAACATCAACCCTCAGACCAAAATTTTTGACCAAACAGACTCAAAAATGTAAATTTTACACAGTTCTGGTCAAGAGTTAAGCAATTTTACAATAGTATCGCATCCTTTGGGGAGAAATATCGCGCAATACTTCGCGGGTCCCAAAAGTATCACCTGCTTTGAGAGGAAATATCACGTGATAGTTCACCCCTGATAGACTATCGCTCGACCTGCCTGGTGTTTATCGCCTGGCTATTGTGAGGTCTATCGCCTGGTATAAGGTGAAGTATCACCCGGTTATAGGTGTATCGCCCTGGTAGCCTGGAGTATATCGCCTGGTTAATTTTTGTCGTGCTTTCAATTTGATCAGTTTCAATTGCTGTTAGTCAGGTTAGGTCTTTGAGTAGGCTTCTTGCTCTGTCGTTCAAGACCTATCTTGACTCTAAATTTCTAGTTTTAGTCCTTTGGGATAGCATCATCTGATTTACGAAATCACTTTGGGAATAATTGTCAAATTAGAAGGCCATTCTTGGTGACAAGGTTCATCTCTAGGATTGTTAGCTACATTCTTGGAAAATTTTAGTGCTCTTATTGTCCAAATCGCTTTCATTTAAATCTCAATTTCAATTATATTTTGGCCTAGTCCAACCTCTTGGTTCAAAAGTGCAAGGCTAGTCACCCTTTGATTTGAAGCACCTCTTTGACAGTGTTGGTAAAGCCCCTTTTCTATCTTTTCATTTCTCTTTGGACAATAGAGGACTTTGATTATCCTAGTTTGGTGCTGACACTTTGAGAGGTCATCTTATCATTGAGAGTATCTTTCTTTCATGTCAGTTACAACAAGGTACCAAGTCAATCAAGGGAAGTGACCCCCTGTTGCCTTTAGCCAGTTACCACCAGTTAAGACTCATCAACAGCATAAGGGAAAAGGACCCTATTTTGATCAATCTCCTAAGAGTGAATCTGAGGTTTGTTTTAATCCAAAAGCTAATCCTAGTGAAGTGAGCACCTTTTTAGTACCACTTTCATCAAGTATGGACATGAGTTACACTTTCACTCGACAACAAAGAGAAGCCATGAATCCAACTCTTGAGGATATCTTCCAATGGCATAGAAGAGAGTACAGTGGTTCTTCTCATGCTAGTCCACCTGGGTCACCTCCCAACAATGTGAGATATTTTGATGCCCACCAACGAGCCGAGAGACATTATAAGAAAACTCACTCAGAATCAGGGTCACAACACGAGGACCAGAACAATGAATCTAGTGATCACCACATCAATGCAACCAATGCAATAAGGCATTTGAGACCATCCTCTCCACTTAAAGATACCTCTCGATATGCAAATATGAGATTGAAAAGCATTAAGAGGGAGAAACAAGCCTATTTGGATGAACAAGCTGCTAAAAAGGAGAAATTTAGACAACTAGAAGAAGAGGAACATGCATTATTGGACATAAGGAAGAGAGTTGCCCAAGAAGAAGAAGATAGACTCTATGCACAACAACTCCAAAGCTGATTCAATGGGAGGGGAACCAATAGTGGGACCAACTCACCCCCATCTACCCCTTCGCCAAGTCCTAGAAGAAGATCAAGGACACCCTCATGATCCCCAAGTCCTAGAGGAAGAAGGGCTTCAAGATATGATCCTCATAGGAGATGATCATCTCATAGACATTCAAAGCAACCCTCCCAAAGAGCACATCATGGCTCACAACATGGAGGAAGTTATGCCAAATTTGATCATATGGATTTTATGACTATGCAACAAGAACCATCCTTTCAAGCATATGTGGAAAGATATGTGGAATAAAACAAGGACCAATTCCTAGAAAGTCTCATCAACAAAGGTGCTAAGGTCCCATATAATTTTGATGTCCACCAAAAGATTAAGAAATAGAATCCTTCAACCAATGAGGTGATCATGCAAATGCAGAAGGATATAGAAAGGATGAGGGCTCCTAAGAGCACATTTAATTTGGACTCCATATGTCCCAAGCTGATTGACAAGAGTGTGGTGTTGGTTGAGTTCCCTAAAAAAGTTGAGTTTCTAACCTATGACTAATATGATGGCGTTGGTGACCCTCATGACCATGTTCAACAGTTCTACATAATGAGCTTTTCTTTTCACCATGAAGACTCCTACTTGATGAGATTATTTCCAAGGAGTCTCAAGGGTCAAGCCATGGAGTGGTTCACCAACCTTACTCCTCCAGTAAAGACATTTAAAGAACTTGTCCAATGATTTGTTCAACATTTTGCTTATAATCTATCAAGGTCGGTCACAATGCTTGATTTGTGCAAACTCAAACAAAATCAAGGAGAACCTTTTGTCACTTTCCTACAAAGATGGAGACGTTTGTGCTCAAAATATCCAAAGACAATTTTTGAGGAGGAAAGAATAGACATCATTGTGAGCAACTTGATACCAGAATTAAGATATGAAGTAAGGAAGATCCTGTTTAATTCTTTTGATACCATGGTAGAAGTGGCATGTCGCATAGAGGATGTCCTAAAAGAACAAGGGATTTTGGCTAAATCAACTAACAACAACAATAGCCAAAACAACAACGATAATGGTAATAAGGACAAAAAGAACTCTTATTGGAATAAGAATAAGCAGGTGGTCAATGACGGAGTTGTTGACTCATCACAACCTAAGAATGAAGGAGTTCTTAATCTCTCTCATGCAGTTCAAGCCATGAAGCTGCAAGCATCCTCAGGACAACAAGAGAATAAACCCAAGTATTAAGGGAAACCTAAAAAGGAAAAGAGACAATTTACCAAACTTGGGGACTCCTATGTAGACATTTTCAAGACACTAATTGCTCATAATTTGGCACAACCTCAGGATCCTGCCAAGCACCGCATACCAGATCCTAAACCCCATTGGTGGGATGAGAAGGCCTTTTGTGTCTTCCACAATGGAATTGGACATGATATAGAAAATTGTTTTAGACTTAAACATCTTGTCCAACACCTCATTGAAAGTGGATGATTACAAGTTGATGGTTTAACTACTAATGCAGATCATAAGGCTTTTAAAGAACCCTTGCCCAAATATGAGAAAGGAGAGAATTCTAGCAATAAGAATGGCAAGGCTGCTATTAACTACACCTACACAAATGCGGAGAATATTATTAACATGCTCGAAGTTGCCGATGATAATGTCAACATGATGAGAGGGAAAGATCCTTATGGATATGATAGTGGATTCAACTCCTATGTTTGATAAAGGACCCATTGTGGTGCTAAGAGGTCCTCACTCACGAAGGATGCCCCAATCCCTCAATGCTGTCACTAGGGGTCAGTCTCAAGCTCCCATTATTATCAGAGGTCCTAGCTCTAGCAAGTCTAAGCAGCCCATGTCCAAGGGTGTTCTTCCTAAATCTGTTGTTGGTCCTTATTCAAATTATAACCTTATTGACCAATTACAATGTACACCAACGCAGATATCTATTTTTGAACTTTTAGAATTGTCCCCTAAGCATAAGCGTGTCCTTGAGGATGCTTTGCGAGCAGCTAGTGTCCCTAACAACTTAGATATTGAACAATTCTAGAATATGGTCAACCATTTGGCTAGCCCTCATTACCTCACTTTCTCAGAAGAAGATGACAAATCCATCAGTCAATCACATAACTTGGCCTTACACATCAAAGTCATGATTCATAAAACCCATGTCAGGCGTGTATTGATAGATGGGGGTGCGGGGCTCAATATTTGTACCATGAGTTTGTTGAAGGCTCTAGGATATTCTGAAGAAGTCATTAACACAAGGAAAAAGATCACAATCAAGGCATATGATGAAGCAGAAAGAAGTTCTAAGGGATTGGCCGTTTTGCCTGTTCGCATTGGTCCAGTAGAAAAGGATATCTTATTTCAAATTTTTGATGTTGGACCTTTAGCCTACAACATTTTGCTAGGTAGGCCATGGATTCATGAAATGCAAGCAGTCCCATCAACGTATCACCAGTGTGTTAAGTTTCCCCATAATGGTGTAGAAATTTGCATACCTAGAGATAGTGCCTTGTCAGTTAATAATATTTCTACTAGATCACATGTACCTTTGAATAGGGAGGCTGACAGTTCTACTATTTCACTTGAACAATGCAAGGAGAAGTTTAAGACCATAGACCTTGGGATGGGAGATTATAAAATCGGTTCTTTTACAAAAATGCCAATCTCTCCTAGGTCTTATGGGAAACCATCACCAAATATGAAACCTTCATCATCAGTAATGACATTATTTGGAAAATTTGTTGAGTCTTTAGTTCCTATTCAGGAAGAGAAAGAGGAAGTTGTCGTAAGAGACTGGATCTATCATGAGGAAAAATACCAACACAATGAGAACTTTGCTCCTTCACCTAAAGCTTATGGGAGAGGGTATACATTGGTTAAGAATATGGGTTATCCAGGATATGGTCCCCTTAGCCATAGGTTGGATGCTAAAGATGAGCCTCTTAACCATGCCCTTTTTGGATGAAAGAATAAGTCAACAGTTGGCTTAGGTTTTGAAAATAAGAAGAAGAAAGGTGTCCCTGTCCCAGCTGCGATGGACAGTGACAGTGATTCAGACTACACACCTGATCTTTCTAATCAACAAGACATGTCGGGTGATTGGGTGCCTTCAACAAATCTCCTTTGGGGAGATTCAAAAGATTTGATAATTGATGGTCCTACTATCCCAACTACGACGGATAGTGACTATATGAATGCTAGATTGACAATGGAAAATGTTGCTATCCTAGCTGCGACGGATAGTAACAATGCTAGCATTAGATAAGGGGAAACCTTTCCCAACCTTGAGGCTTCTACATCACAAGGCCCAAATGATGATTCAGAAATAGACTCACATGAGTACGAATGGGACTCACTTTCAGATGCAATAGTTGATTTGGACATGGATGTTGTCCATACTTATAGTACCCAACCTGATGTGACCAACAAGCTTAGTGTAGGACTAGAGGATTGTACTCCTCGAATTGCCTTAGTGGATGACGCTTCATTTGGTAGGAAAAATCCTGACTTGGGTATCTTAGGAGGGGACTTGATGAATCCCGATTGTATGGTCATTAGAGATAACACCTTTCACATAAATAACATTGAACCAGTCATTGACCTACCCCTTGTTCACTATGACCTAATTGACTGGTCTCAGCACCACCAAGAGCCTGAATTCCTCACTTTTCAGAATGATTACGAAATTGCCTGCTATCTGAATGCTCTTGAACCCATGGCTTCTTCCACCATTGAACCAACAACAAGTATGATGGAGCCTGATATTAAGTACCTTAGTCTAAAAATAAAAGAAAAAGAAAAAAAGAAAAATAGGTCTGATGGCGAAAACCACTTTGTGGCAGTATCAGAACCAAAAATAGTAAAAAGAAATGACGTATCTGAGGGTGAAAACCTCTTTGAGGCACCTAAGGATGAGGTACTTAATAACTTGCCGAGTTATTTTCAGGACAAATCATCAGTATTGATTGAGCCAACAAAACCAGTTAATTTGAACACAGACAAAGCTCCTCAAATAATTCATCTTGCTCAATCTTTATCAGAAGAAGAAACCAAGGCATATATACAATTCTTACAAAAGAAGAAAATTAATTTTGCATGGACATATTAAGACATGCCAAGGCTTGACACAAATCTTATAATGCATCACTTATCCATAGCTCCAGGAGTCAAACCAGTGAAACAGAGACTCAGAAAAATGCATCCACATGTAGCTCTCCTTGTCAAAGTGGAATTAGAAAAACTTTTAAGAGCTGGATTCATCAGAGCCATCGATTATGCAGAATGGATCTCAAACATAGTACCAGTTTCCAAACATGATGGGTCCATTCGTGTATGCACAGATTTTAGAGATTTAAACAAAGCATGCCCAAAGGATGATTTTCCACTTCCAAACATTGACATGATAGTGGACATGATAGCGGGTTATGAAATATACTCTCTAATGGATGGTTTCTCAGGATATAATCAAATTAAAATAGCTCTCGAAGACCAAGAGAAAACAACATTCACATGTGCATGGGGAACCTATTGCTGGAACGTCATGCCATTTGGGTTAAAGAATGCAGGAGCAACATACCAACGAGCTATGACCACAATTTTTCATGATATGATGCATAAGAACATGGAAGATTATGTGGATGATACCTTGGCTAAATCAAGAAAAAGGGATGCACACCTTACTGATTTGGAAGTAATTCTAGATCGCATGGAACAATTTCAACTCAGATTGAATCCAAAGAAGTGTGTATTTGGTGTCACCTCAGGCAAACTTTTAGGATTTATAATATCAACAAAAGGTATAGAGGTTGATCCCGAAAAGGTCCAAGCAATTTTAGATATGCCACCTCCAAGAAACATTAGTCAGATGAGAAGTCTTCAGGGATGACTCCAGTCAATTAGGAGGTTTATCTCACAGCTGGTAGATAGAGCACAAACCTTTAATAAGACACTGCATAAGGGTGCTTCTTGTGTATGGAATGAGGAATGCCAAAAGAGCCTAGATTAAATTAAACAAGACTTGGCTAATCCTCCAATTTTGATGCCACCTGTTCCTAGGAAACCAGTGATTTTATACATTTCAGCAATAGAGTCTTCCTTGGGGGCATTATTGGCTCAATTAGATGATACTGGGAAAGAACGGGCCATTTACTACATTAGTCGTACTCTAGTATCTTATGAGATCAATTATAATAACATTGAGAAGTCTTGTCTTGCAGTGGTGTTTGCTTCCCAAAAGTTACGACACTATATGCTTGCTCATACTATACATTTGGTTGCAAAAATTGATCCTCTTAAGTACTTGCTTAGTAAGGCTGCCCTCATAGGTAGACTTTCTAAATGGATGATGGTTTTAATTGAATTTGACATAGAGTACATTGAAAGGAAGGCCATAAAAGGGCAAGCTATTGCTGACCAATTAGCTGATTTCCTAGTTAAGGATAGTATGCCTGTTCAAGTAGAATTCCTAGATGAACACATCCTGTATATGACTACTCACACTTGGAAAATGTTCTTTGATGGTTCCCACATGCAAAATGGATCAGGTGCTGGAGTATTATTTGTCTCTCCACATGGGTACAACATTCCAAAGTCTTACAATTTTTTATTCCCATGTACAAATAATATTGCCGAATATGAAGCTTTAACCAATGGATTGAAAATGGCTATAGAATGGAACATAACAAAATTACATGTCTTTGGGGATTCATAGCTAATTATCAACCAAGTCAATGAGGAGTATCAAACTAAGGATGATAAATTGGTACCTTACAAAAAGATGGTTGAATCATTGAGGCGTTACTTTACATTTGTGACATTTCAACAAATCCCTAGGATAGAGAACAAAGCTGCAAATGCTATGGCCACATTAGCTTCACTCCTTCAGTTGGAACAACATGAATCAAGATTCAAATTCCTGGTGGAAGAGCTACACCACCCCGTATTTGACTCATCTGAAAGCCATGTCATTTGTACCCTTGTCACACATGAGTCTTCCCGCTATGGTGCTATCTATTCATACCTACGCGATGGCATCATCCCTAACACTTTCAACCATTCTGAATGTCGAAACCTCATCCGTAACACCTCCCACCTTATCTCTGGTGATTTATATAGGAGGGGTTTAGATGGGACACTACTTAGGTGCTTGGAAAAGGAGGAATCTGACCAAGCGTTAGCCAACATCCACGAGGGCATTTGTGGTGGACATTCCAATGGTCTTGCCATGGCCCAAAGGTTGCTTAGGGTGGGGTATTATTGGCCCATGATGCAGATAGATGCAGTAGCCTTTGCTAAGTCTTGTGAAAAATGTCAGAAACATGGAAACCTAATTCATGCTCTAGGTAGGGAGCTGATCCCTTCCATTTCTCATTAGACATTTCAGCGCTGGGCCTTTGATCTAGTTGGGCAGATTCACCCCAACTCATCAGGTGGACATAAGTTCATTATTATTGCTACTGACTACTTCACAAAATGGGTGGAAGTCGTGCCACTTTCTGTAGCTTCAGGGAAGACTATCTCTTTGTTCATCTTGAATCATATTATTTGTTGATTTGGAGTACCTTCTGAGATTATCACTGATAATGGAGGTCAATTCAAGAATAAGGACCTAAAGCATTTATGTGAAAAGTTTAAAATCAAGTAACATTGGTCCTCCATTTACTTTCCACAGAGAAATGGATAGGCAGAGGCTTCCAATAAAACCATCCTTAAGATTATTCATAGGACAGTGCACAAGAATGGTAGGGATTGGCACTTGCAAATCAATCCAGCACTATGGGCTTATAGAACTAGCATTCATACACCTATAGGAGCTACTCCTTTTTCTCTTACCTATGGTGCTAAAGTGGTGTTGCCTTTAGAAGTAGAGATACCTTCACTTAGAGTCTCACTCAAAGGATTGATAACATATGAGGATTACCGCGCCATGAGGTTACGGGAACTTGAACTTCTAGATGAGAAGCATAAGGCTTCATTTGATCATATGAGAGTGTATCAGAAGCGTATGTCCAAAGCATTCAACAAGAAGGTTCGCCCTAGGGAATTTCAGATAGGTGATCTTGTTTTGAGAGAGAACCTTAAGAATCAACAGAACAGAGAACAAAAGGGAAAGTTCAAACCCAATTGGCTTGGACCATATGTTATTACAGCTACTTTTGGTATAGGTGCATATTTACTATCAGATCTCGATGGAGAACAACTCCCTGACCCCATCAACATTTTGCACCTCAAGAAGTTCTATCCTTGATGCCTGTTCTGTCTGGGGGCATCCTTTGTACATACTTATTGATCCTGAAAAAATACCAAAAAAATTGATATATGATGCTGAAAAAAATCCTAAAAAGCATATACAGTCCTAAAAAAATACAAAAAAATTAAAAAATGCAAAAATTTCAAAAAAATAGAAAAAGTACCCTGGTGAAAACTTGGAAACAGGTGCCTTGGTAGCAAAAATACTATAAAAAAAAAAGAAAAAAAAGAAAAGAAAAAATGAAAAAAGATTCCAAGTGGTGAAAACCTGGAAACAGGTGCTACTTGTGGCCTTTGCGCTCCTATTTATTAGCATGCATCCTCGACACTGCACCTTTCTCCATCATACCCTAACCTTATTTGGCTTAGTCTGGAATTGGTCTTTGTCTTTGTCTAGGGGGCATAGCTGTTAGCATAGGTCTTTTAGGTGCGTTTGTCTCTTGGGGCATTTGACAACAGGTGTTTTTCAACACCACCCCAAACAATGTTTTTCAACACTACCCTTGCATCGAGTGTTTCTTAACACTTATCAGATGTCTTACCCAACAGTCTAAGTATGATGCGATAGTGCTCATTTGCAGATGCGATACTCAGAGTCTGACTCTATGACCAACACACACGCACTTAAACAATCAACTCGTTGAGATATGTTGACTTTATTTTTCTTTGTGTGCTGTCTATAAGGATTTCTTTGATGAGTGGTCTCTCCCTGAGAAGTTTTCGATGATGCATAGCTAGAAGACTGAGGGACTGAGAACATGTTTTATTTCTTTATCTGCTTGTGGGTATATTTTGTTGATCCTAATTGTCATGAACATTTATGTTGGTCTTACTTGACACTATGGATTGACAATGTATTATCCTTGACTATTTTATGCGAGTGCATGCTTCTAGTTATCCTGACTTTCATGTGTCTTGATACAAGCATAATCTCACCATATCAAACTTAGGTGATCTCACTGCACTAGTCATCTTGACCTACATGTCCTTGATGCCTAGGTGGGATTTCCACATTTCTATCTGATAAAGATCATATTCATATCCAAATAGTTATGCTAGTGTGCATTGTATGATCTTGCGACGCTACCAATAACGCTCGATGATGATAATTAGATGTGTATAAGCGTTGTGACCTTGCAAGTCAACCACTTTTCACAGTAGCTTGCATTTTTAGGGTCATGTTAGTCTAGTTTTGCACCTTGCATATGGAGAGAGCTCTCCTTTTCATCTCACATGGACCTGTCAGTCGACTGCACTCATCTTTCCTTCTTCTTGATCATATCTTTCATTTCTAGTCTTTCATATCACATCATTTTCTATCCATTTTTGGACTTGAAATCAAAATCTGAGTCGCGTTTCAAAATTTTCCTTCTTCTATGCAGTTGATTGACCTTTTGAGGCATAATTCTCTGATCTTTGGTGGAATTTCTTCCTTCCATGTCTCTCAAATTTTCTAGTCTTTCATTCGCGCAATTTTCTAGTCTTTCATTTCTATTCTTCTACTTCATCACTGGGGCATGTTTCATTGCCTATTGGTTAACCTATTGACCCTTACCTTCGATTGTGATTTCATTATGATTTGATCATCTTTATCAATTTTCTGCTTCTCCTCTACCTTATTTCAATTTCAATTCTGAGGGGGCAGTACCTATGGGATTCTCATCCTTGATTTCCTTGATTTTCTTGATTCAGACATCTTTTGTTAGCTTTTGCTCAAGCCTGAGATTCTTATCTCTTATTTTGGATATGATCCCGAATCGACCTCATGTTCAAAGGCCTTTGTTTATGTTTGTCCGGGTGTGATCTCGAATCGACCTCACATCTGAGTTGTTTTGTGATCCTAGATTGATCTCATATTTCAACTTCATTCTTTGACTACATGTGTTCCCAAATCGATCACACATTAGTCAAAGAGGGGCAAATGTATGCACCCAAAAATGGTCGCCTAGACTTTGGGCCCCATTTATTTGATTTATCAATCCTGAATCAGTTTTATCAATAATCAATATTCTCAACATTATCAATTTCTTGATCAAATCTTAATTTCGATCATATATTGAATTTTTATCCTATGGGCTAATCATTTATCCTAAGTCTTTATTTGATTAAAAGGAATATCTCCTCCCCTTTTAATTAAATAAAAATCCCCCACCTTTCCTCTTGTCCTAAGTTGCACAAATAAAGCATTATTCCTATTTTACAAAAAGGAAAAAAGCACTTTTGTCTCACATGGACACAAAGTCAATTCCTATTGGAGGATACTTGTGCACATGGATCGCTCCTCTTTCAAGCTCCACTGCCGATTAAGACTTTTGCCTCTTAATCTCAATGGTCCATTCCTTTGCATTTCTTATAAAAGGAAAGCTCTCTCCTCCATTTTCAGATCATGTTTTTATGCTAACCTTATGCTGCAGGAATCCTTGAAGACTTTGAAGCTTTTTAGAGATCATTGTTGCATCCTACTTTAGATTTCTTCATTTGCTTCATAGTTTAGTTTTCATTCTTACATAGTAGTTTCATTTCCATAACTTTCATAGCTTAGATTTCCTTTCATGCAATAGCATAACTTCACATAGCTTAATAGGAGGGATTTGTAACACTTGTTATTTCCATTTCATAGCTTAGTTGCATTGCATTTTCATTTCCATAGACTAGTTTGCATTGCATTGCATTTTTATAATGATTCTTGAGGATCTTGACACTCTTGCCCTTGTCCTCATTCGAATCTCTCATTGTGTGGTTGACTAGCAAGGTCACAAGTTTGTAGCTCTAGCTGAGAGCAAATACATCATAGTCCCTTGCAACTCCATGCATAGAGAGCTATGAGCCGCTTTGTGAGGCCTCATTCTTGAGAAACCTTGCATATAACGGTTCATAGAAGTGCACCATTTTAGTGTGTACACTTAGATTATGTACATTATCTATTGAAGACATGTATTGAGTCTCACAAGATAGTTCCTAACCTATTGAAAGGATTACATCCCATGAAGTCCTAATGGAAAAATACATGGAAGATATGACACTTTATTTTAGTGCATTTACAACATGAAACATACATGACTATTATCCTCAATTCTAGCTCCCTTAAATCATGGGATAACCCTTATAAAACTTGTCTATTTTTCAACCCACATCCTTGAAGCACGTATATCAAGTCAAATTCTAATTGTTCTCTGCATAGTTTGATCGCTTAAAAAAATAATTCGATTAGATCTCTCTTTTGTCTTTTTTATTTTGCCCAAAGTTTATTTTTGGAGTTAGTCATTTTATTTTTCATGCAGTGTTGGGGAATTTTTCAGATTTGACATATTTTTCATGCAATGTCAATTTTTTTTATAGTATCTACACATTAAATGTAGTTCAAGTTTTATTCTCCCAACTACACTTTTTTTTTGGCAAGTCAGAGAATTTTTTGAAAATTACACATGTGATGTAGTAGTAGAGAATTTCTCTACCATTACACTTTTTCCATGTAATTTGGAGAATTTTCTCCAAATTGTAATTTTTGGCTACTTAGAGAAAGGTTAGATAATTTCTCCATTTTTGCACTATAAAATGAATTTTTCATGTAAATTGAAGAATTTTCTCCGATTTACACCATGCCAACACTCCAATATGTAGCAATGGAATTTTTTTTTGCAATTACAAAGAATTTGCAAAAAAAATCTAATACCACAAAACTCCCAATTTTAGTGTTGCAGCTTGATTCTGGATTTTCAAAAATAAGCTTTTGCTACTTGCATTTTTTAAATCTCTTGTACTATATTTCATCTTGATGATGGATCATGGAGTGTGATGTGAAATGTTGATGCTAAGAATAATTACACTATCAAAATCAAAAACTGATTTTTGAAATTCTAATGGATTGTGGAAATCTAATTGCATTTATTGATTCTAGATAGCAAATCCTTCCACAAGAAAGAAGGCCATGAGGTACAAGTACCAACATGTGTTCCCAAAACATTATAAAAAAAGGGGGTCTTGATAAATTAATTAAAAATTTACAGGATGCTCAAGAAATAAGCATTGATAAAGTGCTAGACATCATTGTCAAAGTTGGAAGGATCCCATGCAAGTACTTGATCAGAACCAAGAAATTCTTCCTAAAGATGTAGTTATTCAAATTTTTAGCTCTCTAATTTAGACAAAGGTGGAATTGGAAGACTTTTAAATATATTCCATTGATAAGATCATATATCTTCAAGTAGCCTTAAATAACATGAAATTCATTTTGGGTAGACACAAGAAGGCCTTCATTAGTGTAGAGGGCTCCAACACACGAGTTTGAACCATCTCTAGCTACGCAATGAGACTAGATAACTCCAAACAACATGCTTCTTTGCAAATATGAATACTTTTTGGAAAAGAATGACAATGATAAGAACATGTCTCTAGACACTTCGTTTATTTTTCTATATTTTCCATTTATGTATTTTATAGAAATGCTTATTACATTTTGCATGTAGTTTGTAAAAATGTAATTACATGTAAGAACAATACAAGTCCAAATTCAAATAGGACTATGTTATTGAATAAATCAAGTTACTTGTAACTTTCCTCATTTTGCTCATAAGCTCTCCTCTATATATATGAGGGGGCTCTATTATAAATATATATTTTAGCATATGCAACAAAACTCTGTCATTTTAAAGAGTATTTTGGAACTTTTATTTTGAAGTGCAAATCAAATTGTAATCAATAAAATAAGCAATTTGCATTAAATATTTGTGTTGAATTGAATTGTTATGTTGTGGGAATGTTCACATGTCTTACTTTTTAAATTATCTTGAGTTGATTTAGAGTAGTTTAGAGTTGATTATTTGATTAAAGGATAGTCTAAATCTGATTTTGTAGTCTTTGAATTACATTATTGTATTTGGAGCTTGTGATATGTGAACAAACTATAAATAATTTGGAGACTTTGAGGTGCTATTATTTTTTATGTTTATGTGATTAAGTTGTGGTGATTGTTAAAGACTTTGAGTCTCACATATACTTCATCTTTGTTTTTCAATCTCCATAAGAAGTAATGAAAGTCTTTGTGTTGTCATGGACTTCTTGGTTACTAGAATCTACTAGTACACTCTTAGTTATTCTTTCATTTAACTATATTGTATATAAGACTTATTTCTCTAATTGACGCATTGTGGTGAATTATATTATTTTAAAGGGTTTGTAATTGAGGTTTTTTCTAAGGAAAGAGCATCTATTCTAAAATAAGAGAATATGATGAATGTAACACTCTAATGATAGTTTAGTGTAAATAGACTTAGTTAAGTAGTAGTTGTGTTTAGAAACAATAAGAAGGGAGCCTCCCTTTTTGAGAGGAGATATTTAATCTCATCATGTTGTGGCTGAAATATTAATTTTGTAATCAGTTGATTTAGTTGATTACAAATTATTCACCTAACAAAGAGGTTACAACATGACAACGATGCAAATTTGGAAATATAAATATGATGCCACTAAACAATTGCCTTATAGAGAGCTACTGATGATGCCCTCCAATTGGGATGATGCAAGAAAATAGGAACAACTAACCCCTAATAGCTACAACATGGAAGAATTGAGGGTTGGCCGATATGGGCTTAGTAGGTGGACATTAAAATTTATGTTCTCAAAATTTCTTATTAAATAAGAAATTTATTTCTAAAAACATAATTAAAAGTTTCTTAAAAATATTTTATTACTAATTTTTTATTATCAATAATAAAGAAAATTATTATTATTTCCCCTTAGACTTTCTATTTCAATGATTACGATTGCTAGAATCATGCTAGAATAAACTTAGATCACTACGCAAAAGAGTAAACTAAGGTCTATGCATTATAAATGCAAAACTAAGCCAAATTCTAAAAGTACATTTTTTTTTTATCATAGTCACTATAAACCAGTAGCATTAAATTTTAAAATATAGGACAAATTATTCACTTTCAAAAAAATCCATATGAGCTGGAACAAGGCCTTGGAAGTTACAAAAATGAGAATTACTAAATTTTCTAAAAACGTTGGGGTGTTCAAACCATAAAATTCCCACACCATTTTAAAAAGTACAAAATTCTTCCCTAAACAAAAAAAATTACTCACAAAAAGGAGCCCAAATGATAGAGATATTGCTTTGTGAAAATTACATGCTTGATTATGACAATTGCTTAGCCACCACACCTCTAAACTTCAAATGCCTATAGATTTGGCCTCAAGAGTTTGATTTAGATGAAAAAAAAGTGACTCTAATTTTATTAAACCTCTTTAGTCTAATGGCAGCCTCAGATCTTGTTAGGATTAAGTAATACTAAGAGGGGAGGCGGGGGGGGGGGGGGGGGGGGGGGTGAATCAGTATTACAACACTTTAAATTAAACTTAAACCAATTGAAAATAAACCATATGAGTACTGAAATCAAAATAACATAAACACATAATGCATAACTCATAACACCATTATTTGTTTGCGAGGAAACCCTGGCCAAGAGAAAACCTCGGTGGGGATAGTACCCACAACTATGCACTAAAATATAGAATCCCTATTAGGAGTTGAGTATTACATAGTACATTTACTTGTTAGAAGAATAGAAACCCTGTTATGGGTATATAAAAACTATGTTAAAAGTGTGGTGAGCTTACAACTCTTACAATCAAAATTATGTTACAAAATTGTTCTTCAATAGTGAACAATACAAGCATCTGCTATGCTTTGATAGTTCCAGTTAGGATTCACAATAGCCTCTGTCAATTACTGATCTCACATTTACTATCAGTTACCTCTAATATCCCAAATTCACATTCATCATATTATCACTTATATCAAACTTATCGCTTTCATAAAACATTCTATACTTATATCAATTCTGCTATCCAGTCGGCTCTCAAATACAATATAAAACATAACAATTATTTATACAAATGATAAATATAGAGTCAGTGATCTTATATGACCAAAGTGTCGGCAATATACAACCTTCATCTGATTTAGCATGTTACCATTCCATCTAGCCTTCCTTTAATCATCGTGACTATTCACATGCTCTATTTCGTTGTTCCTCTATCATCGCATGCCTTCATATCACTGTAACTCACTGATATCAACACCAAAATACATGCAACCTTAACTAAATCTCATACATACCCCAAAATATCTTCCTCTAAGTTTGAAAGCCATAATATATCATATATCACCTTCGATGACCAAAATAGTATTGCATTATACTGTAAACCCAATTCTGTACTTAGTCATTTTCATGACTGTGTCTCCAACACTTACACTCACTTCATGCGATCACTAAAACACAAGTGTTTCCATAAATGACAACCCTCAAGTGATCCATAGTACTCTCAAAATATCACTTTCCAACAATCTCTCCCTTTGGCATTGATGGCATGCTCAGGATTAAATTTGGAAAAAAACTAAAACTTAATTTTTCAAATTTTACTATGTTTTAGTAAACTGCATTTTTGAGGGTCTTCGGTGCATTTTTGGGCTTGGAGGCTGCACAGATGTAGTAATGGAACATTTCTACTTCTAAAATTTGGTTCTAGATAATTTGAATACCTTTCCAATGCATCAAACGGTTTGCAATTCAGAGCTAGGACTAGAAAGTTATGCCTTCTCCAAGTGGACCTAATTTTTATATATAGTTTTTTTAATAATTTTTTATAGTTTGAATAGTTTATTTGTAATAAATATTATGATGGATTTTCATTTCATTTCCAAGGGATTTTGATGACCCTTGGGATCCATCAGTATTGTATAAACTCAAATATTGGAATAGAATGGATCAGTTTTTGGTTTGCAATCTTGTTGTTCTCAATTTTCGTGTTGAATTCTACAATACTGTAGGTATCACACCAGGTATTGTAATCTAGTTTTCATAAATCAGATCATGGAAACACTTAGCGAGAAATGACTAAGTGTCAAAACACTATCTTCCTTCTACTTCTCTATATACATAGTCTTTTATTTATAATTTTTTTTTTTTTCTTTTCCTCTTTTTATGTACTCTTTTTTTTCTTCTTCTCCTCTCCTCATTTTTCTCTTCTCTCTTTCTCCCCCTTTGACATCAATGGCAAAGGTACTTACAAAACTTCAAAATCTTAGGCATATATGACTTAGTTCTTACTCACTAGATTCAAAATGTCTTGGAAGGTGTCTTCCAAGGTCTTCACTTCATCATTCCATGACTTAATCAGTAGTTCACTGACATGGATCAGTCCATTCAGTCCATAAGATGTAGTCTCTATTGCCTTTAGCTCAGTGGGTACAGAGTTTGTCATTGATCCCTCAATCTTCTCCATCTCTGTGAGATGAGATTCAAGAATTGATAGCTTGGGAGTGATTAAACTCTTTAGAAAACCAAATCTTGCCACTACTCTCCCTTTCTATATATCCAAGACATTTACTTTGTCGAAAATATTGGATGTCTTCTTATCCATTTCCAACATAGTTTGTGAAGAGGTTTCACAACTATCCATTATGTTGTCTAATGTAGCTCTATCCTTGGCTATAATATCATAAACATTCTTGACATGTCTGATAGGATTTATGCAATAGATATATACCTTTCTTCCTTGTGCCACATAACTTTTGGCTTTGATTGTAGTTGCTTTTACAATGCTTAAGTCCCATGAGATAGACTGGCAGACTTCCTTCAACTTCTTTTCAAAGTATCTTTTCTCAGCTTTATCCTCTACGATTTTCAACAGTGACTCAAAATGGTTGTCAAAGTTTTTGAGTTCCCTGTTCAAGTTCTCTGCATCATCCTTTCCTTGAAATGTGAGAGGTGTAGGGAGTATTTTATTCACAGTCTCTATTGCTCTAGCAATCACCTTGACCTTCTTATCCCCCTTTTGTTTTGACCTTTCCTTTGCCTTAGCAAATGCCATGAAGGATAACGTCATGAGTTCATGCTCATCCATACTTTCTACATTAGTGCTTACTGGTTTGGCCATACTTTCCAACAATAAGGTGGATGAGGTGTTGGGTTCTTTTTTGAGCTCAACTCTTACCTCTTCTTCTTTTTTTGCTCCTGTCTCTTCGTCATTCCTCTCTTCTTATTCTTTCTCCTTCTCTTGTTCTTTCTCTTCTTGTTTTTCTTCTATATGTTCTTTCTCTTTCTTTCCTTTTGATGACCTACAACTGATTGAATAACTTGATGAACTAAAGAGACAGTGATTAGAGATCACCAAGCTATTAAAGTGATATGTAAGATGACTAAATCAATCAATATGTTGTCATTGATGTCAACCAGTTTTGACTATACTTATCATGATAGTTACTAACATTTGAACATATGTAGAAGGAAGAAATGTGAAGAAAAGAGATATCTACATAAGGACAAGATGGATATGATAGATAAGGATAAGGTATACATTGGGTAACTTATTGATGAGTCTATGGCATTATGTTGTTGATTTGAGCATGTTGCATTATTCTATTATGAAGAAGAGATCCAAATTGAACAAGTTAATGTGGTCAGTAATTGAAGATTTCTATATACATTGAGTTAGTCTTGTGTATACCGAGTGATAGTTATAACCAAGTTAGTTATCACTAACGCATTCAATATTAATTGAGTATGGATGAAAATATTAAATATTATAACAATCGACTGAAATTGATGAGCTGGAAATTGCTTATGATTTTGAGGTAAGAGATGAAGTTAGTTATAAGATCCATGACTGACTAAATTCAGAGATGACCAAAGGGAAGAGGATGAAACGTGTTATTGACACATCTGTCGAGGAAGTTTGAAGAAGAAAAATGGATGATGGAGATTGAGAGGCAAAATCTAATGGCTGATATGAAAATGATTTACACGTCTATTTAAGAGACATGAGATTCCTTGTTGAACTATGTTTGATGAATAGAGACTATAGAATATTTCACATGAAGAAATTTTTCATGCATACCTGATCAAATTGGTTATAGACAGAACCGAGCTGAACTATAGGCATAACCGAGCGTCAGAGATATATACACCGAGTGAAGTAAGTTGGAGGATATGATGAAGTGAATTGATTATTGATCAGATGAGTTATTTTGAGCTTATCATAGATCTAAATACTTGCAAATTGAGTTGTATTTGCATCAGATCACTACTGTATCAGTTTAACCATTATTATAGAATAATCTCTTAACCGAGTGGACTTAACAGTCTTTTGTATTTCTATATGACATTTAAGGAATGTTAAATATTTTCTTGTTGACCCCATAGTGAATTCTGGTCAAAATTTAATTGTTAGTGATAAATCCTCTCACCGGGTCACACCTTATAGTGTGCATTGTAACCTTTAACAGGTTGTCTCCTAACTGAGCTCACTTCAGAAGAGTGAATTATTTTGGGTTACCGGTCCCAGGTGGTTTTTCCCTTAGCAGGGTTTCCACATTAAATCTTTGTGTTATGTGTTATTTGTTAAGATTATTTTTCTATCATAATTTACATGTTGTATATTTGATTAATTGGTAAAGACAATTTTGGAAATTATTGGTATTCGGTAAATGAACAAAAAGATAGTTATCTTATCTTACCAAGTTGTTTGAATTGTTGAAAGTTTGAAAAAGTACATCTGAGAATTTAGAATTGTAGAATAACTGATTTAACTGATTCACCCCCCTCTCAGTTATCTAACAAATGATATCAGAGCAGGGTAATCTTTAAGAAACCCCCCCTTTAAGAAAGATGTAAAAAAGTGGCGAAAGTGAGAAGGGAAAAAAAAAAATTTGGCGAAATTATTTTATTTTCAAAGAAAAAAAAATAGTCTGAATTGGCGAATCATTGATGCTCCCTGAAAGTAGGTGGGACTATCTTGGCGAATATATAACAGTATTTATAACTACAAAAATATAAATTGGCGAATATAAAATAGTATTTATATTATAAAAAAAAATACATTGGCAAATAGAAAATAGTATTTATATTATAATAAATATAAATTGGTGAATATAAAAGAGTATTTATATTATAAAAAATATAAATTGGCGAATAGTTGTGGTGACTAGTAACAGTGTGGTGTGTGCGTAGTTTCGGCAGGCTAAAAGGAGGGTCGATGTTGATAGTTACGAAGATACGTAATGGTCAAGTTGACGGCTTGCATGACTTCGGTGGTTATGTTGGTAGGTTGCAGTTGAAGGCCACGAAGATACGCCAAGGATAGGTTGACAGTGTACGTGACTTCGGAAGTTATGATCGCAGGTAAGATATGGGGGTTCCAAGGCCACGTTGGCAGTCTGCGTAACTTAGCCGCAAAGTTGCAGTGACATTGATCATTGAAGTACAATTAATGAGACTTAACGACGACAAGATTTTGATTAAAATCATAAATATTCATTATCTTTCTTTTCAGAGCCAAGTGACATTATGCAAAAGTTTAATGCGGCTGCCAAGTTGTCAATTCAAAATTTAAAATCGCAACTAGGATATGGTGGTTCCGAGGCAACGCCGACAGTTTGCGTAACTTGAGTGGTATGATTATCCATTATCTAGGCCAAGATTTTGATTAGACATTAAAAAGGATAATTTTAGGAGATATGAGCTTTGATTCAACATTTATTATTCTTCTTTTCGACTTCAGAGTCAAGTTACGTAGGACATTACAATGTCTGCAATTTTTCTTTACCAATATTCATTAATTTCATCTTGAATTACCACCTGACGTGAAACATTCCTTCAAAATTTATTGCGGCTGGCAAGTTGGTGATTATTTTCTTTATATACTCCTCGGTAGTGGAATTGCAGAGCATAGGAGCTTTCTAAATTTCTAAATTTGGATGACCAGTATTATGTATATAATATATTGTATACCAGTTTTTGAATTAAATAGTAATACTGTAGTCTGTAAATTTGTAGTACTATATAGTAGTATACAAATGAAACAATGAGAAGTCAGACGACTCTTTTTCAAATAGTGT
This sequence comes from Chamaecyparis obtusa, assembly GCA_027943335.1. Taxonomy (NCBI): domain Eukaryota; kingdom Viridiplantae; phylum Streptophyta; class Pinopsida; order Cupressales; family Cupressaceae; genus Chamaecyparis; species Chamaecyparis obtusa. Next base: position 158,515 of record BSBK01008236.1, on the reverse strand, counting down.
TATTGGTTCTAAAGTTATGCTTGGCTGTTTCGTAGCTTCTCAACGTTTAAAAATTTAATTTATTATGATGGTTCTGAAGTTACGCCTGGCTGTTTCGTAGCTTCTCAACATTTAAACCTTTAATTTATTATGATGGTTCCGAAGTTACGCTTGGCTATTTCGTAACTTCTCAACGGTTAATTTATGATGGTTAGGGGTTCTGAAGTAACGCTTGGTTGTTTCTTAACTTCTCAACATTTAATTTAATATGATGGTGATGTGTTCCGAAGTTACACCTGGCTGTTTCGTAGCTTCTCAACATTTAAAATTTTAATTTATTATGATGGTTCTGAAGTTACGCCTGGCTGTTTCGTAGCTTCTCAACATTTAAAATTTTAATTTATTATGATGGTTCCAAAGTTACAGCTGGCTGTTTCGTAGCTTCTCAACATTTAAAACTTTAATTTATTATGATGGTTTTGAAGTTACGCCTGGCTGTTTCGTAACTTCTCAATGGTTAATTTATTATGATGGTTAGGGGTTCCAAAGTAATGCTTGGCTATTTCATAACTTCTTAATGTTTAATTTAATATGGTGATGTGTTCTGAAGTTACGGCTGGCTGTTTCGTAGCTTCTCAATGTTTAAAACTTTAATTTATTATGATGCTTCCGAAGTTACACTTGGTTGTTTCGTAGCTTCTCAACGGTTAATTTATTATGATGGTTAGGGGTTTTGAAGTAACGCATGGCTGTTGTGTAACTTCGTAAGGGGTTGAAAAGTGAGAGATGGTTTGACAGAGACTAAGTTGCATGCTGATGCCATGGCCCACGTGGAAAGTGGGAACTTTCAACTTGGGAAGTACAAGTGTCATCATTCATGCGGCATGCCAGGCTGTGTCGTAACATCTCAAGGTTTCATTTTTCTGGTCAGTTTAACGGCTAAGGGCCAAGGCCCTGATTTGCAGGTAGCAATTTAGCCTAAGTTGAGATAGGGTATTAGGGACCTAGGGTTAGAAACTTAGAAACTTAGATGTACCATTGACAGTGACACTTAAATTTTGAAAAAGGTAATTACTAATTTCATGTGTGTGTGATTGTGCTTGATGAGACATTGAGATTTTAATTTTTAATATAGTAGGTGGCTTGTTGGTTGGTACCCTAGTTGTACTTGTGAGTTTCTTGTTACTTGTTAGTTATTAAATATAGTTCACACTTCAGAGCATCCATAATTTCCAGAGTCGAAGAGAAACCAGAGAGTTTAGTACTTAAAAGAATGGCAAAACAAGGATCTTCTGATGTTGTTGCAGTACCAGAAAAGAGTGCCATTGTGCATTCAAGAACAAAGAGGCCAAGCATATACACTGAAGAATGGATGAAACTGTTGCTTGGATCCACAAATTTGCAATCAGCTAACGCTTATGAATGGAGGGACCCTTATGCATTCTGCAGGGATGTTGAATGCCCAAACACAACTGGGTATGAGCTCTTCATTTTTTCTATAACAATAGAATTAGAGGCCCTCCTATTTCAAACCCATGAGAGAGGAACTTGGAAAATTTGATAGTACCTGAGGTATTTTTGGATGTAGACCTCATGAAAGTGCTAATTCAAGCATACAATCCAATGACACAAGCTTTCCACAAGCATGACTAGTCTATACTCTACATGTTAGATAAAGCATCTTTTACTCAAGCTTTCGACCTTCAGGGACCTATGAGCATGGATATTGACCTAGTAGGAGAGGAGGCCTTGTTTAATAGACATAGAAATTACTACCATGGAAAGGTTATGAGGAGGCATATTTATAGAGAAATCAAAGAGGCAGGGTTGTTACCCAAGAAGGTTGCAGATTCATTTGATATTGAGATTTTCTTTACCTATTTCCAGAATACCATCTATGGTCCACACAAAGTTATTGGACTAGATGGAGGTTCGACAGTGACTGCTGAAATTTTTTTCATGGCTACAGATGTTCAGGATTAGTACACCAACAAGGAGTTTGATTATGTGGGGCACATAATCAATGTAATGCACTCTGAGTTGATGAATGCAAAGACTAATTTGAAAAGCTTCAAGTTCAATCACTACTCCATGCTGATGCACTTGATCCTCTATTTCAATATTGGCTACATCAACCCAGGGTTCATCGATGAGACCAAGAATGAGGGAGGAACTGTTTCGGTTCAGCTGTGGACCAGGGTATGGGATAGAACTTACCCTTTCTCTAATTCCATTTCTTTTTTTAGTGATTTTGTGGATCCAGTAATGAACATGTTAGGTATTGTGAGGGATAGATTTCCTTTACTTGTTAGAAAATTGCTTAGACCCTTAGCATTTAATATGGACAATGACAATTATGAGAACGACATCAAGCACAATTGGGGTGATATGTTTTTTTTTGAGAATTTTACTCTTATAAGAGTGTATGCTTTCCCTCAACCTCCACACATACTGCCAACATTTGTCCCAGAAAGATTGGCAATAGTAGAATTCTTGTGGCAGCTTATCATGATGGATAGAGAGCACTTAGGCCCTAAAAGACATAAGGGAACCTTTCTGGAAAGAAGGTTCCAAATAGGGGATTTCTCTATAGGTAAAGATGCTATGGACCAAATCCATGAATTCCTTAGACAATTCAGATTGTCCTATAGTAAAGCAAGGATGTATGACCCTAAAGACTTCATTAGAGGAGCATTGAGAGAAATGAGGAATCACAATTTGGCTCTGAATCAACCTATGGTAGAGGAGGATGTTATTAGAAATATTTTTAGCAAAGTTACCTATTAAGAGAGAACCTGTAAATGGGAAAATATTGTAAGGGTAGAGGAACAATTGAAAAAGGCAGACCCTACCTTCCCCGGTTTCTTTCCTGATCTCAAATACATGGATAAAATTGAAATGTGTTTAGAGAATTACAAAGATATTATGTCTAAATTTATAGACATCCCTGAGGAGAAGGAGGATAGAATAAACCCTGAAGAAGTTGAACCTGATGTGGAGTTTATGGGAGAAACAGAATAATCTGAGCCATCCACATCTGAGCAGGGGCCATCAAAGAAACAAAAGTTGATGAATGTACCAAAAAAGGCAAGGAAAAAGGCACTACAAATCATGCTAGGTAATAGCCATTATTTTGTTGATTAAAGAAAAAAAAATTTGACATCAATGGCAGATGAGGGAGAAAAGGCCGTAGATGAGTTAGAATTGGCTGCAGCTAGATTGGATGACAGGGTCATCCAAGCTAAAGAGTTTATAGATGATGATGAATTCATCAAGTCCGTTGAGTTTAAAAGTTTTCTCTTTAGAGTTAAGCAAAATGAATTAACACTATCTTTGAAACCAAGGGAATCAAAGGAAAAAACTGTTCAAATGATTGAAAAATTACAGGCCTATGATCCCAACAGTGAAACATTAAGTGTGGAGGAGGCAAGAGATCTAGTAAAGAGAAGTGGCATGTTGTTGATCCCTGGATGGGACTTGGAGTCCTCATTCCTAATTGACCAAATCAAGAGGCAAGATAAAGCTGTAGCTTATGAAGCTTTTGGCCCTGATGGACTCATGAGGGGTTTTGGATTCAATATGGACACTAAGACACTAGCAGTATGGTGTGTGGCCCCAGAATCTAGTAAGCCCAGATTGGTTGACATCCAAGACACTGCACAGGGTAGCCAATTAATATGGAGGTTGCAGGACACTACAGGATCGAAGATAGAAAATCTCTTACACCATACATCCTCCATGAATAAAGCAATGGTTGAGGACTTGGAGAATAGGCTAGCCAGGACATTCAGAGATTATGTGGCAACTAGAAAAAAGTTTGAAGAGGAACTGAAGAAGAATTATTTTTTGGATAAGACTGTGAAGGAGCTAAAAGATGAAATAAATACTCTAAAAAATCATTCCAGGGCATTTACAGAGGTTTGTGATGCAGGGGTCCAAACTGAGCATGAGGGGGGCTTAGCTACAAAACTTGCAACAGAAAAGATAAATGAGGAGAAGAATGAGGCCATCTTACAAGCCCTGTTAGATATTCTGCAACATAGAATAAATGTAATTAAAGATAAAGTTGATCTTGTTTTTAATGCTTATGGCAAGTTGCCAGAATTACAAAAAGAAGTGGATAGCTATGTACAAATTTTAAGCGGGTATCATGCAACTTGGTCTACCAGAACACCACTTTTTGATAGATTGGCATTTGCTCAATCTTTGAGAAGTGATATTCCAGAGATAGTTGTGAGGGTTGGTGAGGAGATAGATAGAATTAAAGCCATATTACCACTTTTTAAGGGTAAGGCAAATTTGATAGAGGCTAAGATAGCCATGCTCAGCTCCTGTTACAACAAGTTTATCCCTTCCATTAAGAATGGGGATGGAGCCATAAAGAGCCTTGATCAGTGGAGGTTAGATGCTGATCTTTTATTGCCTAGGAAGGAGGCATTTTTAGGTGAGGGGAATAATGTTGATTTGGAGAGCTTCAATAAAACCCTGGATGAAGCTATTAAGGCAGAGATAGATCTCACCAGGTTTGTAACAGATGTCAAAGCAATTACAGATGCCAGGTGGGGAAGACAAAAAGCACAACTACAGCTCTTCCAGGACTTCAATTGGCCGTCAGAGGAAGAAGTAACTGCATGGGATGAGCTAACAAAGGCCAAGAAAGTTAAATCCACTGTAGTTGACTTGGAAATTTTGGATGATGAGTAAGGAGGACATCTAGAGCACCTGACACCTGAGCTCAGAATACAGGGATGATAAGCTATCATTTGAGAATGGTGTAAGTTAGCTGGAATGGCAGTCACCATATCTTGTTATAACAATAGCTATCATGAATACTCACAGACAAAGGTGTTAGTTATTAGTGATCCAGGATGCAGAACAGGTGAAAACAATTTTGTCTTTCCACCACCTGAGGGCTCATTGTATTTTGTCTTTTATTGCTTTATTTCTTATGCTTTTTAGGTTTAGGGTTTTCAACCATTCGAAGCTTGTTGCATTCCCATTCATGAGGGAATTCCAAGATGGTTGAAACGAGGTATAAATAGAGTTGAAGACTCATTTTTGGGATAGAGTTGAAAGATAATAGAAAAATTTGAACAGAATTGCTTTGAAGCAGACTTCTAAGTTATGTGTCTGACCTTCTGAGTAATTGAATTTTGAATGTAATCAGTGAATTGATTTTAATACAAATACACTGCAACTTTTTCCATATATTGTTGTTGTCTCTTTACTTTTATCAGTAATCATTAGAAGGTAATACGGTAATACCTGCCTAAGTATGTGGAGCTCAAAAATGAAGGACTATCCTATCCAATCCTCAGAGTTAGCAATTAGGTCTTTCTCTTGGTTGAATTAGTCTCAAGAAGCATAGTCTGAAGTAACCTTTCAAAAATTTGATTCATGCAAGAAAAATCCCTAATAGAGCTCATTCATTGGCTCAAGTCAAGAATCTCAATTCTAATTAAGTAAATGCTTAGTATTAGGAAATTAGGTAATTAACAAATAATAAATTGACCATGTTGGTAGTATTTTCAATTTTCACAATTGTTTTGAGAATTTCCTACAATTTTCCTCCCAAAGGCCTGAATTTTGATCAAAATGTTAAAACCCTAAGTGCTAGGTTGAGATATGCTCTAAAAATCCATTAAACCCTAGAAAGGTGTTGGCACTTCAATTTTTCAGTATGTCAATCTTGTGAAATTTTTATAAAATTGAAGTGTGCATTAGTGTTAAAAGATTGTGATATTTTTGCTACAGAAAACCCACAAAAAATCCTGCAAATTTATCAAGATTTTCCCCCATATCTAGCCAGCCCTAGTTAAAGTTCAAGTTTGAGGAAAGCCCTAAATATTTGCCACTTTCATAAAAAACCTAGGTCACTCTTTTCATTTCTATTTGAGTGTTACTTTTTGAGTCACTTAGGTTCATAGAAGAGCACGTGCGTTTATTTTATAATCACGTGGGGGTCATATCTTTATTTTCCCTAAGTCCAAAGGCTCGGTGATATAAATAATATGTCCTAAGTCCTGAATACCTCATATTCTAATGTTTCAGATGTCATTCAGCTTTGAATCTTTAATGAAGATCTAACAGTAGTTGTGTGTTCAAATGGAATCTTTCCAAGCCATGCGAACATAAGACTAACCGTTGATCTTACAATGAAGCTTAATGCAGGAACAAAGTGGGGCCGCTAACAAGTATCTCACAAGTGGCAGCTTTTTATTTGAGACGATGGGGCCAGTGTCAGAAGGATCTTCAGAGCTGAAAGTAATAAAGGAAAGATCAGATGGCTATCGTATAATATCATAGGATCTTAGAGGCCTATGCGATCATGTGACCAACTATTGATCTTGCATAAAGACAAGCACGATTCTCAGGTGGGATTGTCGACAGCTCTCTTCACAAGTGTCAGTTTTTCATTGGCTAAAAGCAGTGGGGCCAGTAACTCAAAAGGATGCTGATAGTGGTTGCATGCTAGCAGTTTTTCGTATGATCGTATAGGCTATTTTTAAGTTATAAGATCATGCGACTAACCGTTGTTCTAACAATAAAGGTTGCAGGGATTGCCACCAGTGAAAAGACTGGAATGACTATTTTTCGTATGATCACATAGGCCTTTTTCACACTATGAGATCATGCGAAAAAACTGTTAGATGATATGCTAGTAAGAATCGACGATCCTAATTCAAACTGGAGATAAAGTGGCGCAAATTTCAAGTTTCCTATTGAGAAGTGACAGTTCAGTTTTTTAGAGGAGTAATGGTTGAATCGTGCCGAATAAATTATTGAGGTGAGTGTTTTAATTGTTCATATATCATAATTCCACGCACTCTCAGAAGCACAAAGAGATCAAAAAATTGTAGAGACCCGAGCGTAAAGAATTGCAAGGATTGGCTGTTGTCTCCTGGTGATTTCCTAGAAAAAAAGGTCGGTAAAATACTTATACGATTTGCTTCCCTACTAAAAGAATCATAGTCCCATAGTCTGTATATCTTGTAAAGGTTTTTTAGCATAAACCCTAAAATGGCACCAAGGAAAGAATTGTTTGGTAAAATTGAGTACAGTGAAAGAGGTTTTCATGAGGATTTATTGCAGTTACTTCCCAGCTCTACTACTAACCTAGTGAAAACCAAGAGTCTGATTCCCAAAGACCCTAGGGTAAAGGTAGCAGATGGTCTATATGACACAACACATTTTATTAGGGAGGCCAAAATTGGTACAATCAATGCAAATGGTGACCCTAATATCACTGGCTTAGAGTTATTCAAAGTGGGTTTTAGTCAGAGAAATACCCCTCACCCTGCAACCAATATATGGCAGTCTGACTTGGGAAAACTTGTGGTACCTGGCATCTTTTTAGATGTTGATTTGATGACCTAGGTTGCAAAGAGTTATGACCCAATCACTAGGGAGGTTAGGGATGCAAAAGGAATGTTATTAATCAAAATTTTTGCTGAAGAGATTAGGAAGGTGTTCAGGTTAAGTGAACCCTCAGACAGTCTAGAGAATATTGATCTTGAAGAACTAAAGCAAGTGTATGATGCACAAAGAAACTATTTCAGAGGCAAATTATTGAAGGACTTTTGCACCAAAATTGGGAAAATGGTTATCATGGGACAAAACACACAGGAGCTTTTTATGATAGAATATTTTGACTTCAGGGCTAAGGGAGCATATTGGTCATTATGTCAGGTTTTTGGAGAGGATGTCAATGAAAGGATGCCAATACATTTGATGTGCATGGTGATTCAAATTCTGCACCCACACTTGTCTATTACCTTTGATTTTGCTCCATTTATTACTGAATTAATCCATAATGGATTAGTGAAGATTCAAAAGAATGAAGATGATAGGCTTTTCTGCTGGTATTCTTTCATAATGTACATGTTTTTGTTTAAAGGAGCAAACTATTTTGAGCAAGAAATAGAGTTGATAAGACACAAGGATGGTGAAGATATGCCAGTCCAATTGTGGAGCCTCACAATGACCTGGGATAAAAGGGATCACAGTTTCACAAATTTTGATAAATGTTTTGCAGCCAAACTCAGGAAGTTGTTTGTCCAAGACAACCCAAGAATCCCAATAGCATTGGCACAGCTCATTAGGCCAAACCAGATTGCTAAAAATTTGAATATTATACACAATTGGGTTGATGTCATTTTCTACAATGTATCAACTGTCATCAGGTTGTATGGTTTCAGGGGAACCCCTTTTGTATTGCTTTATCATGTACCCCTTAGGATTGGAATCATAGAATTTATTAGGCAATTAGGAGATATTGAAGAGTGTGCCCTCACTGGAAAAGGCTGTTAGCTTGTGGTGACTAATCAGGAAAGTACTATCTAGGAAAGTACTGTACACTTTTCCTCCCGACCTCGCCGGGGTTCGGGGCCAGGCCGGGCCCCGAGCGGGGGTTTGGGGGCGGCAGCCCCCAAGAGTAGGGGTTCGGGGGCACAGCCCCCGAGGAAATTTTTTTTTGAGGCTGACTACTTTTCAGTTATTTGGGCCGACTACTTATAACTCATTCTAACCCTAAAGCGGGAAAAATATTGTATAATATGGCTTAGGGTTAGGGATTTTTCATTATGTATGATTTTAGTACTTGCGACAGAATTGGGCTGTAAGGGATTACGGATTGTAATAAGGTTGTAATCACTGGATAATAATAATATTGGACTCGCTGTTGGTGGACGTAGCCCAGGGATTGGGTGAACCACGTTAAATCTGTGTGTCTTGTGTTCTATTCTATGTGGTTTATTATTTTCTGATATTAGTTATATTTGCACATAATTGTTATTTCTGCCTTGTTAATCCTAACAAGTGGTATCAGAGCGAGGTTATTTCGTTCGTTCTTTCATCTATTCTTTGAAGCAGGTCTCACGAGTTAGTGGGAGAGTCTCTCGGTTAAGTGGGAGAAATGGCAGACGAGGGTAGGCTGAAGGTTGATAAGTTTAATGGGCAGAACTTCCAGTTATGGAAGATGCAAATGGAGGATTATCTCTATCAGAAGGATCTATGGTGGCCATTAGAGGGAGTAGCCAAGAAAGAGCAATCAATGTCTAAGGAGGATTGGGATATTTTGGATAGAAAGGCACTGGGGAGTATTCATCTATGCCTAGCACAATCGGTGGCATTCAATATTACTGAAGCAAAGACAGCTAAAGATCTGATGGAAACCCTAGCGAAGTTGTATGAAAAGCCTTCAGCTTCAAACAAGGTATTTCTTATGAAGTGGTTATTTAATATGAAAATGGTAGAAGGTGGATCAGTTACTGATCATTTGAATGAGTTTAATATAGTTACAAGTCAATTAACCTCAGTTAAAATTACTTTTGATGAAGAGGTTAGGGCTCTCTTGATTTTGTGTTCTTTTCCAGAAAGCTGGAATGGCTTGGTAATGGTTGTTAGTAATTCTATTTCTGGTTCTAATACCCTAAAGTATGATGATGTTATTGGTGTTATATTGAGTGAGAAAATTCGTAGGAAAAGCTCAGGGCATCCACATCGGGTAGTGTATTGAACACAGAAAGCAGAGGTAGAACAAGAGATAGAGGAAACAACTCTGGAAATCATGGGAAATCAAGAGGAAAATCAAAGGGAAAGAGGTCCGAATCTAAAGGGCCAAATGATTGCTGGTACTGTGGAAAACCAGGTCATAAGAAGAAAGATTGTTGGTCTCGGAAGAAAGATCAAGGAGACAAAAATGATGGAAACAAGGAGGCAAATGTGGTAAGTAACAAATCCGAGGAGGATGCTTTGCTCTTGTCCTTAGAAAGTATTGATGATTCATGGGTTTTAGATTCTGGGGCTTCATTTCATGCTACACCCCATAGAAGTTATTTTGTTGATTATGTCCAAGGGGATTTTGGGCTAGTTTATTTGGGAGATAATGAACCTTGTCAGATTGTTGGAAAGGGAAAAATTAAGATTAAGTTGCAGAATGGGAATCATTGGCTACTACAAGAGGTAAGACATGTTCCAAGGCTGAGTAGGAATTTAATTTCAACAGGGCAACTGGGTGATGAGGGTTGCACAGTTACTTTTAATGATAAAAATTGGAAGGTTTCAAAAGGTTCCTTAGTGGTAGCAAAAGGTGTGAAAGTAGGCACCTTATATCTTTGTACAGGTCATACTGTTCCTTCTACTTTAATTGTTTCAGAAGATAATGAATGTTCAAGAACAGTGGCTGCAGTTGAGCAGGAAGAACATCAAACTGTTGCTGTAGATTCTGACATAGCACTGTGGCACAACAGACTCGGGCACATGAGTGAAAAAGGTATGAAATTACTTCATTCAAAGAAAGTTTTACCTGGTCTGAAATGTGTCAATATGGATTTCTGTGAAAGTTGTGTTTATGGAAAACAAAAGAGAGTTAGTTTTGTGAAGAGTGGGAAGGAAAAGAAAAATGAAAGATTAGAGCTTGTGCATACAGATGTATGGGGACCAGCTCAGGTATCTTCCCTTGGTGGCTCTCTGTATTATGTTACATTTATAGATGATGCAACAAGAAAAGTATAGATTTATTTCCTTAGACAGAAATCTGATGTATTTCAAACTTTTAAGAAATGGAAATGCTTGGTTGAGAATGAGACTGGTAAAAAGTTAAAATGTCTCAGATCTGATAATGGTGGTGAGTATTGCAGCACAGAATTTGAAGAATATTATTCCTCTAATGGTATTCGTAGGTAGAAAATTGTACCAAGGACTCCACAAGAAAATGGAGTGGCTGAACGCATGAACAGGACAATAATGGAGCGTGCAAGGAGTATGAGGTTGCATGCTAGGCTGCCCAAAAATATGTGGGCAGAGGAAGTGAACACTGCTGTTTATTTAATCAATAGAGGCCCCTCTACTCCTTTGGACTGTGGTATTCCAGAGGAAGCATGGAGTGGTAAGAAGGTGAGTTATTCTTTTCTCAAAACCTTTGGTTGTGAAGCTTTTGCACTTATAGATTCTGAAAATAGAACCAAGTTGGAAGCTAAGTCAAAGAAATGTGTATTTGTTGGGTATGACATTGATGAATTTGGTTATAGGCTTTGGGATTTTGAAAATCATAAAATTGTAAGAAGCAGGGATGTCATATTCAATGAGAAAGTATTGTACAAAGATCTGTTGCTGCAGCATGAGAAGAAAGAAAATGACTATGTAGTACTGGATGATACTCCACAAGTTCATGTTCCAGTAGTTCCTTATGCTCCGCAACAACAGCAACAACAAATACCACACACCCCAGTGAGTGTTAGACGGTCAACAAGGCTAAGTAGACCTCCAGAAAGATTTTCTCCATCTTTGTATTCTATTCTGTTAACAGATGCTGGTGAACCTGAATGTTATAATGAAGCTGTGCAGGTGGATACAAAGCTTCAGTGGGAGTCTGCAATGACAGATGAAATGGACTCTTTGCTGAAAAATCAGACATGGGATTTATGTAAGTTACCTGCAGGTAAAAGGGCTTTACAGAATAAATGGGTTTACAGGATCAAAGAAGAGGATGGAGGTAGGAAAAGATTTAAAGCCAGATTAGTCGTAAAAGGATTTGCACAGAAACATGGTATTGATTTTGATGAGATATTTTCTCCAGTTGTTAAAATGACTTCTATTCGTACTGTTTTAAGTATTGTGGCTACTGAAGATTTGCATTTAGAGCAGCTTGATGTTAAAACAACTTTTCTTCATGGTGATTTGGATGAAGAAATATATATGGTTCAGCCACAAGGATTTGAGGTCAAGGGTAAGGAGAATTTGGTGTGCAGATTGCAGAAAAGTTTATATGGCTTGAAGCAAGCACCTCAGCAATGGTATATTAAATTTGACACTTTTATGAATGGGCATGGATATAGTCGGTGTCATTCTGACCATTGTGTTTATTTTAAGAGGTTGGATGATGACAGCTACATTATTTTATGTTTATATGTTGATGATATGCTTGTAGCTGGGTCTAACATGGATCACATTAAGGGGTTGAAACAACAGTTAGCAAAATCTTTTGCTATGAAGGATTTGGGGGCAGCAACACAAATCCTTGGTATGAAAATTTGTAGAGATAGGAAAAATAGGAAATTGTCTCTATCTCAGACTGATTATATTGAGAAGGTGTTGCAACGTTTCTCTATGGAAAATGCCAAAGCTATCAGCACACCTTTGCCTGGTCATTTGAAATTGACTAAGGATATGTGTCCCAAGACACCAGAAGAAGAGACTAAAATGTCTAAGGTACCTTATGCTTCAGCTATAGGGAGCTTAATGTATGCTATGGTATGTACTAGGCCAGATATTGCACATGCAGTGGGAGTCATTAGCCGTTATATGAGTAACCCTGGTCTTGAGCATTGGAATGCAGTCAAATGGATTCTCAGATATTTGAGAGGCACATCCAGTAAGTGTTTACACTTTGGGGGTTCTACTACTACTGTACAAGGCTATATTGACTCAGATTTGGTAGGAGATATAGATAGCAGGAGGAGTACTACAGGTTATATATTTACTGTTGGTGGGACAGTAGTGAGTTGGATTTCTTGACTACAAAAGGTGGTTGCTTTATCCACTACAGAGGCAGAGTATGTTGCTGCTACAGAGGCAGCCAAGGAGATGATATGGCTTCAATTCTTCATGGAAGAATTGGGACATCCACAAAAGGATAATTTTCTACATATAGATAGCCAAAGTGCCATTCATCTTGCAAAGAATTCTGCTTTGCACTCAAAGACAAAACACATACAGTTGCGGTACCATTTCATTCGATCAGTTTTGGATGATGGACAGTTAAGGCTGGAAAAGATTCATACTGATGATAATCCAGTAGATATGTTTACAAAGGTAGTAACAAGGGAGAAGTTGAACTCATGTTCAGCTTCAGTTGGTCTTCTAGACTAAACAAAATAAAGGAACAGCCGAGTCCAAGGTGGTTCAATCCAGTGGGAGCCTCATGTGGGTAGCGGTATTGCTACAGGATCAGTCTCCAAGTGGGAGGTTTTTTAGTATAGTGTGGATACTGATCAGTCACCAAGTGGGAGATTGTTAGCTTGTGGTGACTAATCGGGAAAGTACTATACACTTTTCCTCCCGACCTCACCAGGGTTCGGGGCCGGGCCGGGCCCTGAGCGGGGGTTTGGGGGCGGCAGCCCCCAAGAGCAGGGGTTCGGGGGCGCAGCCCCCGAGGAAATTTTTTTTTGAGGCCGACTACTTTTCGGTTATTTGGGCTGACTACTTATAACTCATTCTAACCCTAAAGCGGGAAAAATATTGTATAATATGGCTTAGGGTTAGGGATTTTTCATTATGTATGATTTTAGTACTTGCGGCAGAATTGGGCTGTAAGGGATTACGGATTGTAATCAGGTTGTAATCACTGGATAATAATAATATTGGACTCGCTGTTGGTGGATGTAGCCTAGGGATTGGGTGAACCACGTTAAATCTGTGTATCTTGTGTTCTATTCTGTGTGGTTTATTATTTTCTGATATTAGTTATATTTGCACATAATTGTTATTTCTACCTTGCTAATCCTAACAAAGGCAAGGGAACTTTGTTCCCAAATGTTACCATTGCCCACCAATTCATAATTACCAAGGGTGGATGGGTTCACATAGATAAAATCATGGCTCCATACCATATGGCTACTACAATTGCTAGGACAATAGAACCTGAGGGGTTTTATAATGAGATGTTTAAGAAGAGAGCCAAATGTGCCATGGTTAACCACATTTTTAACTTTCCTGAAGATATTGTCAGAAATACCCTAGAGTTACAGGAACATGAGGTTAGGAAAGAAAAATGGCATGTGTACAAAAAGACATTGGATTTCATCTGACATTTTGATTCTGGATGGGACCCCCTAAAGAGCATAACTCCAATGGGCAAGAAAATAGATATTCTCATGAATTGTTTCCAAGATATCTTTCAGACCCTGAGTGAAAAGAAGGAAAAGGTGATGAAGGATGACCCATAAAGGGCTAAACAGTTGCTGAGCAAACCTTTATTTTCAAAAGGATTACCCCTAGGGAGCTACATGGTACAAAAGAAGACTGGTTACAATGTTGTAGTACTAGAGCAAAGCCAACAAAGGAAGATGGATAAAAGGGATGTCCCATCAACTTCACAACAAGTTGAGAAACAAAAGGAGGTTATAGAGGTCCTTGAATCTCCTCATCTTCAAGCCTCTAAGGATGTAACTGATTCTCCACCCCCATCGAAGAAACAAAGAGTGGAAGAAAGACCTATTCATGTTGAAGAATATTACTCTCCATCACAGTCACCTCTAAACATTTTGGATGACTAGGAGGTTATAGAATAGGTACAGCAAGTAGATGCTCTAGGTCAAATCTTTATGACCTATGAAGAAATAAATGAGGGAGTGCCAGAGGCACCAGAAGAGCCCAAGTTGGATTTAACAACAGGGGAATTTGCAGGTATAGAATTAGACCTTGTAATCAAGCAAGCCTGTCAGGAGTTTTTGGCTGATGATGCTTTTGTTAAAACTAGGGCTTTCATGCAATTTCTTTGGAAATTGAACATCAAACAGTTTCAAGAAATTTGTGAGAAGAGACATGAAGAGAATCTAGAGAAGGATTTACAAATCATAGAGGAGGAAGTGAAAACAGAGATGACTACAAAATTTAACCAAATCACTCCAGAACAGGTAAGAGATATGGTGAAAGTATCATGAGTACTAATCCTTCCAGAGTGGGATATAGCTGATGCGGTGGTTTTTGACATAGTCAAAAAATAGACCAATCCTTTCCACAAGACTAAAGAGGAAGCAGAACAAGCTATCAAAGGGGTCACTTTCAGTGACAATCACCAAGCTTTGGTAATGTGGTCCCTAAGAAAGAATGAAAATAACAGGGGAAAACAAATTGTTAGAGATGACCTTTCAGGGAGTCTAATTGTAAGAAGGGTTACTAATACTTCTTTGGTTGAAGCATTAGGTATGGTAATGGCCACATCACAATTAACAACAAAGGTGGTAGAAAAGGAAGCCAAAGAGAAGGAAGAACTCACTGCCAAGTTGGAAGCAGTTTTGAAGGTTTATGGTGAGTTGAAACAGGGGATTCTTGAAAGAGATACTTTAAATGCAGATTTGAAGAAGAGATTGGGGGAGCATGGCCCAATGCAATTATCAGAGCAGATGCAGATTGCTTCCTCCCCTGCTGGGCCTTCCTCTTCAAGCCCTATTATTGAATTTCCTCCTTCTCCTCTTCCTCCTTCCACTGATGAGAAAGACATTGATCAAAAGGTAAAGGAGAAATATGAAAAGAAAATAAAGGATGTTGTTTCACACTTTTTTGCAAAGGTAAGACCTAAGGAAGTATATAAAACTTCAAATCAATTGGCAGTTGTCTTAACATCTTTTCAGAAAGAAGTAGCTACTGTGGACAAGATTTTGGAAAAGTGGGTTACAAGGAAAGATAACTTGAAATCATTTTTTGATCAAATTAAGGACAAATCTATTGTGGATATAGAGCTAACAAACACTTACAGGTTTGTTAAGGATCTTTTTGATTTTGAGGTAAATAGGGCAAGTATAAGAAGAAGATCAGAAATCTTAAGGATAAGATACTTCCAGGATGATTTTCAAATTTTTCCTAGTCTCATTAAGGCAGATGGGGTAATTAAAGATAAGGATCAATGGATGGAGTAGATAGATAGACAAGTATTATCTAAAATAGACTCCATTTTAGATACAGATGATAATATCCCATTCATACAACTTGTCAAGCTCCTTCAAGATGCTAGGATGCATTTTGCTAATGTCAGAATAGAGGTTCACCAGTTGGTTGCTAAGTGGAACAAACTATTACCAAAGAAGGATGAAGTCCTTGCCTTTCATTGGCCGAGTGAGGAGACCTATATGACTTGGAAATCAACATATCCCTTAGAGAGTTCAGAAGAAGAAGAAGCATCAAATGAGGAGGCAGCAGGTGGCATTGTTCCAAACCCTCAAGATCAAAGCCAACAAGGATAAAGTCATCAAGCAGTTATCATGAGCACAGCTATTACACCTGGCAGAAGTTGAACTACCCTTGGGAGTTACTACAGGATTTTTGGCACTCATTTTAACGATCCATTTTAAAGTTTTGTAACGAGAATTAGAAAGTTTTATTTTCATTTTTTGTCCTATATGAACACTCCTTTTTTTTCTTTTCTAAAATGATCTGAAGCTTGTTTGTAATCCTTATTTTCTATAAAAGGATTACCAGGATCAATGAAAAAGGACCGAGAACTTGATCAATTTGACTAATAAGTTTCTTGAGTCTGGGATATCATAGACTGTAATATGCATATTTTCTATAGAAAATAGTATCTTCTGGTTCAAGTTATTTTCAGAAGGTTACATTGTAAAGCATTTTGTGAGCATGATATAATATAGCATTTGAATATAATCCGAGATTTATATCTCTCCTTGAGTATCTCTCTTTGAATTATGAATTGCTTTGATTCATTGCATGAATAATCTTTGTGTGTATGTTCATATTTCTCAGCTCTGATCCAGGATCAGATTAAATAAGCTTTGAATATAACATAAATTCTCTGAATTTTTTCTTAAGGATATACTAGTAAGTAGTGTGAATCTAGGAACCTTTGATAAAATCCAGGATATACTAGTAAGCATGTGCACGTTACTAATAGACCACTGGTAATGTTCTGAAGTAACACTGGGTTGTTTCGTAACTTCTCCACAGTTAAGTGGTTAGGATGCTAATGGGTTTCAAACTTCTGCAGGACTCCCGACTAATGGTATGCGTAACTTCAGAACACTTTGTCAGGAACAGTTGGTTTACAGAGCTTTGTGAGGGTTTGTTGGCCATTAGTGTTGATGATTATGAAGCTGTGATGAAGCATCTGGCAGAAAGGCATAACTTCGGAAAGGTTAATCAGTTACAAGATTAAACAGCTGAGAGGTTATGAAAGGTTTTGTGTGGGACTTCGCAAGGTTATATCAAATTACAAATTTCTTGAACATTCTACAATTACAAAAATCATTTATATCCCTGGCACCTACTATTGTGGACAAAGAGGGACATTCTAGTTTATACAATCTACATTACAAAAATCATGAATTCAAAATTTCAAATTACAAATTACAAAAATTGAAATTGAAATTACAAAAATCATGAACAATACTTATTACTTGTACCCGTAGGCTTGTAGCTGAATATGAGTCAATTAATAAATTGTCAATAAATTAATAAATATTCAGAATCAAGTCCAATTCCATTATCAATTTATCCAACAAGTACAGTAATAAGTATACAGTGTATAAAATTATAAATACCTATTAACCGAATGCTAATTCTAAATCACTTCACAGTTCACTCTTCACTCAGTGTCAGTGAGCAGTCTGCCTCACCCTCTTCTATATCCCACATGGAATCCAGCTCCTGAAATTGACGTCTACTACTAGCAAGAGGTTCTTCTTCATTTTGAGTTGGGTATTCAAAATCAAAAAACTCTTCATCTTCATTCTGAGTTTGGGACCAAGATCCATCGTTTGTCTCTGAACCACCATGTTTTGAAGTAGTGTTCAAAAGCCCTCATCTTTCACGTAGGGAATTCCAAATTGCCAATGCCCTATCATAAGGAAAGTCTGTAACATTGTATTGAGTTACAAACAACCTCAAGCAAGTTTCCAAATTTCTGTCTAGTTTGTTTTTGATCTTTGATTTCAAAAACCCCAATGCACTGAAAACTCTTTCATCTTCCACCGACCCCAATATCATTGTTTGACATAAATCAACAAGTTTGAAATATTCTGATATTGAATCACATAGTACTTCACTCTGCTCTATCCTTTTCCAAAGCCTGGTTATTGCACCAGGTTGAAATGGATTCTCCAAGTTTTTTAACTGTAATTTCATACATGATGCAAATTGTCTAAATTGTTTTTTAAGAATAGCTGAATCTATAATTCCATCAATTGGTTGTCCATTGCAATCTACATGTTTTGAAAACTGTCTGATCAATTCATCAATTTTTTTATGAAACATATGAGCATCATGTTGTCTATCTCTGATGTTTTTCCAAAAATGAGGAAACACACAACCCATGGCCTCAAGAATTTCTTCTCTAGGGAATCTTTCACGAATCTCACTTGAAAGTTGGTAGGAAATTGACTTCAAATTCTCACTAACAAATTTAACAAACATGTCAAAATCAGCCCTTTTAACTGGAAGTAGTCTGCCTCGCTTGCCCATCTTAGATTGGTGCATTGGTATTTCATATCCTTTCACAAACACACATAAATCATTTTTTGCATTGAATTGAAAAAAATTCTCAGCATGATTCAAATCTGTAATTATTTGCCACCTGAAAAAATTTAGGCTTTGACTTGTTATCATATCTGAGTATAAATTATCCAGGGCAACGCATGTCATTTTACGTAAATCTGAGTACTCATGGATATACATAGTCCTGTCTTGGGCTTTCTTAACAAGCTTGTTCATTAAATCTAGCATGGGGAGAAGACTAGATAAAGTTAATAGAATCTCTATATCACTTAACTTATGTAACAAATCAGGAGCTTTCTCTACTGTGAGGCATTGCTCATATATTACTCTGATCAAGGATTGATATTCTGTTAGAACTCTTTCTATTGGTCCATGCAAAGAGATCCATCTAGTCTCAACATCCTTGAGAAGCTTGTTTCCTAGTGTTACTCCCTCTGAGAAAATCTTAAATTCTACAAAACATTTAGGACTTCTGCAGAAGTAAGAGTATATGTCGCGAACTAGATCTTCAACTTTTGACACTGTAGGAAAATCGCTTACAATTTTATATGCTAAATTCATTCGATGGGCCATGCAATGTATGCCAAGCATGTAAGGGGCAATACTAGTTTGTAATCTTGCACAGAGACCATTCCTTTGGCCTTGCATTACTATAGCTCCATCAGCTACAACACACACTAACTTCTTTCCAATTGTCAAATCATCCATACCAGCAACTTCATGCAAAGCATTCTTCACTTCAGAATATAAGTTTTCTGCTGTTGAATTGCCCCTCATTTTATGAACACAGAGTAGATGAGCTTGGAGGACATGTTCTTTTACTATATACACATGCATACAAATCCAAGCAGTGTTATCTACTGCAGTAACTTCATCTATGGATAATGAAATGAATCTGGACTGTTTTACTTTCTCCTGTAAATTTTGCTTTTCCACCTCAGAAAGATAGTTTGCCATTTCCCATCCAACGTTTGTTGACCAATGTGACATGGGATAGTGAGGAACTTTCAAAAAAGATAATAAATTACCATATTCTGAGAAGTCTCTCATAGGATGCCCTCTGGACATAATATGAAAAATAACACTCATCTGAACAGTCTTTGCCAGGTTTGCTTCATTGGCTGCATGTTTAAACCTAGCCTTGATTGGATTTTCACTACTAGAAATTACTGCCATTCTCTTGTTATGCTCTTCATATTCTATGGCATACTTAACATGAAGACATTCTTCCTTTGATTTCCATCTCACTACTGATATTTCTTGTTTGTCTATGGTCTGTTTTTCATAAACCTTACCAATATGCTTTTCTATAGTGTCAAGCTTTAGCTGCAACTTCTTCTCTCTTTTAAGTTTCCAGGTACAAATCTTACACCTGCATTCTGTTGGTTGTTCATCATTGCTTAGGACTGGTTCAATGAACTAGTACTTTGCTACCCAATCAACCTTAAAATTTCTTGCCATTTCCCACTCCCGCCCCATTTTTACTTCCCTTTTTCTTTTCTTCCTACCAACATTATTATTATCTTCATTGCTACCATTTTCTTCCAATTGGTTCTGCGTATCCCTTATAACATCTTCTCTTGTGCCACCATTGTTATCCTCATTTGATGCATTTTGATTTTCATTTAACTCAATGACAACCCTAGCTTGTGGTACTGGTACTGGTGAGCTACTGTGAATGGATTTTGCACTTGCAATTGCAGATGTTGATGGAGCAGAAACATTGCCAACTCCAAAGAAAGCCTTTATGGTAGTATCTTTAAGTTTTGGGCATCTTGATGGCCTCCCAGGCCCTTCACTGCCCCGAGGAGTCTTACCCTTGTCTAGCTTTCCAATCTCTTCACTACCCTGAGTCTCAACCTCCCTTGATATCTGAATCCCTTTAGTAGTAGTAGCCTAAGGATACTCAATCTCAGCCTCAGGATAGTCACCCTTGTCTGACATCTTTACCCAATGACCTCTCACTAGTCACTAGGATTCTAGCCTCTACGAATTAAAATTAATAGCAATACTGTGAATTGTGAAATGTGAAGCTGAACAAATAATTGTTTACCTTTGTCCTGCTTCCTCTTATTTCCAACTCTCTGAAATGTTGAATCCTCTATTTACTGTTGCAAGATTGTTATTTGTAAATCTGGCCCTCCAGGTTCCAGCTCCAAAAATTTGTAATGACGCACGATAAGACTACTTCTAAGTTTTCTAAATTTGATTTGAATTTATATCAATCCATGATACCAAATTCCAAATTTCCAATTTTTAAAATCTCAGGCTTTTGGCGAAAATGTGCCGAGTGCTGACCTGATCAATGCTATGTTTGGTGAAAAATTAAATATACGTGGTGAATAATTAATTAACGGGTTGGTGAAATACATCATGGACCAATAAAACAATTAATTAATGGGTTGGCGAAATACGTCGTGGACCAATAAAATAATTAATTAATGGGTGGCGAAATAGGTCGTGGTTAAGATAACAATATAAACCATTTGGCTATTTCAAATTTTATATGCAATTCATAATTAATATCGCTGGCGAATAAGAGACCGTTAAAAGAACCACGTCACATTAATTATAGGTGAATATGATGGTCAGTAGCATCAAATGACAAATCTAATTGGCGAGTCCAATTAATATTCAGCGGTTACCGTGTCAAGATTGGGTGAATATTTGCCAGCATATACCTGCACGATTTGCCAATTCCATGAGACATTATTCCTAGAATTCACCAAAAGGTGAATATTTGCCACTAAAAATTACCCTGTATTAGAGCATATTGGTTGCTTGGAGGAAAGTTTCAAGGACTTTAGCAAAAGATCACAAGATGTATAAAAGGGAAGTGCCTAAGCTGAACAAAGATAACTTCTCCACATGGCAAAGTAGGATGAGACTGCACATATCTAGAATTGGAGAATATTCTCTTCATCTCTTAGAAAATGGCTACATACAACCGACTATTGGACCTTTGATAGTTGATCAACTGAGAGACATACATGAACATAATATAACAATGATAGAGATAGTTGTTGCTCTATCTGATGCAGAATTTGAAGATGTCAAGGCATGCACTACATCGAAAGAAAAGTGGGACAAACTTGCACTAGTTCATGAAGGAGATGTAAATATACCGAGGACCAGAGCTGAAAGCCTTAGAGGTAGATTTGATGATATGAAGATGAAAGAAGGTGAGAAAATCACACAATACTCTAATTGAATCAAGGAGGTGGTCAATGCTATCCGAGGAGTAGGAGGTATTATTTCTGAAGACACTATTGTGAGTAAAATACTGAGAACCTTGTTGCCTATCTATGTTATTATAATCTCTACTATTCATGAAATGAGATCTACACATAGTAGTGCTCTTACACTTGATGGTCTAATTGGTAAGATGACTACTTTTGAGCTAAATAACTATGATAACAACATTTTACCGAGTGTTGAATCTGCATTTATGTCATCCTTGAAGATTGGTAAGTCTAGTAGTCAACATAACATAAGATATGAAAGTGGCAGTGATAGTGAAGATGAGCTTGAAAAACTTATGGCTAGGAGACTTCAGAAAGGTAAAGGAAGATATAAAAGAAAGTTACCTCTAGCATGTTTTAATTGTAAAGAGATTGGCCATATTGCTACTAGATGTCCTAACAAGAAAGATGAAGATAAAGACAATGACCGATCTGGTGATAGAAAGTTTGACAAAAGAGATAATCAAGAACACAGAAGAAACTGACACTATGATAGAAGAAACAACCGAGACTACAAAGACAAAGGCAAGAAGGCATGTTACCTTGTTGGAGATGATGATAATGACACTAACACTGACACTGATGAAGATGTTGAGGTGGTATTCATAGCAATGAAAGATGATTCAAAAGGAGAAGAAAGGTATGTAGAAACATCAATTATATCTAAATTTAGCAAGAATGATACATGGATTATTGATAGTGGTTGTACACATCATATGACTAGCGATGAGGATAAATTTGAATACCTTGAACACTATAATGGAGGATCTATTAAAATGGGAAATGATACACCTTGTCTAGTGAAAGGAAAAGGATGTATCTTGTTGAATAATAAGATTAGATGTGAGAATGTAAATTGGGTGAAAGGACTTAACTATAATCTGTTGAGTGTAGCACAATTGAATAATTCAGGTCACCGAGTTGCATTTAAAAGTAGAAAGGTGAAGATCTATGATGAAACTAGAAAGTTAGTCAGTACCAATGAGCAATCCAAAGGTAATCTATTTTATCTTGACAATGTTGAAACTTATTATTTGTGGGCTAGCAATGAAGATGTGTGGTTGTTGCATAAGAGACTGTGTCATGTGAATTTTGATAACATGGTTAAGATCAGTAAGGAAAGAAGAGTTAGAGGTTTACCAAGTCTAACTAAACCTGACCATGTTATGTGCAATCAATGTCAAAAAGGGAATAAATCTAGTTTTAAAAGAAAAGACTATTATTCTAAAGGTATTTTGGATTTGGTATATACCGACTTATGTGGTCCTATGAGAACTCAGAGTTATTATGGTGACAAATATTTCATTTTATTTGTTGATGACTACTCTAGGATAATGACATTTATGTTTTTGAAAGAAAAATTTGAAGCTTTCAAACTATTTAAGTGGTATAAAGCTAAAGTTGAACAGGAAACCGAGAAAGATTTAAAATGCTTAAGATTTGATAAAGGAGGTGAGTTTATTTCTGATGAATTCACTAACTTCTATAATGAGCATGGAATTAAAAGACAAGTTTTTGCATTGAGGACACCACAAAAAATTGGTATTACAGAAAGAAGGAATCGATCTATAGTTGACTATGCAAGAAAACCGATGATTAAGAAAGATGTTACACAAATGTACTAGAGAGAATCTGTTATCATTGTTGTATACACATTGAATCGAGTTCAACTGAAGAAAGATACAAATAAGACACCTTATGAGCTATGGTTTGGCTACATATTGAATGTAAGTTGTACACTCAAAATGTGCACTTCTCTAAGTCATTACTTGCAAGAGCATCCATGGATTGGAAGCCTTGAGAAAGTGACCTAGAGCTCCCTAGGCATGGAGTGCAAAGGTATTTAGAGGGCTCTCAGCTAGAGCTATTAAGCATGCAACTTTGCTAGTAAACCATGCAATGGGAGATTCAAAGAGACAAGGGCAAGAATGCCAATATCTTCAAGAATCACAATAAAAGATGTAATGCAAACTATTCTAGAATGAAGATGCAAGAATGCAACTAAGCTATGAAAAATGAGAGTATTACAAGCCTTTGCTAATTAAACTATGTGGATTAAGCTAGAACATGAAAGGAAACTAAACTAAAATGTCATGGAAATTAAGCTATAATGCAAGAATGAAGACTAGAAGGCAACAAGATCTCTAAAGCTCCAAAGTCACCAAGAAAACCTATAGCACAACATTAGCATCAAGAGTGGAATCTTTTGAATGAGAAAAGAGCTCTCCTTTTAAAGATAAATGGACCATGGAGATTAAGAGGCAAAAGATTTGATCAAGGGTGGAGTTTGAAAGTGGGAGAAATCCATGTGCACAAGTCTCCTCCAATGAGAAAGAAGTGTTGACTTTTGTGCCCCATGTGAGACAAAAAGGCCTTTTCTTTTTTTTATAAAATAGGAATAATGCTTTATTGGTGCAACTTAGGATAAGAGGTAAGTGGGGGCTTTTTATTTAATAAAAAGGGAGGAAATTCTTTTTAATTAAATAAAGACTTGGGGTAAAATGGTTAACC
This sequence comes from Chamaecyparis obtusa, assembly GCA_027943335.1. Taxonomy (NCBI): domain Eukaryota; kingdom Viridiplantae; phylum Streptophyta; class Pinopsida; order Cupressales; family Cupressaceae; genus Chamaecyparis; species Chamaecyparis obtusa. The sequence continues at coordinate 134,558 of BSBK01008236.1, read as the reverse complement.
CATAGAATATAATCAAATAAATGATAAAATTAGGATTTGATCAAGGAAATTGATTTAATTTGAAAATATTACAAAGCATTGATTTAGGAAATTGATAAATTGAAGAGTGGGGCCGAAAGTCTAGGTGACCATTTTAGGGTGCATACATTTACCCCTCTTTGACTAATGTGAGATCGATTTGGGATCACATGTAGTCAAAGAATGAAGTTGAAATGTGAGATCGATTTGGGATCACAAAACAATCTAGACGTGTGTTCGACAGATGGGAACACATCAGGACAAAAATAAGTTGATTGAAAAAGACAAGGCCAACACCCTTGTAAATAGGTAATTGTCACGTCTCAAGCAAAGTTTGATTGAAAGGTTTGATAAAGATGAATCAAGGATTGAAGTTTGACAGATACTGCCCCCCTGTGATTGAAATTGAAATTAGATAGAGGAGAAATAGTAAATTGATAAACTTGATCAAATCAAACTAAAAATAAGGTTCTTGATGTAAGATGAAAGATATAAGGATAATAGAACCAAGGTAGATCATTAAGCATGGAATTTTATGCCCTAAGGTTGAATCAGAAGAAAAGATGTGGGGTGAAAGTGAATGGAAGATATAAGTTTGGAAGAGGTGAAAAGAAATGAAGAGAAGAAAGAGAATTTGCCTCAAAAAAGAGGATGCCTCAAAATGAATCAACTATTTAAGATAGGAAATTTTGATTGAGATCATGAAAGAAGAAAAGGAAATAAAGATCAACACATGATCACAATTGATTAAAAGTCCAAAAGAAAGATGAAGGAAAAGCTCTCTCCATATGCAAGATGCAAGACTAAACTAACATGAACTTAAGAATGCAAGCTACTATAAAAAGTGGTTTACTTGCAAGGTCACAAAGCCATTAGACTCTAATAATCATCATCAAGCATTATTGGTAGCGTCACAAGATCATACAATATGCACTAGTATGACTATGGGTATATCAATATGATATGTATCAGATAGATATGTGGGAATCCCACCTAGGCACCATAGACATGTAGGTCAAGATGACTAGTGTAGTGAGGTTCCCTAAGTTTGGTATAGCAAGATTATGCTCGCATCAAGACACAAGAAAGTTAAGATGACTACAAGCATGCACTTGTGGAAAATAGTCAAGGATAATACATTGTAGATCCTAGTGTCAAGTGGAACAAGCATAAATGCTCATGATAGTTAAGATCAACAAGATATACCCATAGACAGAAAATAGATAAAACATGTCCTCATGCCCCCAGTCTTCTAGCTAGGCATTATTGAAAACTATTAGGTAAAGAACACTCAGCAAAGAAATCATCATAGACAACAAACAAAGAAATAAAGTCCAGCAAGTCTTAGCGAGTCAAGTGTTTAAGTGCGTGTGTGTAGGTCACAGAGTCAAACTTTGAGTATCGCATCTGCCAGTGAGAAATATTGTATCATTCTAGACTGTGGGTAGGATATTTGATAAGTGTTGAGAAACACTTAACACTAGGGAAGTGTTGAAAAACATAGTTGGGGAGGTGTTGAAAAACACTATTTGCGAGATGTCCAAAAGACTAACGCATCCAAGAGACCAAAGCTAACATATTTATGCCCCCTAAACAAAGACAAAGACCAATTCCAAACCAAGGCAACAAGGACAAGGCATGATGGAGAAAGGCTAAGTGTCGAGGATGCGTGCTAAGAAACAGGAGTGCAAAGGCCTCAAGTAGCACCCATTTCCAGGTTTTCACCACTTGGATTTTATTGCAATTTTTTTTTTCGGGACTTTTTATAATTTTTTTGTATTTTTGCTACCAAGGTGCCTGTTTCCAGGTTTTTACCAAGGTACTTTTTCTATTTATTTTTTTGAATTTTTGAATCTTTTTGGTTTTTTTGGTATTTTTGGAATATATAATTGTTTTCTAAGATACATCAAAGCACCTATTGCTAGGTTTTCACTAAGATGATCATTTTTTCAGGATATTTTCTAATTTTTAGAATTTTTGACAATATATCATTTTTTTGGATTTTTTTAGGATCAATAAGTATGTACAAAGGATGCCCCCAAACAGAATGGGCATCAAACTCCCAAGCAAGATCACATCATGTAGTCCCAATGTCTAGTAAGGTGGAGGACAAGAGGAATTAGAAAGCTGGTGGAAGAGATGGAAGACAAGAGAATGAAGGAGAATGAAAGGAATAAATCCTCAAGGGGAAAACTCCTCAAGAGTACCCAAGCTAGAGAAAAATTGTCATGTAAAGCACATTTGGACAAACAATGAAAGGCTAGCATAGGATAAGTCACAAAAGCATAATGAAAAAGAAGAAAAAGATGCAGTTCAAAGGAGTAGACATGTCAAGAGGCTTCATAGCATTATGTTTTACTCTTTTTTATTAGATCAAGACCAAAGGGGAAAAGGATAGCGAAAGGCTAGAATGAATGGAGAAAAATAAATATGAAGGCTGAACATGAATGGAATGAAAGCAAGATCATCGTAAGATAGCTCACAAGATAGTCAAATGTTCATGTATAGGTCAACATTATCAAGATCAAAGAGAAGATGGAATGGATGAAATATGTAGAAGAACTACGCATGATGCCTGATTCCCAGGTTTTCATCATGGTACTTATCCAAGGTGCCACAAGGGAGTGGTTTTCACCATAGGATAGATTTATTTCTCTTTACTTTTGCTACCAAGGTGCCTGTTTCCAAGTTTTCACCAAGACACATTTTCAATTTTTTCATTTTTTTTTTTTAAATTTTTTTTTTTTTCCTTTTTTGGAAGAAGGCAAGCTTTTTAGATAATGATCCTTGAAAGGATAAACCATCATATGCCAAGGATTCAAAATGATATGCTCAAAGATGTTGATAGGGAAAGGAAGATGGAAGAGAAAAATGGAGGATAAGGTTTTATGTAAAGCGAGTGAGGTTGGAAGATAGGAGGAATAGGCAAATGAGGAAAAAAGATAGAAGGTAGAAGGATAATGAATGGAAAGATTGTGAAAGGGTAGATGGAAAGTAAGGTAAGATCAACATCAACACACAGCTTGAAGGGTGGTGAGAGGATGGAGGAAACATGGATGAAGGAATACGCGAAGGAATATGGTGAATGGATAGCAGAGGTTGTGGTTTAGGTGCATAGAATGGAAGAATGTTTTTGAGGAAGATGAAGTGGAAGCCTTTGGAAGCTTGAATGTCAACTTCACTTGTTTCTCAAAATTAGAATCTTTCAAGAGAGACTTTGGAATCCATATAGCCATAGGCTTTTCATTTCTTTTTGATGGTTTATAGAGAATATCTTCAATGATGGATTTTGGAACCCATACTTGTCTTGTAGTTTTCTTCTTAGATATCTCTTTTGACTTTATGCTTCTATGTCGATTAGAGGAAACATGGTGATCTTATTTTTTTAATGGATTCTTGTATTGCTTCTTTTTATTGTATTGAACATTCAAGTTACTTCCAAAAAACTTGGGACTTGTGGAAGAAGAAGGAGGATATGACTGGTTTAGATGGGTGGGTGGATGAAAAGGATTCAAGGGTATGCATCTATGTTGATCTTGAGGAAAGATAGGAGCTGGAGGGACATAAGGACCCAAGATGGATGATGAATTAGGAGAGTTAGGAGGGGAAAGTGAAGGGACATAAGGGCCCAAGATGGAAGGAAGATGTGAAGCCCTTAGTATTGGTGGAGGAAGTCCAAGAATGGACGTGGAAGATACAAAAGGATAATCAATAAGTTCATCAACATCTTTAGAGTGAGCATTATGATTTGCAATAGGATCGTGAACATCTTGAATAGGAGAAAATTCTTTGATAAGATTGTTCAGAGCTTGAAAAGACTTAGGAAGAGTAGAAAGTGGAAGCGAACATGGAGTGGTAGAACAAGAAGATGGAAGACTTTGATCTTGACAAAGAGCTTTGGATAGCATAAGCGTATAATTTTTCTCTTGATTTTCAATAAGCTTAACATTGGAAGTAACAACACTATTTTTAATAACTTTAATGGAAGTATCATCTTTGGAAAGAGCAACTGTAGTAAGGTTATTTTGATTGTCATTAAGCTCAATAGTGTAAGTAGTAACTTGATCTTTCTTAGGAGAAGACTTAAGACATGGTGGAATGAATGAGAAAGGGCATGCAGGATCAAAAGAACCATGAAATGGATAAGAGACATCATGAAAAGGATTGGATGACATGGAGGGTTCTTGATCTTGATCTTTCTTTATGTTCTTTTCTTTATCATTTTTAGAGTCCTCTTGACATGGAGCCACTTCTAAGGACAAGGAAGCATGTTGGAATTGTATGGAAGACTTTGGAAGAGATGGTGAAGGACTAGCTGAAATAGGCATTATAGCATATAAAGGCTTAGGCTCTTTAGGTTTAGCATTATTGAAAGTATTTGCAGCCAAGTGAAGGTTAGTTTGAGTTTCTTTAAGAGGTATCCCTTGAGGATAACTATAGGGAACCACATGACAAGTATTAGGACCTTTGTTGGATGAAGGATTTGTGATAGATTTGGAAGACTCAGAAGCTTTAGGAAATGTATGGATATTAGAGGAAGTAGGGGATGGAAGGGAACCATCACAAGACAAAGCTACATCATTAACATAATCTTTCTTGAGAGTGTAATCTTTATTTTCAGCATGAGAGTTCTTAGAGGAGAGATTCTTATAGTATTTACGTTTATAATTAGCACGCTGAGCTTTCTCTTCCTCAATAAAAGTGGATGTATCATCTAGGTATTGTTCAAAGAAATCATCAAAATCTCTTTCAAAATCAAAATCATATGGATCACCATCACGATCTATCCAATGTGATGACCCATTTCCAGTAAGCATGAGCACACGATGAGGAGGACTCTTAGGAATAGAGGTGTCATAGGTATCACTATTTGTCCATCATCATAGTCATCATAGTCATCATAGTCATCATAGTCATCAAAGATGGGTGTGTCACTCTCTAGGGGAGAGGTATCACAAGGACTATCATATTTCTCATCATGGTATGTCTTGAGACGAGGAGTAAGACTCTTGGGAGAAGTAGAAGAGGAATGAGATTGTGAAGAGGAGGAAAGTGAAGACCTAGTGGAGGAAGAAGACTAGGATAATGAGGAATGTGCATAGTATCTAGAAGAGTCATGGTAAGACTTAGAAGATGAAGAATGTTAAGAAGAAGAAGGTCATGACAGGATCATGTCCATGACCCTAGCAAAGGCGTCTGATTCATTTGACTTTTATTTTATTTTTGTTATAAGTTTATCACCCATGAGATATCTAGAAGGACTATTGGAGGAATAAAACTCTTCAAATTGAGCAATGAGTTCGAGATCATCTATTTTCAAGAGAGGTTCCTTAACAAGATAGTTGAAATTCATGGTTTTGGAAGAGGAGGAATCAAGCATGGAAGTGATAGAAGAGATGAATAGAATAAGGTAGACTAGAAGAAGGAAGAAGAGGAAGAAGCGTGAAGGAAGAAGAGAAAGGATGGAAATGAGAGACTAGGAAGACATGGGAGATGTGGAAGAAAGAAGACCAAGAGTCATTTTATGTAACTTGATACCATTTAAGTTTATTTTGATGTTGAGAAATGTGTCATAACACCTAAGATCTGACCCAGACTGACCAAGGAAGACAGGAAATGACAGGGCAGAAAATAGAAAGTTGGTGATTGATAGCATATAGCTCATTGGTTTGGCAAACTGCAACAAGACAACAAAATGATTCTGTGTGATAGTTCATAGGATAGCAAGGTGATACAATTTGACCAGATGATATTTCACAAGAAGCAGTATGATAGAATCTAGGCAGTTGATACGATAGAGTGTATAGCATGCAGGTGATACAAAATCAGCAACAAAGTATCACGCAATAATACTCAAGCAGGTGTGTGATGATTGTTCAGTATCGCATGATGTTTGACCAATGAATGTGTAAAATCTAGTTTTGAAGGTAATTTGGCCAAAGTTGCAGTTTGATAATTTAAATTTCTCAGTTTCAAATGCAGTAATGGCAGAAAACAGATAGGTTTTAAATAGTAAGGGATCAAACATGTCATAAAACACTTGGAAAAGGGCAAAAGCAACTTTGCCAAGACATGCACTTGGGATATCAAATCGAAAGATCCTATGAACACTACCGTGATGTTTGATGTTCAAGAACGTTTACACGGGTAGATCACAATGAAGACAATTCAAGCACTTGCTAGCCTAGAAAGACATAGCTCAATACTCAACAACTTGGCTCACACTTGATGTCCCATCACCTCACATAAGGTGGTTGCCCACAATAGATGTTGGATTTGTCGTGGAAGTGCCAATGACACAACCAAAGGAACATAGATGGTGAGTAAAATCTTGGGGTAATCCAGGTAGTCCACTAGGATCGATCCTTGCACCAAGATGTTGAGCGGAAAAATTAGGTAGCTTCTATCTAAGGTTTGTAATAAGGGCTTCCATTCACAATACCCCTCTTGCTCCCCAAAGGGACTCCTTACCTTACGGTAAGTAATGGACTTCACGGCCACAAGAGTACCTTAGGAATTCTTGCTTAGCATTTTCCTCATGGTCACAATCCCACAAGTACTCACACTAAGCGAAGACAAGTACTACATCTACCAAGGTTTTGTGTCCTTGATAGCCTTGAGTTTATAGTGGGTTGGAATAGCTGGGTATTAGCTTGTCCCCACTTGGGTCGTTCATCTTGATTGCTCAAGAGAAGGCTTGCTAAAGGATTCTAAACTAAATAAGAAGTAGATCAACCTTTGAGGGTCAGGATTTCTGGTTCACCACAAGGGTGAAGAGCATACTCTCCTATCTCAAAAGCATTTCCCAAACACACCAAGCAATGTTCAATTAGCCCTCTTGCTTTTGAAATCTAAAGATGGGTCAAGATTTCTGGTTCACCAGAAGGGTGAAGAGAATACTCTCCTACCACCCAAAGACTCTAATAACAATATATTAAGTGCCTAAGAAAAAATGAACTAGTATATGCCACACTTAAAAATGAAAGCCAAGAATAAGCACTTGATTTTTTTTATGCTTTGGGCAGCCTTGCAAAAAGGATTAGTAGCTCTTGTGCATTTGAAGCTTTGACATGCGTTCTTTTAGCAAATATTCAAGCAATGAGGGCACACCTACAAGCATAACTTGTTAGCCCCACAAAGATTAGTATAGAAAAAACCAAGTATAATGAGTAAGTGAATCTCTGTCCTAACACAACAAGTCAAAACCAGCAAGCAAACAAGTCCAAATCTTGCAAAGAAAGAACCAAAATCAGTCACTGCCAGGCCTAGGTGACAGTTCTGTCAGCAAAAGTTTTGCGTGATACTTTGCAGTATAGTGGTGTGATACTTTTGTTCTATACGACAGTTCGCAATGTATCTAGGTGACAGAGTACTATATGGCTACGCGACAAAGTTTTGTATGGTCACACAATACTTTTACTAGAAAAGTATCACACGGGTATGTAAAGAACTGTCATATGATACTGGAAGACTATCGTACGATACTCTGCCAGAAAAATAGAAAAATAGTTGAAACAACAAGATAACAGGGACAAAAAAATATATGCAAAAATGCAAGAAAAGAAAGGCAAAACAGAAGTGTTCTGCCCCACGGTGGGCGCCAAAAATGTACACTCAAAATGTGTACTTCTCTAAGTCATTACTTCCAAGAGCATCCATGGATTGGAAGCCTTGAGAAAGAGACCTAGAGCTCCCTAGGCATGGAGTGCAAATGTGTTTAGTGTGTGTGTGAATTTTGTACCTAGTTGTAGACACAAGACTTCAGTAAAACATTAGAGGTTAGCAAAAACTGAAATCTGCAATAAAATAGAAACTAAGCTAACCAGGTGATTTACTACCTTCTAGTAGATGTGAGTATGGTACTCTCAGATCAGACTAAGATCAATGATAATGCAACACCTAAACGAAGGATTTGAATGCAAAAATATGAAAGACTATGAATGCAGATTAAGCTATATTTTTGTATTTTCTATGCAATAATATGAAAAATTGTATGAATCTAAGTTATATGAATGAAATGGAATGCATATTTAATCTAGGAATGCTATGAATGAGCATGAAATCTATCATATGAAATTATGCAAAAGCTAATGATCAATTATGAAAGATTTCACAAATCGCCTGTCGCAAGTGCTCAATCTTTCAATCACCAATTCGCCAGAGTAATTGTGCAAATTCAAGTGTTGATAATTATGAAGAGCCGAGCCTTGATTTTATAGAAATCTGAGGCTTTGAGGATGCAGGAGAAAAACCATAAATCACTCTTGATAAACTCAGGTTGATTTTTGAGTTAACAAGAAATTAAGAATAAATAAACTCATAAAATCATGCAAAAGTAGTTTTTATCTCAAAATAGAGCTTTAGATCAAATTTCAACTCATCATCAGATGTTGAGTTTCAATTTCAAAATTGATTGTTAATTTCTAGTTGTCTGCTTTTTTGAATGTGCATGATTTAATATGAATTAATTTAAAAATAAACTGATTTATTCTCAACTTAACTGATTTTTGAAATAAAATAATTGATTTATGGGTTAATCAATTATTAAATCAAACTTTATTCAAAAACTATATTATTAAATATTGACAACTGACTTTAATTAATTAAATAGTAATTTAATCAATTAGTCATAAGATTTTTGATTTATTGTCAAAATTAAATAATACAATTTAGGAATAAATGTAATCAAATAATTAAGTGGCAGTATTAAATCTGATTAATTAAATATTTAGAATATTCAATTAATCAAACTCTAGGATAAATAAGATTTATCGTCAAATAATTATTAAATTAAGAATAATTATGATAAATAGGAATATTGCTAGGAAAATTCCCTGATGCAGAATTTAGGATAAAATCAATTAGGATTCGATAATGTGTAGATGTGCCTTAGGTTAGGACTTTGATGTCAATTTCGTTCGAATTGAAGATGTAGGAGGTTAATGAACCTATAACCCATTTTTGGGGTATTACATTTAGAGGGCTCTTAGCTAGAGCTATTAAGCATGCAACCTTGCTAGTAAACCATGCAATGGGAGCTTCAAAGAGACAAGGGAAAGAATGCCAATATCTTCAAGAATCACAATAAAAGATGTAATGCAAACTATGCTAGAATGAAGATGCAAGAATGCAACTAATTTATGAAAAATGAGAGTATTACAAGCCTTTGCTAATCAAACTATGTGGATTAAGCTAGAACATGAAAGGAAACTAAACTAAAATGTCATGGAAAGTAAGCTATAATGCAAGAATGAAGACTAGAATGCAACAAGATCTCCAAAGCTCCAAAGTCACCAAGAAAACCTACAGCACAACATTAGCATCAAGAGTGGAATCCTTTGAACGAGAAAAGAGCTCTCCTTTTAAAGATAAATGGACCATGGAGATTAAGAGGCAAAAGATTTGATCAAGGGTGGAGTTTGAAAGTGGGAGCAATCCATGTGCACAAGTCTTATCCAATGAGAAAGAAGTGTTGACTTTTGTGCCCCATGTGAGACAAAAAGACATTTTCTTCTTTTTATAAAATAGGAATAATACTTTATTTGTGCAACTTAGGATAAGAGGTAAGTGGGGGCTTTTTATTTAATAAAAGGGGAGGGAATTCCTTTTAATTAAATAAAGACTTAGGGTAAAATGGTTAACCCATAGAATATAATCAAATAAATGATAGAATTAGGATTTGATCAAGGAAATTGATTTAATTTGAAAATATTACAAAGCATTGATTCAAGAAATTGATAAATTGAAGAATGGGGCCCAAAGTCTAGGTGACCATTTTAGGGTGCATACATAAGTTATTTCAAAAAAATTGGAAGCATATGTTACATTCTGAAAGATGATAGAAATGGTAAATTTGATTCTAAGGGTGATGAAGGAATATTTCTAGGATATTCTACTAAGAGAAAAGCATACAAATGTTTGAACAAGGCTACTAACAAAATGATTGAAAGTGCTAATGTGAAATTTGATGAGTTTGTTGAGAAGAATGATGAAGAAAATATGAAGGAACCAGAAGACTATGGTAGGTTTACATATATTGAGCATCCAAACTATCTACCCAAGCCATAGGCTAAGTCTACCGAGCGACAGGAAAATGCTACCGAGAATCAACAAATGCAAACCGAGAAGCAGGAAGATGCTACCAAGGAATAAAATGAACCTAAACCAAATGATGAACAAAGAAGAGAGCGAGTAATGGTGAGATTTTTTAGAAGACACCATCCACAAAACCAAATTATTGGAGACAAGCAAGCTGGCATGATGACACAAAGTAAGTTAAGACATAACACATGTTTAGTTTGTGAATTTGAGCCTAAGAATGTTAGAGATGCACTTGAGAATGATGAATGGATTAAGGCAATGAATGAATAAATTGAACAGATAAAGAAAAACAAAACATGGACATTGATACCAAGATCGAGTGATAAAAATGTAATTGGTACTAAGTGGATTTTCATAAACAAGTTGAATGAGAATGGTGAACTAACTAGAAACAAAGCAAGACTTGTATGCAAGGGATATGCACAAGAAGAAGGTATTGACTATGGTGAAACTTTTACACCAGTAGCAAGACTTGAAGGAGTCCAAATATTACTTGCATATGTTGCACATAAAGATTTCAAATTATATCAAATGGATGTGAAATCAACATTTCTGAATGAAATTCTTGAGGAAGAGGTCTACATAGAACAACCTGAAGGTTTTGTTGATCCAAATTAGAAGAACATGGTATGTAGATTACAAAAAGTATTGTATGGACTGAAACAAGCACCAAGAGAATGGTATGAAAGACTACATGCTTATCTTATTAGTATTGGCTTTATGAGGACAAGTGATAATAGAAATTTGCACATGAAAGGAGAATATGATGACAATATTTTGATTGCTGAAATATTTGTTGATGATTTGGTTTTCGAAGGACATGATAATATTTGCAAATATTTTACTGATGAAATGAGAAAAGAGTTTGAGATGTCAATGTTTGGAGAGATTAAATTCTTTCTAGGTTTCATATTATACAAAAAAATTATGGGATTTTCATAGCACAATCAAAATACATCAAGGAAGTGTTGAAGACTTTTGGCATGGAAGATTCAAAACTAGTAGGTACACTAATGGTGATAGGATGTAAGTTGAAAAAAGATGATGATTCAAATGAGGTAAATTAGACACTGTATAGATCAATGATTTGAAAATTGATGTATGTGGTACACAATAGGCCTGATATAGCACATGTAGTTGGGATTGTAGAAAGATTTCCTACTAATCCTAAGCAATCACATATAAATTTTGTTAAGAGGATTCTAAGATATTTGAAGAAAACTGAAGATTATGGTTTATGGTACAAAAAGGAAGGCAATTTTGAACTACGAGTTTACATTGATGCAGATTGGGCTAGAAATATTGATGACCGGAAGAGTACAATAGATGGAGCATTCTTTTTGGGTGAAAGACTTGTAACATGGATAAGTAAGAAATAAGCATGTATTTCTCAATCTACTATTGAAGTAGAGTATGTTGTTGTTGCTGCAAATTATTCAAATATTGCATGGATAAAACAATTATTGGAAGAAATGAATGAGGTGATCACTGATCCAGTGATTATATATTGTGGCAAAAAAAGTGCTATAAACATTTCCAAGAATCCAGTGATGCATTAAAAAACAAAGCACATATCTATTAAGTATCACTATTTGAGGGAACAAGTACAATAAAAGCAAGTAAAACTGGAGTTTATGAAGTCTAAAGAACAACTTGCTAATATATTTACCAAGCCCTTACCGAAGGACACTTTTGAGTACTTAAGGACTAAACTAGGGGTCCATCCCCTATCTATCAGTCACTAAGGTGATCAGGAGGTTGCATCAACCTGTACTTTATTAGAAAATCATTCATGTTGATGCATATAGATCACACTTTAGGATTCCTAAGGTTGTGAAAGGATTATAGAAGCTGGGACATAAAATTTTATATCAGTACATGAAGGTACTTGATCTGGATCAAACAACAAAGAACTACTTGGCTGCTGAAGAGCTTTTTATTTTCTTTTGGCATTATTGTCAAAGGGAGAGAGATTTCTATGAAATATTGGGAGAGAGATTTCAATGAAACATATATCCACTGCAGGGAGAGAAAGAGTCAGAGAACTGAAGAAGATCAAATCCGCAAGGAGAGTGTGCATGAAATGTTGTTGTAGTGATTAAACACATTAAATATCAAGCTAGGGAGAGCTTATCGAACTACAAAATTTATCTATATATTTGTAGAATAAATGTTTGGTATGGTAAGGCATATTTCATATTATTTGTGTTGCCATCAATACCAAAGGGAGAGATTGATGACCTACAACTGATTGAATAACTTGATGAACTAAAGAGACAATGATTAGAGATCACCGAGCTATTAAAGTGATATGTAAGATGATTAAATCAGTCAATATGTTGTCATTGATGTCAACTAGTCTTTACTATACTTATCATGATAGTTACAAACATCTGAACATCTATAAAAGGAAGAAATGGTGAAGAAAAGAGATATCTACATAAGGAAAAGATGGATATGACAGATAAGGATTTGAGCATGTTGCGTTATTCTATTATGAAGAAGAGATCAAAATTGAACAAGTTAATGTGGTCGGTAATTGAAGATTTCTGTATACACTAAGACAATCTTGTGTATACTGAGTGACAGTAATAATCGAGTTAGTTATCACCGACGCATTCAGTATTAACTGAGTATGGATGAAAACATTAAATGTTATAACAGTCAACTAAAATTGATGAGTTGGAAATTGCTTATGATTTTGAGGTAAGAGATAAAGTTAGTTATAAGATCCATGACTGACAAAATTTAATGATGATCGAAGGGAAGAGGATGAAATGTGTTATTGACACATCTTTCGAGGAAGCTTGAAGTGGGAAAATGGATGATGGAGATTGAGAGGCAAAATATAATGGCTGATATGAAAATGGTTTACACATCTATTTAAGAGACATGAGATTCATTGTTGAACTATGCCAGATGAATAGAGACTACATAATATTTTGCGTGAAGACATTTTTCATGCATACCTGATCAAATTGGTTATAGATAGAACTGAGCTGAACTATAGGCATAACTAAGCGTCAAAGATATATACAACGAGTGAAGTAAGTTGGAGGATATGATGAAGTGAATTGATTATTGATCAGACGAGTTATTTTGAGCTTAGCATAGATCTGAATACTTGCAAATTGAATTGTATTTGAATCAAATCACTATTGTATTAGTTTAACCATGATTACAACAAAATCTCTTAACCAAGTGGACTTAATAGTCTTTTGTATTTCCATATGACATTCAAGAAATGTTAAATGTTTTCTTGTTGACCCCATAGTGAATGTTGGACAACAGTTAACTGTTAGTGATAAATCCTCTAACCAAGTCACACCTTATAGTGTGCATTGTAATCTTTAACAAGGTTGGCTCCTAACCAAGCTCACTTCAGAAGAGTAAATTATTTTGAGTTATCGATCCCAGGTGGTTTTTCCCTTAGCAGGGTTTCCACATTAAATCTTTGTGTTATGTGTTATTTTTTATGATTGTTTTTCTATCATACTTTACATGTTGCATATTTTATTAATCGGTAAAGATAGTTTTGGAAATTACTGGTATTCGGTAAATGAACAAAAAGATAGTTATCTTATCATACTGAATTGTTTGAATTGTTGAAAAAGTTTGAAAAAGTACATCTGAGAATTTGGGAATGTAGGATAATTGGTTTAACTAATTCACCCTCCCTCTCAGTTATCTAACACCTTCCTCTTCTAATGTCATCGCACTGTCCAGATTTTATCAAGTGAAGTGAGGTGTCAAGTGATATAGGCACACCAAAAATGAAGAAGTTTGGTTGCTTGTCATCTTCACTTGCTTGGACACTCTCTTCAACTATCTTAGAGATTTCTCCCATTCCTAAAGGTGTAGGCTTGGTAACTTTGGGAGGTGAGGTCTTTTTAGGCATGTCACTCATAAGAATTTGATCCAATGCCTTATGTGTGTCTTCTATTACTTCACCATACTTCCTTGCCATTATCTTTACAAGTCGGGTCTTTGTTCTTAATAGAGGTTTCAACTCTTTAATGATTCTCTCCCTTTCCTGTATGGATACTACAAGCAACATGTCTTCAATAGCCTTATTTCTTATAGTCTCATCCACTGAATGTGCTAAATGTTTTCTTATTTCCAACTTGCTATACAGGTCTTTTGGTATAGTTCCTTCTATTTCTAACAAGTTGTTCTTGTATACTAACAAGTGCTTAATTATTATGTCTTCAATTAGTAACTGATTTTCAAAGTAATACCTCTAATAATACTTGTTTAGTGTCTTCAAGTTTCCATCTCTTATTATCCTTGTAATATATAAAAATATGTCCTTTTTAGGGGATATATTTTTATATTTGTTTTTGTGTTGAGTGGGGTTGAAGGAATGGGATGTGATGGAAATTTTTGTGGACATACAAACTTAATAAAACATGAATACTTATCTTGAAAGAGGAGAAGATTCAAAAATCACTATTTTCTAGTGTCTGTATTCAATTTCAGGAAATTCTACAACCAAATCTGGCCTGAAAATGCAGAAACAGAGAAAACCCAAAAATATTTTGTCTTTTTGAGCAAGGTCATCCTTGACCCAAGGCAGGGGTAAGATCTTACCCCAAAGTACAATCTTACCCCAAAAGGGCATCCTTGACCTACACAACTCTGACAAAATTTATGTTTGCGGATACCAGAAGTTTGCCAAAAAGGGTACTCAGATCTAAACTACAATTCATTGTCCCGCACTTGTACCTAGAAGAAAAAGAGGGTTTTTTGTTGTTTGGATGAGGGGTTTTCCTTGGTCAAACCCCGGTTTGGAATCAACCTTTAAAATAGAATTGAAATAGAGAATGCTAGCAAGTAGTAGAAGTAGATCTAACAACGAAGTTATGATACTCAATAGATATGCAATTGTATTTGAAATGTAAACAAGTATGTTAATATGAAAGCTTGGATTCAACAACAACAAATGTAAATCAAAACCTCCATGATTGTATGCTTGGAATCCACCTTGAAGAGAAAATGAATAGATCTTGAAGATAAACAAAGGATCTTGAAGGAAGATAACACCATCATGATGGATAGATATAGGGTTTGAATGATGAATCTTGAATGCTTGAACCAAATCCCTCCAAAATCTTGAATGTTTGAATCCTTGATCTTCAATGGAGAAATTAAACCCTTGAATGTAGATGATAGCTTGATAGTGGATGTCTCCTTGAGAGCGCTCTATGAAAAATGGATGATTTTAACAAGAGATGGCCTTGAAATGAGAGAGGAAGGCTTCCTTTTATACTAGTCTAGGGCACAAACTTCTAGAGAGGCTGACATAGGAGAATTAAATTCCAATTAAGCTTTAACCCCTAGAAATGGACCTAGATTAAATAAAATTTAAGATTTTACCATTTCGAAACCAAAAACATCCGACCCGGAAGCGGGAAAATAAACTTTTGAGCCTCCCCCTGCATTTGGAAAACTTTTCGATGAAAAGGGGGACCTGGGTCAAGGAAGAAGTCAACTTTGACCTAGGTCAAAGTCAAGGTCAACTTTGACCTAGGTCAAGTTCAAGGTCGACCTTGACCCAGGGTTTTAGGACCCTTGGAAAATGAGCCAGAAGAGGAAAATAGTGCTCGGGGAGGCCCATACAGAGCCCTAAACAGGCACAAGAGATGGGAAGGGAGCTAAAAACATAGGACAACATGATGATGGCCCCAAAAAATCCCCTAAGGAGGGATAAACATTCTTAACATGGAAGTACTTTCATTTTAAGATGATACATTAAGCTCCCACTTTAGCGAGAGTATGGAAATCGAACATGCTCACGGTAAAGGAGAAGAAAGATCCAAGTGGATTCACAATGAGATAGAATAACACTTAGTTAAGGACACAAGCCCAAAAACTAAGGATTCTAACTCAACATACATGCATGAGGGTGTGAAAACAAACACAAAACTTAAAACAAACCCAAATCAACTAGTAAAGGAAACCTTGCTAAGAAATGCCTCCTATACTAATATCATATTTGGAAAGCTATCATAAAAGCATAAATGATTACATAAGAAAGACAAGAGAAACACTATAAATAACATAGCTTCATGATCCAATCCTACTAGCATGAAAGTGAAAAGAGAGAAAAGAGAAAGTGATTACCTCACCCAGTAAGATGCCCACCTTACCATGAATCGCCCAGGAAGGAGAGCCCAATAGGTAACAAGACCCGATATTTCACCCAACAAACTATGCTTGCAATTGTAATGCATCTTCTGAGGGCTTTTGAAATACCCATAGATCCACCTTCTTGTATCACTATGAATATAAAATGTGTGTCCCTTCAGGATTTAACAACTTATGTGTGTTACCTTTCATGGATTTAGCATATTGAAAATTGAAAAATGCATGTCTCTTCAGGATTTAGCAACTTATGTGCATTATCTTTGGAGGATTTAGCATATTGAAAATTGAAAAATGTGTGTCTCTTTAAGATTTAGCAACTTATGTGCATTACCTTCAGAGGATTTAGCATATAAATGAAAAACTATAGTACAAAGGAGACCCTATATATTCCCCCCTCCTTATTGTGGTTGTCTACTAGACATTATAAGGAAGAGGAAGAGGATACCTACTTCACAATGTAAGGAGATATCCTACTTAACAAAAATGTACACTATATTCTTAGTGAAGGGTATTGAGCCCTACATCCAAGAGTATAGATAATCGTGAAAAAGGATATGTCACTTATGGAAATAGTATCCTCAAAGAAAAATATCTTATCAACAAGACCCCCACCGTAGAGGAGTTCTTTTAGATAGAATATCATCTTCAAAGATAAGCCAAGTGGGAATGAAGATTCAATCATCAAGCCCCCCGCAATCAAGAGGAAGAGGAATCTTTGAATTGAGGGAAATAACTCTAATCACCAAAGCAAGGGCAAGAGTTTATAAAGAACATAATTTACAAAATAAAGAAGAGGTGATGACCTAGGACAACAGCCTCTCATATAAAAGGATATCCATAGTCAAAACATCATTCAGTATAATGAAATAATGTTGCAAGATAAACAAATACCACTAAGCTAGGGAAAGCAGATCTCTAGACAAAGAGAAAGAAAGAAGAACCTCGCCCCCCAGGGATGAAAGCAAGGGATACCTTTGCAAAAAGTCTTTAGAAAAGATATCTTTAATAATAAAGGAGAATCTATGGATGATTATAAACATAATACAAAACCATAGAAAGAGAGGATAGAAAGAATATCGATGAAGCCCAATAAAAAGCCTAATGGATCCTAGGAGACTGGATGGAAATACACCTCTTGCCCCCTAGTCTAGAGACAAGAGGAGAATAAATCTATATTATATCAGAATAAAGGGTATCCCCTATATCAAAATTATGAAGGAATTGTAAAACTACACAAGAGTGAGATATAATTCCTAAAGCAACTCTTTCTCTAACATATAACTTGAAATGCACACAATCAGAAAGTAAATGTGTATTATTGTAATGAAAAGGACATTTATACTTATGTAGAACATCTATTGGCATAGGTTTAAAAATTTCTTTCTTTGAATTCATTAAATGAACATACACCCTCTTAGCTACCTCTTGATGAATATCAGGGTTATCTAAGGTAGGTGTAGGGAGAAGAGGAGGACAATGATCAACATCAACCACCTTGATTTGAGAATGTAAATAACCAACCCCACACATATCTTGTTTAGGGGGTATATGAACTGGATACTTGATACCATGCTCATTAACACCAAGCCTTAAAACTTTATACCCTTTTTAGTCATCATATTATATCACGTAGTGTACATATCATGTAAAGCTTCTACAGAAGGTGAATGTTTATCATGTTCATGAGTAAAAGTTCTATAAGGTGGAATAATAGGTTTAGAAGAAGTTTTTTTTCTCTTCCCTTTAATATCTTTTTGGATCCGATAAGAAGGGGAAGGTAAATCCAAGAATTCTTGCACATCGACATCATCAACCATAGTTTGAATCCCATCATAAGTATGAGAAGAACTAGGGATAGCAGATAGAGAATTAGCCATATTAGGAATGTTAGGAATTGGATTAGGAAGATTAGGAACTATATTAGGAAGTATAGGATTAGGATTAGGAAGATTAGGAGATGGTGTATCATCTATCAAATTCTTCACATAATCCAAAAGAGTAATAAGTCCTCCACATAAATCTTTAATGAAAGATTTGAAAGTGGGAAGACTAGTATTGGTCGATCTCACAATAGCATAGGCAAGTGAAAAATGAAGAGTAACCAACATAATGAAGTGGATGATACTCTCATAAAAATCATAGGTATGGTAAAGAGATGCTAAGAGAAGGGTAATAAAGAAAATAATCACACACCAAAGCATCTTAAAGATCTTCATAGTAAATGAAATGCAAGAAATGTTTTCATATTTTGTTGAATATATGAAATTTTTTGTATTTTTGAATTTAAAATGCAAGAGTATAAAAGAAATCTAATCTTAATTAAAGAAATCAAAGCATCTAACACTAAAAAGAAAGAGTTTTCTATCGCAGGTTCACCAAAATGTAATATATAAAAATATGTCCTTTTTAGGGGATATATTTTTATATTTGTTTTTGTGTTGAGTGGGGTTGAATGAATGGGATGTGATGGAAAATGTTGTGGACATAAAAACTTAATAAAACATGAATACTTATCTTGAAAGAGGAGTAGATTTAGAAATCACTATTTTCTGGTGTCTGTGTTTGATTTCAGGAAATTCTGCAATCGGATCTGGCCTAGAAATGCAGAAATGGAGAAAACCCAAAAATCTTTTGTCTTTCTAAGCAAGGTCATCCTTGATCCAAGGTAGGGGTAATATCTTACCTTGGGGTACAATCTTACCCCAAAAGGGCATCCTTAACCTGCACAGCTCTGACATAATTTTTGTTCATAGATCTTGGAAGTACACTGAAAAGGGTACTCATATCTGAACTATAATTCATTGTCCCGCATCTGTACCTACAAAAAAAAGAGGGTTTCTATTGTTTGGATGAGGGGTTTGCCTTGGTCAAATCCTGGTTTGGAATAAACTTTTAAAATAGAATTGAAATAGAGAATGCTAGCAAGTAGTAGAAGTAGATCTAACAACGAAGTTATGATACTCAATAGATATGCAATTGTATTTGAAATTTAAACAAGTATGTTAATATGAAAGCTTGGATTAAACACCAACAAATGTAAATCAAAACCTCCATGATTATATGCTTGGAATCCACCTTGAGGAGAAAATGAATAGATCTTGAAGATGAACAAAGGATCTTGAAGGAAGATCACACCATCATGATGGATAGATCTAGGGTTTGAAAGGTGAATCTTGAATGCTTGAACCAAATCCCTCCAAAAGCTTGAATGTTTGAATCCTTGATATTCAATGGAGAACTTGAATGCTTGAACGTAGATGATAGCTTGATAGTGGATGTTTCCTTGAGAGTACTCTATGAAAAATGGATGATTTTAACAAGAGATGGCCTTGAAATGAGAGAGGAAGACTTCCTTTTATACTAGTCTAGGGCACAAACTTCTAGAGAGGCCGACATAGGAGAATTAAATTCCAGTTAAGCTTTAACCCCTAGAAATAGACCTAGATTAAATAAAATTTAAGAGTTTACTATTCTGAAACCCGAAACAGCCGACTCGAAAGTGGGAAAATAAACTTTTGAACCTCCCCCCAAATCTGGCAAACTTTCTGATGAAAAGGGGGACCTGGGTCAAGGATGAGGTTGACTTTGACCTAGGTCAAAGTCAAGGTTGAATTTGACCTAGGTCAAGGTCGAGGTTGAACTTGACCCAAGGATTTAGGACCCCTGGAAAATGAGCTAGCTGAGGAAAACAGTGCCTGGGGAGGCCCATACAGAGCCCAAATAGGCACAGAAGATGGGAAGGGAGAAAAAAACATAGGACAACATGATGATGGCCCCAAAAAACCCCCTAAGGAGGGCTAAAGATTCTTAACATGGAAGTGCTTCCATTTTAAGATGATACAATCCTCTTCTGTAACATCTTGATATCTGGTTTCCATAGATCTTGTGGCTTCGTCTATTCTTTTTGTTCCTCTTTCTTCTTAGGCACCTTGTCCTCTTTCTTCTTTGTTTCTACTTATACCTTTTGTTTCTTAGGGCTGCTTGGTTTGTTAGATCTCCTAGGTGTACTCACAGGTGCATCTACTTATGCTATCTTCTCATGTGTAATTGATAAATCAATTATATCAGAGGTGGTACTTATTACCTTTTATGTTTCAGAGGGAGGAGGTGCCTCAATTTCCATGCTAGAGGACCCTTCTGTCATATTTTTCCTTACTTCTTTTAGTTTTTCCTTGGTAATTTCTACCTTCGCAACTATGTCATCAACCATTTTCTATGCTTTTCTCTTCCTTGTTCCCTTGTCCTGTTCTTCTCTAACTTTTGTTGACTTCTCTTCATAGGTTCCCCATCTCTCTTCAGATGTATCTATTTTTGATGCTAGTATATGTTCAACTTGCATTGTAAGAACCTCATAACTAACTTTGTACCCCATAGGGTAGCACCATTTATTTCTAGGCTCAACTACTTCAAAACATACATAGTCAATTTCAACCATGAAATAGATTCTGTCTTTATACTTCTCAACTAACTCTTCAAATATCCTATATATCTCCTTCATTTTCCTTTGAAGAATTTTAGTAATTGCAAACAACTTGCCATCTACCATATTTTTATTTTGTCTTCAGTAGCTTTTTGAGATTTGTATACCAGTAGGTACACTATCCTTCCATGCTCTAGGGTACATTCCAAGAAATTTATGTTCAATGTGGATGTACATGTGGATCAGAAGTGAACCAAACCTGAATGCTTTTGACTTATCTTTCTTGATAATCCTCACATTCTCCAAGAATTATTGTGCTAGGATCTCGCATAGGTTATATTTTGTGTTTTCCTTAACCATTATGTAGGCCATCATGATTACCCCTGTAGATATAGAATTGGGTCTGATGTTGTAATACAAATTATATCCTAGTAGCATTGCTACCAATATCACATCTTGCTGAAATATATCATTCATATTCATCACTCCCTTATCCCATTTGGAATGAGTTAGGGTCTCTACTTATTTCTTGATATTTTTCTTAGCTATAGGGAGGGCTCCAGTATCTAGAAGGGTTAGCTTAATGTTAGATTGGTCTTCCAAATGTTTGAACTCTTCTTTCATTTTTCCATTAGACTCTATCATTTCATCTATCTCCTTATAGATCTCTACATCCCCTACGGTCTCATACTTGTAGTGAATGTAAGCCCTAATATCTTCAACATGTAACATGTCATATGGGGTTTGCAAAAATGCTCCTGATGATCTACAACTAATTGAATATCTAGATGAACTAAAGGAATAATGATTAGAGATCATTGAGCTACTTAAGTGATATGTAAGATGATTAAATCAGTCAATATGTTGTCATTAAGGTCAACTAGTTTTGACAATACTTATCATGATAGTTACAAACATTTGAACATTTTTAAAAGGGAGAAAAGATGAAGAACTGAGATATCTACATAAGGAAAAGATGGATATGATAGATAAGGATAAGGTAAACATTGGGTAACTTATTGATGACTCTATGGATTTATATTGTTAACTTGAGCATGTTACAATAATCTATTATGAAGAAGAGATTTGATTTGAACAAGTTAATGTGGTCGGTAATTGAAAACTTATGTATACACCAAGCCAGTGCAGTGTATATCGAGTGATAGTAATAACCGAGTTAGTTATCACCGACACATTTTAGTATTAATCGAGTATGGATGAAAACATTAAATTCTAAGAACAACCTACTGAAATTGATGAGTTGGATATTGTTAAGATTTCGACGTAAAGGATGAAGTTAGTTATAAGATCCACGGTTGACATAATTCAGAGATGATCTAAAGGATGAAATTGAAATGTGTTAAGGAAACATCTTCCGAATAAGGTTTAAGAGACAAAATGGATGAAGGAGATTAAGATGCAAAATCTGATGGCTGATATGAAAATAATTTACTTGTCTATTTAAGAGACATGAGTTTCATTGTTAAAAAATGCCAGACAAAAGGAGATTGCAAATATTTTAAGTGAAGATTTTATTCATGCATTCTTGATCAAACTGGTTACAGAAAGAACCGATGTGCAGACATTACTAAGCATCAAAGAACTATTTATCGAGTGAAGTAAGTTGAGAAATATTGAGGAAGTGAATTGATTAATGATCAAATGATTTTTATGAGCATAGCATAGATTTGAATATTTACAATTGATTTGTATTTGAATTATATCAAAATTGTATCAATTTAACCATTGATTCAGAAAAATCTCTTAACCAAGTGGACTTAACAGTCTTATTGTATTACCCTATGACATTCAATGAATGTAAATTGTTATCTTGTTGACCCCATAGTGAATGCTAGTCAAGAGTTAACTATTAGTGATAAATCCTCTAACCAGGTCACACCTAATAGTGTGCATTGTAACCTTTAACAAGGTTGGCTCCTAACCGAGCTCACTTCAGAAGAGTGAATTATTTTGGATTACCAGTCCCAGGTGGTTTTTCCCTTAGTAGGGTTTCTGATGAGTCTAATTATTGCCTCAATTTGTTATAATCTTCATATTTTGTTGATGCTCTGACAAACATTTTCAAAACATTTATGACTTATACTTATGTGAACTTATGCTAAGTACAACTAAAGCCACAAAATCTATGGGTAGCTTGAGTGATATGTTTTTCTGAGTATTATAAATATAATGCAGTACTTCATATAGTTATTTCAAGTTGTGTTCTAAAATTTAAGTAGGAGTTGAAAATGTTGACTTGCATATGTGTACCGAATGTTACTAACCTTTTAGGTAAATAAGGAGCAGTGTGAAGAGTGGTGCAACTGCATTAAACAAGGAGTGTTCGAAGACCAACCATGGTAGGAGAATTTAGCACGGTTTTGATGGATATGTCACGCTTAGAAAGGAGCTACTATTCCAAAGAATATAGGGAATTAGTCCTGCTATATTTCCTCAAAACTGTTATTATGTTGTCAGCAATAATTATATTATGTCATGGTTGTTTTATCTCCTCCATATTTGGTGAGGTTTAATGAGACTTTTATGTTATGTTTTCAATGAGCGTCAATCCTTGATATAAAGGGATTTTGATTGATTTAGTAGGTAATGAGAAAAGATAGAATTATGTATTCAGTATAGTGGAATTTTCTTTGTTTTTTTCTTCATGAGTTATTCAACTGTTATGTAACTAGTTAAGAAGGATTTTGTTGGTGTTTGAAAATACCTACGCCACTTAGGGCTGCCAATATGCCTTGAGACTAATGTTAGGAGTGGTTAATTCTAAGTATGAGAGCTCTGCAAGACAACTGGACCAACTATAGGGACAAGACTGCCCTCTTCACTTTTGGCTCTGCAAAACCATGGCGGGTGCACCTAATCTAGTAACTTATGGCATTTTAGGACTTTGGACTGGATTAAACAAATCAGATGATAGCGAGAGACTACTTAATGTTAACCAAACATTCATTGAATCTCAATTGCTATTGGGTATAAAATGGCCTTGTGAAGGGTATTACTACCAACAACAATACTTAAAACTTAAAATGGTCTTTGATTAATGAGGATAGGGAAGGTAGACAAGAGCCAATCAGACATTAGACTCAAATAAATGTACTAATCCTTGATCAGTGTCATTATCCATTGGGCAGCACTAAAAAAAAAATATAGAACATGAACCAACTACTGTCAAAGACTCAAAGCCATAAATACAACTATTCCAGCCCATCCACTACTTATAAAATCCTTCTGTAGATGAATCTAATGAATCTATGCCCTATCCAAAGTATCTTTCACTTGATCCTAGATCAAGAACTAAAGACTAGAACATATACAGAGGCAACCCAATGTAATGGACCAGAAAATCCAAAACTCATAAGACTGACACCAAGGAGAGACTTGAAAGCATGAGAATAGTTATATTAAGTATGATGAGGCATGTACATGTCTATACCAGAAATGAGACTACCACTTCAATAACCTACAAAAGATGCAAAGAAGTTCTATTTAGCTTACATGCAATGTGATACAACCCTACTACAAACCCCTGGAACTAACTATAATCAGAACCTCTAGACTGATTAAAATTCAAACCCTTAGTCAAAAAATCAACTATTTATACCACTAGCCACCTTGGGCATCTCAAAGAGATTGCAAGAAGCTTAGGGTGACTACGGTTAGGGTTATAACAGCTAAACCACAACAAAATTTCAAAAAACATGCTGGAGGAAAAACCAACACCAATCTGTCAAAAATAAGGCATGATCCTCACGGCAAGAAAATCTTCAAATTTATAGTACCCAGGATCACAAATTCATCATAAAAATTAGTCTGACCAGACCATCAAAACATCTCAAGCCAAAAAAATATCCTCCCCACACAGCAAAACATCCCTGCAAACAATCACCCAACTCACTGGACCAGACTGCAACAATCGATGCGACCAACCAGATCAAGAAACGACCAAAAAACCATAAATTTTGGGTACCTCTTGTCGTGAAAACCATCTGTAGATTTAAATTTGAATTCCAACGGTCAAGTCTTTGGTGCCTAGCTCATTTTAAAACATGGTCGTTGATGATCCATCCTTCCCAGCAAATCAGGTGGCCCTTGTTTAAGTTCACAACAGTCGCGGGCCCCTCAAAAAGTCAACAGCCAATAAAAAACTAGCACGTCAGCAATACAGGCACTATGGACCTGCCTAACTCTACAACCACGACGCCAGCAGTGGTCGCATGATCGCATAGCCAAAAACTAGGCTATGCGAACACGCGACAAGCCTCCATGTCAATGCCACCCTATCACCCACTGGCCAATCAGAACTGGCACATCACTGAGAAAGCGGCCCCAATTTATCTGGCCAATTGGCGACCGAAGAACTTCTGCCAATTCGCAAAATACTTTCCACCATCACTAAAAAACTTAGCGATCACACGACCACTATTCGCTGAATCACCAAATAAACTGGGGCACTGCCAAAATATTACGTGAACCAGTGAATAGGAAGAAAGTTTGTCAGGCCGCTAAACATTTTATCACAACTACCAAAGACACTAAGAAATTCAACCAAGCCCACACAAGAAGATTAATGGCCATCGCAAGATCTTAAGCCTCTAACACACTCGATGAGATTATATGTCATTTGTCGATTAACTGACAAGATTAGGACCCACTGACACATCCGAAAACCAAGTCCCACTAACAACAAGCCACTGTGCAAATACATGGATGAATAAAATAGCACCAACTGTGCATACGTGTCAATGGACCCATTTGCCTTCCTTATGAGAATCAACGGCTGTCACTGTACCGCTGCATTAAAGGTTGAGCATGTTTGATTAATGGTATAATGACAGCCACAAGATTAAACTGAACTTTAATCTGCCTGAATGCCAAGAAGACTGGTCCCACTGACAACATCCAAATCGGTGTACGTGGACCAATATGAATGTGCCTATTCACTCCTTTTCTAATATCGGGACCACTTCCAATTTCTACGTAGTCAGCTCTGACATCCCTCCACTGTGCACTGACATAACCAATGAAACACCGGCACGGAGGCCGAACCTGACAAATGACTGCACCAAGCAATTTACCTTCATACCGCATCAACAGCTCTCGTTAAAGCATGAAAATTAAAAGGCTTCATCTTTCCTCAGTGATGTAGCGACAACCACCAATCTTTGTCGCCTGTTAAACATCTGTCAGACCCCAGCCAACGGGCCCGCTGGGCAGGTGTCAACCGGTCGCATGGTCGCATGTCAGAAAGTCCTAACATGCGATCATGCGACAACCAATGAAAACACACACCTTCACCTCCCTTCTGACATCGGGACCACCACCGAAGAAATGCCTGAAACAAACAAACAAAATCAATGGTAGGTGCATGATCGCATGGGGTGAGAATATTCCATGTGATCACATGCCGACCATCGATCTCCTCCCTCTACTGCTTGAAGAATCTGGCCCCACCAACCATCGCACCTGCGCACTTAAGACCAACGAACAAGGAGTGCTGGTAAAAGGGAAGAAATGCGAGGTGGAAAACATACAGGATTTTTAGTAAAAGATCAAAAATATCATAGGTTTTTAAAAACATTGTGGGTTTTTGACACTTAGGCAGATTTTGAAATTTGTTTCCTGCAGACCTTAAAACTTGAATAACTTTCTAGGTTTTGTGATTTAGGAGGTGTGTTTTGGACTGGAGCAAGGTGACACAATAAACTACTAGGGGCTAAGAGCTCAAACCATGAAATCAAGTGGATTTACATCACAAGTTAAAACTATGTAGCAGGGTGGCAGGACACTTAACAAAAACTTTGCAGGGAACAGGCCATTTTCATAAGATTTTGCATTGACAGGAAAATGGACTAACAGTGGCTCTAGTTGGGGATATGTATCTCTTGCACGTACAATGAGGACCTTAGATCTCTGGGAAGAAGTAGACCACCCACTGGAAAAACATAGAAACCTCAAAAAACACAGGGAACAGACAAGAAAGGGAAACTATTCACAAAATGTACATTTTTTACAAAAAACCTATAGCAATAAACAAGAGTCAGTTCTTGCCTCTGTCAAAAATTTGATTCTCATTTCTTCCTTCATGTGGCACACCATATTTTTTACTTTCACCTTTTTCACCAGGCATGTCAACATGTTCAATCATCATATCAGGAAGAACAAAGTAACTGTCTTCATAGTGCATGTAAAAAAAATTTGCACTCTTTTCTCCTTGCTCACTATGAAGAAAAGATTCAGCATGCTAATGATCAACACCACTATACTGAAACTGATTTTCATCTACTGAATCATGCATGCTATGAATTGGAAACAGAAAAGCCTCATACTCTACCTGCAAAAAGGCCTCATTCATATCTTGACTTTGAATTTCCATATGTGTAACCGGCTGGACCTCAAATGAATAATCAAACTGATACCCACAGATGGAAAATGGGCATCCTGATTCAACTGAATCTGGGACCTCCACATGTTCTTCAAACAAAGGATTGATAACTCCATCCAATACACCATGCTGAACATCATGACAAAAAATGGGCTGATAATCATCATAGTCTTCATCATATAAAGTGTTAGTGAACACTTTAAACTCACTACCCATTTTAGGATTATTTAATAACCCATCACTTAAATCTTCATGTTTAAACTCACTGACATCACATTCAATTATCACTTCCTTATCTTCATACTCCTCACTGAAGGAGTGTTCACTTCCATCATTACTCTCTTCCTCCCATGCCTCATCTGATTCACATGAGGACACATCAGCATCACTTCCTTCATCATCCTCACCTGAATAACCACTGAAATTACATTCAGATATTTCTGAATGAATGGAGAATCCTGCACACCTTGACTCTGATTCCTGCTCACTACCACAATCTGAATACTCCTCTGACAAAGATTCATCCGAAGTACCCTCAGCATCAGACATGGGTTGCTCTGGAATATAACATTCATTCCCCTTTTGCTGATGGTCTCTTTGCAACCTTTTCCATTCATCATCATTAGCAAACTCCTCTAAGAACAACCACTTGAATTTAGTCAAAGAAGAGATGCATTTTGGGGGCAGATTTAGATACCAATTAGATGCAACCCCTTTGAGGGATCTCCCAAAAAACATCATACTAACATCCTCATCAAAAATTTGATATTCTATAATAAATCTATAGAATGTTAGGACATGCTTCACTGCTGAATTAGACCAGCAATAAAAAATGGGAATCACACCCAAAAGCTCACCAGGGAAAGAATGAGGGGATCCTGGAAGAACATAGCTTAAAGGTCTATCCAACTTGAGGAAACCAAGCAGCCTAGACTGACTTTTCTTTTGATTTTCTATTTGATTTGAAACAAGATGAGAGCCACTCATCTTATTTTAGTCTTCCCTTTATACTAGCACTGAATACTTGATAGGGAAACATTGTAATCATAAATACCTGGAAGTTTTGCAGCAAAAAAAAAACAAACTTTGTTGACTGGGAAGACATGGCAGATCTAGAGCTCACCATGCAGCTCCATTAGGTTCTTTGATATGTAGAGTCATCACCTCCTTGAAGAGGAAAATATTGCGCTGATTTTGTATCTTCTTCCAATCAATACACAAAACTTCACAGGGTTCACTGCTTATCAGAAACTGCACTGATCAAACAGAGAAAAATCAGAGCCGCCACTCATAACTAGGTGAGAAAATTTAGAAAATACTTGTTTGTTCATCTGACTCTTTCCAATGGCTCCTCAGCAGAGTCGCCATCTTGTTGGTGACTCGAATGGGTAAATTAATCTGGTCAATAAAGATTTTGACTTTACAATATAACTATAACCAGAGATCCTAACAGATATTTTTCTTTTTCATTGTTGTTCTCCCCAGCCGAGTCGCCATCTTGTTGGTGTTTGAAAATGCTTACACCACTTAGGGCTGCCAATATGCCTTGAGACTAATGTTAGGAGTGGTTAATTCTAAGTATGAGAGCTCTGTAAGACAACTAGACCAACTATAGGGACAAGACTGCCCTCTTCACTTTTGGCTCTGCAAAACCATGGCGGGTGCACCTAATCCAGTAACTTATGGCATTTTAAGACTTTGGACTAGATTAAATAGAGCAAATGATAGCAAGAGACTACTAAATGTTAACCAGACATTCATTGAATCTCAATTTCTATTGGGTATAAAATGGCCTTGTGAAGGGTATTAC
Source organism: Chamaecyparis obtusa (assembly GCA_027943335.1). Lineage (NCBI taxonomy): Eukaryota > Viridiplantae > Streptophyta > Pinopsida > Cupressales > Cupressaceae > Chamaecyparis > Chamaecyparis obtusa. Next base: position 105,662 of record BSBK01008236.1, on the reverse strand, counting down.
TACCAACAACAATACTTAAAACTTAAAATGGTCTTTGATTAATGAGGACAGGGAAGGTAGACAAGAGCCAATCAGACATTGGACTCAACTAAATGTACTAATCCTTGATCAGTGTCATTATCCATTGGGCAGCACTAAAAAACAAATATAAAACATGAACCAACTACTGTCAAAGACTCAAAGCCATAAATACAACTATTCCAGCCCATCCACTACTTATAAAATCCTTCTGTAGACAAATCTAATGAATCTATGCCCTATCCAAAGTATCTTTCACTTGATCCTAGATCAAGAACTAAAGACTAGAACATATACAGAGGCAACCCAATGTAATGGACCAGAAAATCCAAAACTCATAAGACTGACACCAAGGAGAGACTTGAAAGCATGAGAATAGTTATATTAAGTATGATGAGGCATGTACATGTCTATACCAGAAATGAGACTACCACTTCAATAACCTGCAAAAGATGCAAAGAAGTTCTATTTAACTTACATGCAATGTGATACAACCCTATGACAAACCCCTGGAACTAACTATAATCAGAACCTCTAGACTGATTAAAATTCAAACCCTTACTCAGTCAAAAAATCAACTATTTATACCACTAGCCACCTTGGGAATCTCAAAGAGATTGCATGAAGCTTAGGGTGACTAGGGTTAGGGTTACAATAGCTAAACCATAATAAAATTTCAAAAAACATGCTGGAGGGAAAACCAACACCAATCTGTCAGAAATAAGGCATGATAAAAATTAGTAGTACCTAGGATCACAAATTCATCATAAAAATTAGTCTGACCAGACCATCAAAACATCTCAAGCCAACAAACTGTCCTCCCCACATAGCAAAACATCCCTGCAAACAATCACCCAACTCACTGGACCAGACTGCAACAATCGATGCCACCAACCAGATCAAGAAATGGCCAGAAAAACCATAAATTCTGGGTACCTCTTGTCGTGAAAACCATCTACAGATTTAAATTTGAATTCCAACGGTCAAGTCTTTGGTGCCTAGCTCATTTTCAAACATGGTCATTGATGATCCATCCTTCCCGACAAATTGGGTGGCCCTTGTTTAAGTTCACAACAGTCGCGGGCCCCTCAAAAAGTCAACAGCCAATCAAAAACTAGCACGTCAGTAATATAGGCACTGTGGACCCGCCTAACTCCGCAACCACGATGCCAGTAGTGGTCGCATGATTGCATAGCCAAAAACTAGGCTATGTGAACACACGACAAGCCTCCATGTCAATGCCACCCTATCACCCACCGGCCAATCAGAACTGAGCACATCACCGAGCAAGTGGCCCTAATTTATCTAGCGAACTGGTGATCGAAGAACTTCCACCAATTCGTGAAATACTTTCCACCATCACTAAAAAACTTAGCGATCACATGACCACTATTCGCTGAATCGCCAAATAAACTAGGGCACCGCCAAAATATTATGCGAACCAGCGAACAGGAAGAAAGTTTGTCAGGCCGCTAAACATTTTATCACAACTGCCAAAGACACTGAGAAATTCAACCAAGCCCACATAGGAAGATCAACGACCATCGCAAGATCTTAAGCCTCTGACACACTCGATGAGATTATACATCGTTCGTCGATTAACTGACAGGATTAGGACCCACTGACACATTCGAAAACTAGGTCCCACTGACAACAAGCCACTGTGCAAATACATGGACAAATAAAATAGTGCCAACTATGCATATGTGTCAATGGACCCATCTGCCTTATGAGAATCAACGGCTGTCGCTATACTGTTGCATTAAAGGTTAAGCATGTTTGATTAACGGTATAATGACAGCCACAAGATTAAATTGAACTTTAATCTGCCTGAATGCCAAGAAGACCAGTCCCACTGACAACATCCAACTCGATGTACATGGACTAATAGGAATGTGCCTATTCACTCCTTTTCTGATATTGGGACCACTTCCAATTTCTACAAAGTCAACTCTGACATCCCTCCACTATGCACTGACATAACCAATGAAACACTACCATGGAGGTCGAACCTGACAAATGACCGCACCAAGCAATTTACCTTCATACCGCATCAACGGCTCTCGTTAAAGCGCGAAGATTAAAAAGCTTCATCTTTCCTCAGCAATGTAGTGACAACCACCAATCTTTGTCACCTATTAAACATCTGTCAGACCCCAGCCAATGGGCCCGCTGGGACAGGTGTCAACTGGTCGCATGGTCGCATGTCAAAAATTCCTGACATGCGATCATGCGACAACCAATGAAAACACACACCTTCACCTCCCTTCTGACATCGGGACCACCACCGAAGAAATGCCTGAAACAAATAAACAAAATCAATGGCAGGTGCATGATCGCATGGGGTGAGAATATTCCATGTGATCACATGCCGACCATCGATCTCCTCCCTCTGTCACTTGAAGAATCTGGCCCCACCAACCATCGCACCTGCGCACTTAAGACCGATGAACAAGGAGTACCAGTAAAAGGGAAGAAATGTGAGGTCAAAAACACATAGGGTTTTCATCAAAAGATCAAAAACATCATGGGTTTTCAAAAATATTGTGAGTTTTCGACACTTAGGTAGATTTTGAAATTTGTTTCCTGCAGACCTTAAAACTTGAATAACTTTCTGGGTTTTGCGATTTAGGAGGTGTGTTTTGGACTAGAGCAAGGTGACACAATAAACTACTAGGGTCTAAGAGCTCAAACCATGAAATCAAGTGGATTTACATTGCAAGTTAAAACTATGTAGCAGGGTGGCGGGACACTTAACAAAAACTTTGCAGGGAACAGGCCATTTTCATAAGATTTTGCATTGACAGGAAAATGGACTAACAGATTTAATGGAAAAGTGATTTTGGATTATTTCTTGTGTTGAGTAGTTAGCAAAAGCCAACAAAGAGGGCCCACTTGGGAGGTGGATTACATTAAGTTAGAATAGATTTTCTTCCTGTACTTTTCCTATTTTCAAATAGAGTTACTATTTTACTCCTGCAGCATTGCCATTGTGGTTGTTCCTGCAGCATTTGCAGAGATGGCTATAGTGAATGTTTTGAGTTGTTAGACAGGCTTAGATTCATTTCATAAGTTTTATGTAGTAATTTCATTCAATATTCAAGTGTGTTTACTTTCTTGTAGCAATAGCATAGATTCCTTTCATGCATTTTATCTTCCTGCAGCATAGGTGTTATGACTCCTAAAGGAACTTAGTGCACAAACTGTGCTGTCCCATTTCAAGTCTATGTCCCTGGGTTGACAATATAAATGAATTTCATGATGGGAATAGGTAATCCTTAGCATAGATATATTACCCCTAAGAGAGACAATGACATGATTATCTTTACCTATTTTGAGATTGTTCCTTTTTGGCCCCGCTGCCGAGGATGGTGTCAAACTAGGAACCTTAATGAGTCATTTAGTTTTTAGATTAGTTTCCTATTTTTAGTCAATACTAAGAAGTTGTGAGCTTGCTTCACAAGTCATCAACTTACTTTCATGCATAAAAGAAGGTGAGATGTTCATGACATATTTCTTCCAAAAGAACCTATTAAACTGAAAGAAGAGTTTGAAGAACTTGAGTTACCATTTCTTGACGCTAGTCCTGAGTTTGTTGCATCATCTTCAACAAAAGAAGAAGACACCTAAGAAATATTTGACCTCCATCCTTTTGCAGAAATATTAGCCAATTTTCACAATAATCCTACTCCAGGACCACCTATTGTCCAAAACCCTCCAGTCAACAATACTTTCCAGCTAAAGTTTCAATACCCAACACCTCCAGTAATGGCAGCTCCTACATTTCCATTTCCTATTCCAAGTCTTATCAACAACCCTAATCTCAAGAACATACTTGCTTCAGCATTACCAAAGTTCTATGGACTTATTACGGAGGATCCTGATACCTTTTTTCTTGAGTTTGACATACTATGTCAAAGTTTTGACTATAATACTAACAGTCATAAGCTTACGCTATTTCTAGCAACACTAAAGGAGTCAGCTCTCATATGGTTCATGGGCTTAGGAGAAAATGCAGTAGTTAATTGGGATGGAATGAGAGATTTTTTTCTAAGAAAGTATAAGGACTACTGCAAGGGAAGTGATTCAAAAGGAGATGACATCTTCTATATGTCACAAAGGGAAGATGAGACATTAGAGGACTACATATCATGCTTCTTATTTAATTTACAAAAGAAACCACAACATGCATTGTAGGAGGATTCATAGAAGCTGATTTTTCTAGGAGGAGTGAATGAAAATTGTCTTGAAACTTTGGACCTCATGGCTAGAGGTGATATATCTCAGTCTTCCTAGGATGACCTTCAGAAGAATTGTATGAACTATTCTAGAGTAGCAGTCAAGAAAGGAAGGGGATTTCACTCAACGGTGGCTAAAGGAAGTGGCTCTGGTATTTCAAAGATGGAGATTTCAAACCTATTGTCAAACTTCAAGCAAGACATCATAAATGATGTCGCCACACACCTAGACATGATGACTGCCAAGAAGAAACATGCAGACACAGAGGCGCAGCTGGCTGAATACTACCCTCATTGCTGCAAATAAAAGAAGGATTGTTAGTGCAAATTAGTCGCAAACCAAGAGAATCAACATCTTCCAATTGAATACTTGAAGATAGAAGGAGAGGATGAGCAAGTATTCTTTGTTTCTCAACGTCACCAATGGGCCACAAGACAAGGTATGCCTCAAGACCCATTACAACTTTCAAGTCCTTATAATAGTCAGTGGTAAAATGGAATGTCTAAAGTCCTCCATAGTATAATCAAGCCACTTGGAATAATGCTTGGCCAAATAATCAACAGAATCAATGGTATCCTCCACAACAACCCCAATGGTCATAATTTCCAAACCAATGGCAACAACCACAAGGGAATTGGTAGCCCACTAACTAGTGGAGAGGACCTCATCAATGGCCTAATCCAAATCCTGGATATCCACCTCTACCACCTCCAACAAATATACTTGCAATAATGCCACCACCTCCAAATGCAAGTCCTCAAAAGGAGACACAATTACCTGCTCAACCTCAACCGAATCCCAATAGTCAATAGCCATAGTAGCAAATGTATGCTACTAATGCTTAGTAGTACCCTACCTATGCACTTGATATAGCTGATATACACCTAAGATCAGGTACTACTTTGCCAGCACCTGAACCACCCCTTATCACTGAAGTGCCAGACCTTTCTGCAGCATCATAAATGATTCCAAAGAATGATTTTCCAAATACTATTGCATCAAAAAATGTTTCCAACTCAGCTAATGTTCATACATCAGCTAAACCACCTTTTCCCCAAAGGCTAAGCATGGAGAAGCCCATACCAAAAGAAGATCAGCCATTTGATATCCTTGACCAATTAAAGAACATGCATGTCCAGATTCCCTTATTTTAAGCAATAAAAGATGTCCCAGTTTATGGAAAAGCCATAAAATAAGCTTGTCTAAAAAATCCAGGCAGGAAGAAAAAGGATCCTACAATAGTTCATGTTATAGGAAAATTGGTTGATATCATGCTAGGAAATCTGGCAATTCTAAAATATTCAGATCCAGGGAGTCTAGTTGTGAATATTATCATTAATGGCTAGTCTGTCAAAAATGCATTAATAGACTTAGGTGATGTCGTTAATGTAATGACTAAGGATACAATGAAGAAACTGAGCATTGAAGGGTTGAGAGCTACTCCAACAATATTGCAACTAACAAATAGTTCTACTGTCACCCTTGATGGAATGATAGAAGACATAATAGTTGCCTTAGATTCTTGGGAGTACCCTGCTAATTTCATGATCTTCTCACCAAAGGTCAATCTTGCTAGTTACCTTGTTATTCTAGGACATCCATGGTTAGCAACAGTTGATGCAAACATAAGTTGTAGATCAGGGAACATGACAATTTTAGATGGGCAAGCCACTAAGAAACTAGCATTGTATCCTCCAGCTCAACCACAACCAGATTTAAGTACACCTATATGGCCAGATTTAGGAGATGGAGTAGAAGAACTAAATTTTGTGGTTCAGCTCATGATGTTACATAGGAAATCTTTTCTAAAGTTGCAAGAGGAAGATGAAGTAATTCAGGGCATTCTTAATAATGACTGTGTTGTAATCAAAGATATATCTAAGAGTTATGTGTTAGAGTTAACAACATATGAAGATAATTTTGAGAACTGTGTATTACCTTCAGAACCCAACATTATCCATCAATTGCTACCTAGTGAAGTAAACACAAGTCCAATCCCTGAAGTGTCCATGCTTGAGCTTACAACTACTGTGGAACTTTCTAAAGGTCATAATCTCCATGTGAATAACAACCTACCTCCACAACAAATGGAGAAACTAACTAAACTGCTACAAACACATGAGAAAGCCTTTGCATGGGACTTTGGGGATATGAATGGATTAAGCCCTACACTATGTACTCACAAGATATATATCAATGAAGGTATTAGAATAACTGAGAGGGGGGTGAATTAGTTATCCACAGTCCCAAATCAAAATGTCTAATCCAAAATAATTTACTTAAACTTTTGTAGCTCAGTAACATAAAATACTATACTGTATGTGCTTTTACCTATTACCAGTCAATAACAACTAATGATTACCAACCAAATCCAACATGAAATATGTAAACTATGATAACAAATAATCACCATAATGAACACATAACACAAAAGACTTAACGTGGAAACCCTGTGAAGGGAAAAACCACCAGGGACCGGCAACACAAAAAATGTTCACTCTTCTGAAGTGAGGTTGGTGAAGACCCAACCCTGTTAAAGGTTACAAACACACTGTTAGGTGTGACCTTGTTAGAGGATTTTAGACCAACTGTTATGGTCCAACTAGCATTAACTATGGGGTTGATAAGATAACAATGTTCATTCTATGAATGATACATAAAAGACTTTCAAGTCCACTCGGTTAAGAGATTTCTCTATTTACAATGGTTAAAATGTAACAACAGTTGATCTAACTACAATACAACATCAATTGCAGATTATCAGATATATGCTAAGCCCATTCAAATCCTTTGATCAGTATATCAATTTGGTATCAACAATAATCAATGACTTACTGTCACTCGATAATAGCTTTCTGATGCTCGGTAAACTCTGCAGTTCGGTTCTCCTTAACTAGTTTGATCAAGCATACATGAAGCTTGTTCATGCAATAGTTCTATAGTCTCCTTCTTCCAGCATTAGTTTCATAATGAAACCTTAGTCTCTTAAATAGACAAGTAAACTATTTTCTTCTCCTCCATAAGATTTTGATGCTTATTCTCCTTTGTCCATTTTGTCGCTTAAATCTTCATCAGCTGACGTGTCAATAACAAATTTTGATTTTATCATTTAGATCTTCCTTGAATTATGCTAGTCATTGATCTTGATAACAAACATTATCTCCATCACTGATTACGATGTACTTTACAGCTCATTAATCCTTAATGGCTAAACTAATCATTTAGCTCTTTTCTCCTACTTAGTTAACAAAGAAATGTGTTGGTAAATACAAGCTCAGTTTATACTATGCTCAGTATACACTACACTGCTCAGTGTATATTGTGATGCTTCATCAACTAACCACACTGCCTTGTGTCTTTCAGTTATTTTCCTCATCATGGATGAATGAAACATAATCAAGTCAATAACATAAGGTCATAAACTTGTCATCAAGTTACACAATGTATTCCTTATCCTCATCTATCATATACATCTTCCTCATGTAGATATTTATGTTCTTCATCTATTTTACTCCTTTTCTATAGATGTTTAGGTATTGTAACTTACAAAATAAGTGTTGTCAAACTAGTTGACATCAATGACAACATATTACTGATTCAATCATATTACATATCTAATCAGAAACTCAATGATCTCTAATCATAGATCTTCAATTAGGTTCTAAATTAGTTGTAGTTCATCAGAAGGAAGCCTACCCCTTCGTCAACCTCAAAGAAGGATTAACCCAACATTAAGGGAGATAGTCAAAACTGAATTGCAAAAGCTATTAGATGTTGGCTTCATATATCCTATATTTGATAGTAAATGGGTATCACCTCTGGTTATAGTTCCCAAGAAGAGGGGTAAATGGAGAATCTACATGGATTACAGGGAGTTAAACAAGGCTACCAAGAAAGATCACTTCCCATTACCATTCATTGACCAAGTACTTGATACTTTAGCCGGTAGAAGTATTTTTCCTTTCTTGATGGGTATAGTGGATACAATCAGATAACTATTGCTCCAGAGGACCAAGAAAAGACTACATTCACATGTCCATGGGGGACATTTTCATATTTTGTATTGCCATTTGGGCTATGTAATGCTCCAACAACGTTTCAAAGAGCTGTAATTAGTATTTTTGCTGACATATCACATGATTGTATGGAGATATATATGGATGACTTTATAGCATTTGGAGTGAAATTTGAAGAGGCTTTGAAGAATCTTGAAAAGGTGCTAATCTGATGTAAGGAACATAATTTATCCCTTAATAGTGAGAAATGCTTTATGATGATGCAGGAAGGAGTGGTACTTGGGCATTGCATTTCAGCAGCAGGAATTCAAGTAGACCCAGCCAAGATTGAGGTAATTCTCACATTACCTACACCTACTAAACCAAAGGATGTAAGATATTTTTTAGGACATGCTGGCTACTATAGGTGCTTCATTCAGAATTTTAGTCAAATAGCTAGTCCTTTATATACATTGCTTACCAAAGAAGCTCAATTTCTATGGACACCAGCTTGTAATGAGTCCTTCCTGCAGCTTAAGAAACTTCTAACCACTGCACCAGTGCTTAAAGGACTAGATTGGTCTATCCCATTTCATATCCATACAGATGCATCAGATTATGCCATAGGTGTTGTGCTTTGACAAAAACCTACCAACCTTGAGAATGCAATTTACTATATCAATAAAAGCCTCCATGGCCCTGAATTGAACTACACAGTTACTGAAAAGGAACTCCTAGTTGTAGTTTATGCATTGAACAAATTCTGACACTATGTCATAGGCTATCCCATTTTTGTTCACATTGATCACTCAACAATAAAATATCTAATGAACAAACTTGCTATAACAGGCAGACTGGCAAGATGGCTCTTACTATTGCAGGAATTTGATATAACAATTGTTGATAAGCCAGGGAAGGCCAATGTAGTTGTTGACTACTTGTCTAGACTACACAATGTTGATGAAGACACTACTCAGGTTGAAGATACATTTCTAGATGAACACTTGTTCCACATAGAAATCAAAAACCCATGGTATGCACATAGAGCCAATTATCTCATAGAAAATAAGATGCCCCCACATTTGTCTTAGAAAGACAAGAAAAAGCTTGCGGAGAAAAGTTTTCAGTTTTCATGGATAGATAACAATCTATTTTACACTGGTCCATATCAGATTATGAGAAGGTGTGTGAGATAAGATGAAGTATATGATATAATCCACACTTGTCACAATGAGCCTTGTGGAGGTCACTTTGCAGCCAAGTGAATAGCCTTGGAAATCTTAACAATAGGATATTATTGGCCTACATTACACAAAGACGCCGCTAGTTATACAAAAAAATGTGATAAATGTCAGAGGATGGGTCGTCCAACAAAATCAGATGAGATGCCACTTAATCCACAAGTATTAATGAAACCCTTTGATAAGTGGGGTATGGACTTCATCAGACCAATTGATCCTCCATCAAATGGAAAATCCTACATCTTGGTTTGTATGGATTACTTGACAAAATGGGTCAAAGTGAAAGCTATGTAGAATGCAAGGGATCAAAAAGTAGCAAAATTCTTGTATGAGGAAATTTTTACCAAGTATGGAGTCCCTAGAGAGCTTGTAATGAACCAAGGAGCACAATTCACATCAAATCTGATCACTGAGCTAATGAAGGAGTATAGCATAAGGCATTGAAAATCTAGTCCTTATCATCCACAAGCAAATAGATAGGCAGAGGTGACAAATAGAGAAATAAAGGCCATATTAACAAAGACAGTACAGTTGCATCACAAGGATTGGAGCAATCGATTAACAGAAGCAATCTGGGCTTACCATACCACATGGAAGACAACAACAGGGTTCACACCATTTGAATTGGTGTATGGAAAATTAGCAATGTTGCCCATAGAATTTGAACACAAAACATTGTGCACAACACTTGAGTTAAACATCAATCTTCCTGCAGCACAATTAGAATGCCTACTCCATCTCAATTCCTTAGATGAAATGTGAAAATCAGCATTAGAGACAACAAAGCTAATCCAGAACCAAAGGAAGAGATGGCATGATTCACATATCAAGAAAAAAACAATTTCAAGTAGGAGATTGGGCTCTATTATATGATTCTAGATTCAAGGAGAACCCAGGAAAGCTACAAACTAGATGGCTAGGACCCTATGAAATTCAATATGTCTTTGATGGTGGAGTAGTTCAGCTAACCACACTTGATCCAGTACAATTTAAGCTACTTGTCAATGGACATTGCTTGCGCCTGTATCACAAGCCTCAAACCAAAGAAAAATTCTTGCAACAGTTCAACAACCTCTCAGGCAATAGTTCCTGCATCATAAAACTTCATTTAATAAGGTATACTTCTTCATTCACTTTTCTCTTTTCTTCTCACCAACTCATCTCATTTCTATTTCTACCACCCACTCAAACACCATGTCACCCACAATTTCTATTTTCAAAAGCTGTTAATAAAATGCCACATCAGCAATCTTATGTGGCTGCCGGAATTGACACTCTCATAAGCTCACATTCATGTATGATAACTAATCACCAGGTACAACTTTCTAACTCCTTACAAACTTTTAGCACACAAGTTTAATTAATTATATCTAGTACCGCATTAATTATATAATATATGCATTAAGTCAGTTTCCCAACCTCGTGCTAAATTTATCAAGTGAGGACATTTGTTAAACTTTTGTAGGGGGCAAGGAAAGTGTACTAACTTCCAAGTGTCATTCCTAAACTACCCTAGTCAAATCCCTATCACATCAGTGTTGTACTTAGGCTGCATTCCATTAATTATTTTAATCCTACACACATCACTACTACATTTGGGGCTAAATTTCAACAGAAGTTTCTGACGGGTAACTTTTTATTACGAATTTGGTTTTTTTTTTTGTTGTAATAGGCCCTGATGATGTCAGTATTCCGATGGGTGTTTAATTGACCATCACAATTCTGACAGATTTAGGGTATAGATTTAAAAAAAAAGTGAAACGACCTCATCATTTTTATTTTGATTGGATAGAGAAGGAGTGGGAGAAAAGGAGCGAAAGCTAAGCGTGGGAGAAGGTATGTGATTTATTCATCTTTCAAGCCTCTGGCATCATATTGGAATGCATTTCTTTTTATTTGATCATGAATGCTCTCTAAAATGACCGTATTCCACTGGTGTTGTGCCCTAGCTAGTGCTTTATCTCTATTATTTGATGTTATTGGTGCTTGTGCTCAAGGATATCGATTCACTGTATTCAAATGTTTGGATTCATGTTTGTTGATATTACTGGCATATATGTTTAATGACACCATTGTATATTGATGTCACTAAAATGACCACATTCTACTAGTGTCGTGCCCTAGCCCGTGCTTTAACTCCATTATTTGATGTTATTGGTGCTTGTGCTCAAGGATATCCATTTTTTTGAAATGTTGACTGTGGTTATCAAATGGACAGCCCGTGAGCTTCTAGCTAGGCACCATTTGTATTGATAGCTTAGGGCATCAAATGTATTGTATCATTGATAATTGAGACTTTTTAAAAATGAAATAAGACAAAGAATGATTTTTATTTAGTTTCTCTATTTTGATCCCTAAGTGGCTTACAACCCTAGAGAAGTATATGAAGATTTATGGATGCAGTTGCAGGATACATAGTAGTCGATAATTCACAAGAAATCCATGCATCCAATTTGAATAGCAATTAATACAAAGAGCTAGGGTCCTCCAATGGCCCAATAATCTGGACCTTGACTATCCCCTCAACTAGTGACCCTTCAAAACTGGGTGATCATGCAATCAGTGAGTGATCCTTCATTCTCCTGGTGAGCTTCTAGCTAGGCACCATTTGTATATTTGATAGCTTAGGGCATCAAATGTATATTGTATCATTGATAGTTGAGACTTTGTTAAAATGAAATAGGACAAAGAACGATTTTGATTTAGTCTCTCTATTTTGATCCCTAAGTGGCTTACAACCCTAGAGAAGTATATGCAGATTTATGGATGCAGTTGTAGGATACATAGCAGCTGATAATTTATAAGAAATCCATGCATCCAATTTTAATAGCAATTAATACAAAGAAATAGGGTCCTCAAATGGTGCAATCATCCAGACCTTGACTGTCCCCTCAACCAGTGACCCTTCAAAACTAGATTATCATGCAATCAGTGAGCGATCCTTCATTCTCCTGGTTTGCCCTGCATCCAAACATATTGGAAATACATAATACAATGATAACAAGTCTTTCACAATCCCCCCTTCCCTCAAGGAACACTATCAACCATCCCTTCCACATAGCAAATCACTATTTTATGAGTGTATTGTGTAGGAACAGCTAACATTAAACAAGGAGCAAACTCCTCAACACATCTTGGAAACCATTGAATTCAATAATAAATAAAACCTAACACCAACACTATTCCTTCCATAGTTGCAGGATACATCGCAGTCGATAATTCACAAGAAATCCATGCATCAAATTTTTATAAGGATATCCTACTAATCAATAGGAATTTTCTTGAGATGACCAATGATTATGCATTTTGATGGCAGTGTGCTAGTTCAAAAGGATAATATAAATCTGAAATAATTTTTTTTTATTTTCTCAAACTATAAATGTGGTTAAAGGGAAAATATTATGTGGAAAACCCACAAACCAAGCTAGCAAATGATTGTACATCAAATTATTCCTATATTCATTCAAGTATTGCTATGCTTCAGCTACCTGACCTTTGAGCTTCATCTAGAGGAATGTGTAGCTTTAAGATAGAGTTACTTCTTGGGCCTTACAATAGGGTGGAATATGATCAAGATTTGTTTAGGTTGTATCTTTGTTAGTCCCATTGTTAGGTTCTTATAGTTCATGGTTTGAATCTATTATGGTTATGTAAGGGATTTTTAGATGCTTTTTCTAACATAATTATTGGACACCGTGATTGGAACAACTGGTTGTTGGCTATTGTACACATGAATCATATCTATCAATGGTTCTTTGTGTCCAAGAATTCGTTGATCAATCTTTGAGATTTATTGTCCCAGCTTTAAAAGAGTGATAAAAGATATAGTGAGTACTATCTTTTCCAAGTGTTTTGTGGGTGCCATTATCTTCGAGTAATTGTTGGAACCAAATTATGTTCTTTGCCTCTAGTAAATATTGTAGACACAATCATCTTCTTGGTGAAGGGTTGCTTCCATCCCCATGAGGCACTATTACATGGTTTCCATTCCCTTGTACTATAGTGAACCTAATTTAATACAAGTGTGCACTATTTTGGGATCCATAATTTATGGCCCCTACACTGTGGTTGTTAGCCTAATTAAGACAATCCTACCTTTGCATATAATAAGAGGCCAACATGAAACAAACATCCAAAGGTTAGGGGGTTGTTCCTTGTCCATAATTTATTATTTAAGTGCTAAGTAATGATGGGTATATCGTGTAATTCATACCTAGTGTGTCTCTTTCTTTCTCTCCACATTTCACATTAGGAGTATATGTTATAAAATACTAATGAAATCAACTATTGGTCAAATCTAATCAAAATTGCAATATAAAGATTAAAATAGATCTTGAAGAAATATGGGAACCATTTTTTACAGATATTGTACAAATGAAGAGAATACTCCAAAGAGGAAATGCTTCAATGTGGAACAATTGAAGGACAATATTTTACTTTTATATGCATATTTGCAATGTTTTTGATATATTTCTGAGATAACAAAACCATAGAAAGAATAGCATATAGAAGAAAGTAAAGAATAATGATCATACTTTGAGATATTGTGGAAAATTAAAGGAAAGAATGCTTGGTGGGGTTATCATGCAATCAGTGAGTGATCCTTCATTCCCCTCTTCCAGTGACCCTTCAAAACTGGGTTATCATGCAATCAGTGAGTGATCCTTCATTCTTCTGGTCTGCCCTACATCCAAACATATTGGAAACACACAATACAATGATAACAAGTCTTTCAAAATCCCCCTTCCCTCAAGGAACACTATCAACCATCCCTTCCATATAGCATTTCACTATTGTATGAGTGGATTGTGCAAGAATAGTTAACATTAAACAAGGAGCAAACTCCTCAACACATCTTGGAAACTATTGAATTCAATAATAAATGAAACCTAACACCAACACTATTCCTTCCATTCACTTCTACCAAGAATAAATCATTTAATCCATTCAACATTACATATAATCATTAGACAGTTACATTTCCTGACTGTGTAGAGGAACAATCATGACCAAAATGATCAAAACTACTTTCACCCTTGCACAAGCTATTCCAAACTTCAAGTAAAATGAGCAATATGCTATATCAAATCATTCATATTCATAGTAACCATTCAAAGAATCATTTTATCAATGAACCCTCTGACTGTACCCCTGCGGCAAAGAAAGGAAACTTAGTAAAACCAGTCTATGCCATTGTTTGTGAGGGAAACTTAGTCGCGACATCAAGTATCATCTCATCATGGTCTATTCACCATGTTTCAACACCCCATTCACTATGATCTATTCAACTTATACCATTCTTCTTCTCCAAGACTCAAAGGCTTGAAATAGTATATGTGGTAAAAATTCATGAAATACTAAAGAAGACTTGCTATTTGTCAGACAAATCCTCATTGCCCCCCACAAAAAACTAAGTAATAACTACTCTACCCTTAATTTTTTTAACAATGCACCATATTAGATAAAGTAGGTTCTATCACACATGGCATGAACTCTCTTCAAACTCATAATACGTTGCATACGTAGTACAAAACTCATGAGATTCTAAAGAAGGCCTCACTCTTAATGAGTTATAAACATGCCATTGTTTTAGTTTTGCTTGCGAGTTATGATAATTTTTGTAAACATGCCATTGGTTTAGTTTAGTGTATTCATTTTTGTCATACAAATCTTCATTGTCTTCTGATTGTCTTCTTTATATAGTAGCATGTATTAAATGGCTGACAAATAAAGAAGCATTTAGACAATCAGAAGACAATGAAGATAATTTTAAATACATCTAACACAATTTTTTTTACAAAACTGAACCAATGGCATGTTTACAACAAAGAAATAGAGTGATAATAATATTCTAAAAATTACATTATGTTTAATACACGCCAAAGGACTAGTCCCAACAATTCTTAAACATACTTTATCTGATATGATGAATTCTTAAACAATTAAGGTTGGAGTAGACATAGTTATCACATAATTTTTTTGCATGGTACAAGGAAGATTTGGCTGATTAAGAGTGAGGCCTTCTTTAGAATCTCATATAAATTTGGCTGATTAAGATGAGAAGAAAAACACAACTCATTAGTTAAATTTTTCAATTTCATTTATCTTTTCTCCTATTTATTAGGTGCATGAGTTGAAGGTTGAATGTAAGAGTCTTATAATGTTGTGTTACCTTTGGATCTTGAGTTTTTGATACTCCTATGATGATCTTTCTCAACAAGTATTTTATTCTATTGTTGTTTTTTGAATAACATATTGGGAAAATATAAAATTGTGTACTTCTACAGGATAGTGAACACAAAATTGAAGCATCAAATAAGACTTGATCAGGTTGCAGGTGGAACGTGCACTCAAATAGTAAGTAATGTATAATAACAAGATTGAAATGTGTGGACCCTTACACACTCGGTCAATGTGGATAGTTGAGAGGCACCTAAAATTTTTGAAGGCTTTGGTTCAGCAAAGAGCATGTCCCGAGGGTTCTATGATGGAGGGAAATATGGTATACCGGACTATGGTGTACATTACTGAATATCTTCCTAAGCTTGCAGCAAAGATCCATATAGATCGCATTTGGGATCTCGACACCATTATAAAATTTGAAGGGGAGTACTTGGTGGGGAAAGGTAGAATGAGAAAAGTGAGAGGTACTAAATTATAAGATGTTATTGTAGCGGTTAATTAATTCTTAATCTTCAAAATTAATCGGTTGTAAGTAGTCTTTATTTTTTGTACAGCTACTCGAGAGTGGGATGCAATACATTTGTATATTGCAAACAATCAAGATTGGATGATGAAATGGATTGAACGATGTCATCATTTAAGTCACACATTAACATGGGAAGCTATGTCTTCATTGGTTAATGAAGCTCATCATAACAGAGATCCAAATGTTACGTAAAGGGAAATAGATTTAGCACATGGTTTAAGAGATTTACAGGTACGTATAAATTTGTTAATCACTTGTACGTTTATGAACTCTCGATGCATTAATTTATACATGTTTTACATATTTTTGCAAGTCAAAAACCACAAGGCTATGTTTTGCAATGGTCATAAATTTTGCATCAAAAAGTTGGATGACACAAAGAAAACTTGTGATTATGGGATAAGTGCAGTCTTTCAGGTGACTAATATTTCATCTAGAAATGACTTACATCCTCGAGAGTCTAAAAATTGATACTATAACATTTTGGATGATATACTTGAGTGTGACTTTAATTCCTTCAAATTGGTTCTCTTTGTCGTCAGATGGTATAGGCTACGACTTAATCAAAATGATCCTGATAGAACTGTTATTAAACATGATAATGGATTTTCAATGATTAATACAAGGTGGTTTGACCCAATTGGGGATGAACCCTATGTTCTTCCAAGCCAATGTGAGCAAGTATTTTACTTAGAGGTTCCACATAAATCGGGTTGGTTGTTTGTTGTTAGACATGATCCAAGAGGAAGGTCGATGAGGTATAATGCGATGGAAGAAGAAGATTGCAAACAACTAGAAGATGATGTAGATGATGATCACGAACAATAGTTAGTCGATGATGTTTCTGACACAACTTTTCTTGAAGAAGAAGAAGATGACAATGATGATGATGCTACTGATGATGATGATGATGATGATGATGATGATGATGCTGATGCCAATGATGATGACGATGATGAAGATGATGACAATGATGGTGGTGGTGATGATTTTGACATCAATGATGATCATGGTGATTAGTTGGATGAAGAAGAAGATGAATCTAATTAATTCATGATGTACTTACTATGGGATGCTTATGGTTTTTAATGTACTTACTATGTGGTTTTGAGTATATGTATCATGAATTTTTTAGCTAACATTAGATAATTAAATTACATATGTAGGTACCCGGACTCCTTTCACGAGCATCCTACACAGTCTCATGGATCGACAGGTATAAGTCAATACACCCTATAGAGATTAATGTATTTCACAACTTGCAAAATATATCACATTACTTTCTATCTCTCTCACTTGATAGAGTGCAGGTAGCAGCAAATAGGTATTTGTCAAATGTGTCTTCCTCGAGCGAAGAAAGTGAGTCATTTAGTATGTCTAAATTAGGAAGATCAACTAGAGGTCAAAAGAGTAGAAGGAAATTCAATAAATGCATGAAATTTTTCCTTGCTCAAGGGGGGTCATGTTCTTATGATGATGAGAGAAAAGGCGACATCGAGGTGCCCTCTAGGTACCAAAATCTACAAAAATAATGGGTCCCCAAGGAACTTCCTCCAATAAACACTGATTTTAGTGTTAAAGGTAAGATATATCGTATTGCACCATCGTCAATACATGGTTTGGGCCTATTTTCCATGGATGGCATAAAGGTCTCTTACAACAAAGTTATTGAATTGATGGAGTATGTTGGACCTTGTTACGATTACAAAAGTTGGATGTGAATTGTTCAATATAAAAAAAGCATGCATAGGTATGCCCTCTCGGTAAATTATATTCAACAAAAAGATAATGAGCAAAGTAAAATAGTGGCTATATACATTGATGGAAGGCCAAAAGCATTAGGGAATATTGTAGGTTTTATAAATAGCACGCGACCTTTGTCAACTATTAAGCAACCCAATTTCATATTTGAGGCACGTGAGGGAAATCATGTATTTGTATGTGTGATAAAATCAATAAGTGTAGGGGAAGAGATACTTATTGATTACAATTTGAATCGCATAGATACAAACAATGTCACTATCATTAGGGTGTAGGTACATACTATGTACCATTAAATAATTGAGTTTTTTTTGCCAAGCACATTTAGAGAGTATCCTCACCATCCACCTCATCTCCATCATCATCTTCTAATAAAATTTATTAATGTAGTCCTTTCTAGTTATTGGTTAACTTTAAATAATAACACAGGACCACAATATGAAGCAACCACGTAGTGGAGACAATGATGATCGTGCATGCACTTCTTTCCAGCAGGTAAACCTCTTTGTTATTGTACTACAAATTAGATAGAAGCAAAATGTTAAATAAAGTTTTTTATTATATTCTTTTCATCACTATTTTAGATTAATTCTAATAGTGTTAGTAATATTGTTGTCATAGGCAGGTGGTCAGCAGAGAAAGGGAAAGGAACCCATAGTCCCTGAAAAGGAGTCCTTTGATGAGGACCTAGTTGTTGATTTTGGTGCTTGTGATGAGTCGGCCTCTACAATTAAAAAATGCCTCCATAAAATTGGAATAAGATTGGCTGAATTGGTATCTATATTCCCTCCAACTCTTGAGTCACAAAAGAGGGAAACTAAACTGATGCACCTATCTCAAAATTACCAAGTTTTAATGTAATTTTTAATTATAACAAAAGTTCAATAATAGTTTTTATGTTATAGTAATCTTATATGTCATTAAAAAATAAGTGGATGTGTTTCTTTTACAACTCTTTTTGCATTTTTGCGTAATTTTGATCATCACGGCCATGATGAGGGTACTGCAGCTAGTTCAGGTAGATCACATGTTGGACTATATTTATTTTTTACTCTCTAACAATATTGTCCATGCTAATCACTGGTTTTATTATGCTCTAACAATCTTATTCTTCAGCACATGTCAATGATCATTTACTATCATTGCCTCATACAATGGCAGACTCAAATGTACTGCATCCTGCAATGTCGACAACACGTAGCATGGCCACAAATGCCATGGCACCACCTACTCATACACAGATTTTATTTTCTCTATCATTCTATATATGTTTATTTTCCTTGAAGTGTTCTTTCTGAGGGCCATTTCGTAATCGATTCAATTTATGCAACAGGGGATGCAACACTTGATGGTGATTTTCCTGGATGTACTAGTATTGCTAGTACAGGAACAGTGAAGGATTGCATATTGCTTGTAAGCAAAGAAGAAGGAGTTCCCTTAAAAATAGAAAAACTTCTAGGTACTTTAAAGATTGGACCTTTCTTTTACTATATAATCATATGTTAATTACACCTTGCATTCAATATGAGAAGCTTACATCTATTGTATTCTTATTTTATACTATTATATCCTTCGACTAATGATCCCATGATTATTTTGTAGGGAATGATGTTTTTTATAGTAAACTTAATGATGAGTGTTTGCGGATATTTGGGCCCACCATCTGTACGGGGTGGAACATCATATCTGAACTAAAACACCAATCCACTATTTTCATTTCATATCATTGCTAGGATAGTTATCATTACATCCATTTTTGAATCTAACACTGTTTTCTTTCTTAAAAGGTGGAAAAACCAAAATCAAAAGTTAAAGGATGATCTCGTAGAGCGTATGACAAAAAAATTTAGACCTCGTGCATTTGAGAAGGGTAAGCTCCTTCAAAGAGTCAGGATATGTTTGAGGTATATTAGGGATCAGTACAGGTGTACATTAACCAAAAACCCACATTACTAGCGCCCCCCCCTTGCATTCTTGATTTAGAGTGGAAATCTCTTATTTTGGATGCGAATGAGAAAACTGAAGTAAAAAAAGGAAATACACCACCAGAGAATAGAAGAAGGTATGTGATACTGTTAAGAATGTAATTGTGTACTAAATACTCTTCATATTTATATGAACTAACATATTTCAATCTCTTCATAGATTGCCTGACACATCAAAGGCAACAAAGGAAAGATTGCAAAAGCACGGGCAACACAAGCTAGGCTCTAGTGGTTATTCGAAACTTGTTGCATGAGTTGTAAGTGTTAATATTGTGATAATTGAATGAGGAAAAATACAATCTGTAGATGGCTTTTAACACTGAAAATAATTCTTTGATCTTTAAATATTTATTTATAATTTGAAATCTTTTTTTGTTTTGATGAAATAATAAAATAAAATTTGACGATACCAAGCAAAAATGCAGGGCACGAAGTTCAATGTAAGTCTCACAGAAGAGGACAAGAGAATTGGCTTCTAACAAGGCTATAAAGCTGTGGCAGAAATAATAAGTACACAAGGTTCTACTAATGGATCCGTCGTGATAAGTAAGCTAAATAAATGATATTTCAAATTTAATTATTTACCAATTAGTTTATTTGATGTTAAATTCCAACATAAAGTGAGTAAATTTGTTTTAAGTAAGAAAACAATGATAACATGAATGTGTATGAAATTGAAATGCAACCTGCCGATTCTTGTCGTACACAACCTGTGCGTGTTGATGACAATGAGGATGTGCATCATAGTAATACAAGTAAACATCTTAAATTGATTGGTGTAGTAATACAAATTTAATTGCAATTGGTGTTTGGATTAATGTAACAATTTGTATTGCAGTTGTAGAGAGTGTAGAGGCTGTTGTTAATGAGCATGTTGAGGTTGAGGCCGAGGCCAGATAAACTGACCTCGATGTTGATGATGTGACTAGATCAGGTAAAGAGCTATACAATTATGGCCTGTAAAGTACTAAAATACTTTTAAAAAAATTTAATATTTTTTTAATTATAATAAAATATTTTTAATTTAACCCTTTTATATGTTATTGCAAATGACCCCCCTTTGCATCAATAGAGAACTAGGCATGCATTGAGATCTAATAAGAGGGTAGATGATCGTTCTGATGATATCGATACTCATCTTAATGATTACATCTTAAAAATGAGAAATCAAAAGAAAAAAAAGAAATGATTGTCATCTATGCACCTTAATTGATAATGACTGATGTTTATATGCCAATGAATTTAATTATGTGGTAGTGAATGTTCATAAATTTCATAATGTGTTAATGAATGTTATCGTGTGATAATTAATGAATGTCACATTTTATTAATGTGTGAATGAATGTTAATGAATGTTATTGTGTGATAATTAATGAATGTTACATTTTATTAATGGATGAAATAATGAATGAATGTTAGATGTTAACAGGGAATTTAGAGTGATGTTAGGGGGGGGTGGGGCCAAATGAGCTTCCACCTTCACGTGGTTGGCCCTATTTAGTACAGAATATAAAACTATTCTTGAAACAAAGTGAAGCTCAATAAGTTTGTTCCTTATATAGGGTCTCAAGTGTAGCTTTTATCCCACTCTCAACATTGCAAGGCTTCAAGTGGTGTTCTGATATTGGTTTCTCCATCTCCCACTGACATCTTGTCTTTCTCCTAAGAACTCTCATCGAGCTCTAATACATCGATGAGCATAAGATGTGATGAAGGGTGTTCCCCTTAATACCACAAACACATAATAGAAATAGAGAAACAACAACCATATGCAAGAACAAAAAATTGGCTTCTTATTATCTCCACAAATGTGGAATTACAAACTTTCAGAATTATAATATGCAAAGCCACATGGGCATTCCCTTACAATATTCTATAGGACAAAGCTTTGAATCAATACCCAGATCTACTACCCAGAACTGCCCTAGACAACACTACGGGCCTTCTTTATATAGGCATTTTCCACCGCCCAAGAAGGTTCCATAAATTTAGCCCTTAGGGCCGACCAAACTTAGAATTATTTTATTTTTCAATTTATTACATCAAAGTTAGCTCAAAATAATTTTTGAAACTCGAACAGAAATTTTGAAGGAAAATTATTTTCTTCCATTTTAGGTGGCTCGACTTCCAAAGACCATAAGTCATCACCAGTTGACCCGATTGACTATTATAACCTCATTTCAGAAAGGCCACGAAGCGCTCTACAGGCTTGACTAACATTTATCACCCAAATTTTTGACCTCATCTAAGGCCTCTAAAACCTTCAAAACTAAGTTTAAAGTTTTTGTACCCTACTGCCAATACCGAAAATCTTCAATATCTTCAAAACTAGACTTGATCTAGCCATGAAACTTTACTGGTAGGCTGATATGATTGAGATGAACCTCCACATGTAAAATCAGAACATTCCAAGATTGTATGACCAACTTACTAAAAATAGAAAGTTCCCATAAATAGAAGCTTTGCAAAAGATAGCCCTTATTGAATACAAAAACAAAAATATTTTTGGGTGATGCAAGATTGTTCTTACACCTAGGATGCTCCTGCATCAGACACCTAAGGTAATTTGAGAAGTGACCCTGTCATGACTCAGGTGTGCAGAGGAAAACCAAGAGGTTAACCTTCTCCTTTGTTAGCCATGATGAATCTTCAACAGGTCATCCTTTCCATTTGACCAAATACGCTTCATATGTCTTGTTCCTTGTGCTTCTACCAACATGACTATCTAGTATGTCTTCAATCTCCTTGATATCTGAACTGGTTTCTAGAATACTCCACTGTGCTGTTGTAACCTCATCTTCAACACCTCCTTCATGATACTCTGTCAGATCTAAAACATTAAATACTGGTGAAATATTCATCTCAATAGGCAACTCGACCTCATACGCATTTCTTGAATCATGCTTCTTCAGTATCTTACATGGACCGAACTTCTTCATTTTCAACTTGTTATATGTACCAACCAAAAATCACTCCTTCCACAAATGAACCATGACTTCATCTCCAACCTAAAATTCCTTATGCCTCATTTTCTCATTTGCCTTAGCCTTATACTGTGCATTCATCTTGGTAATGTGCTTCCTCACCTCCTCATGGATGTTCCTCAAGTGTTCTGCAAAATCCTCAACTTCAACACTACTTATTTCTCCTTTATCTATCTTCCTCAACTTAGATGCATTTTATGGGACTATTTCCATATACAATCTGGAATGGCGATTTACCAGTACTCTTGTTGACAGAATTATTGTATGCAAATTATGCCTGTGGTAAAATCAAATCCCATCTTGTTGGCTTATCTCCAACCAAACATCTTAGCAAATTTTCCAAACTCTTATTTACCATCTCCATTTGTCCATCAGTGTGTGGATGATGTGATGAACTAAATTTCAAATTTATCTTCAGCTTCTTCCACAATGTTCACCAGAAATAGCCTACAAATTTGGTGTCTTGATCTAAAACTATGGTCTTTGGCAAACCATGTAGTCTCACTACTTCTCTAAAAAACAATTCTGCTATATGAACATCATCATTAGTCTTCTTGCAGGGAATGAAATGTGCCATCTTTGAAAATCTATCAACCACCACAAAAATTGAATCATGTCCCCGTTGAGTCCTCAGTAATCCAAGAACAAAGTCTATACTGATATCCTCCCAAGGATTCTATGGTACATGTAATGACTAATATAACCTTGTATTTTGCTTCACTCCTTTCGCCATATGACATACTCTGCAACTCTATACAAACTTCTTGACATTTTGTTGCAACTATGGCTAATAATAATTCTCACTAACCAAAGTAAAGGTTTTATCATGACCAAAATGTCCAACCAATCCTCTACTATGCTTCTCCTTGATGAGATTCTCCCTCATAGAGCTTCTTGGAATGCACAACTGACTCCCTCTGAATAGCATATCATCTTGAATGATGAAATCCAGCCAATTCGTTCTGTCTAGAGTAACAGGTTCTTTACAAGCTTTCCAAGATTCACCAAAATCAGGATCCTCTGGATAAAAATTCTTGAGTTCCTTGAACCCAACCACCTTAATCTGCATCTCTATCAGTAATATTTTCCTTCTGCTAAGTGCATTTGCAACCCTGTTAGACTTTCCACTTCTGTGTTTCAAAACAAATGTATAACTCTGCAAAAACTCAACCCATTTCAAATGCCTTTGATTCAACTTTTCTTGACTATGCAAGTATTGTAAAGCTTGATGATCAATATACAAAACAAACTCTTTAGGAAGTAGATAGTGTCTCCACTTCTTCAATGCCTGAACTATAGCATAAAATTTATAATCATAAATAGAATATTTTCTCTTGGCATCATTTAACTTCTCACTGAAATAAGCAATAAGTTTACCTTCTTGGCTCATAACAGCTCCTATTGCAGTACCACTAGCATCATAGTCTACTTGAAACACCTTATTAAAATCTAGAAGTGGTAAAATAGGTTGTTCTATAACTTTTCATTTCAACAATTGAAAACTCTTTTCTACCCCATTAGTCCACTTAAACTCTTTTCTATCCCCTCTCATTGTTTCAGTCAAGGGACCACAAATACTGCTAAATTTTTTGATAAACTTTCTGTAAAAACTAGCTAGACCATGAAAAGATCTTACCTCAGTAGCACTCCTTGGAGTAGGCCATTCAAGGATAGCCTGTACCTTCTCTGGGTCTATTTTTAGACCTTCTGCTGAAACTACAAATCCCAAATACACTAACTTTTTTTTCACAAAATTGCACTTCTTCAAATTAATCAACAATTTCTCTTCTTTTAGCTTCTCAAATACCATACGAATATACATCATATGCTCCTTCAATATCTTACTAAAGATCAAAATATCATCTAGGTAAACAATGACAAACTTACCCAAAAATTCTTTCAGAACCTCGTTCATCAACCTCATGAAAGTGCTCAGTGCATTGGTTAGCCCAAAAGGCATGACTAACCACTCATGCAGTCCTTCCTTTGTCTTGAAGGCAATCTTCCATTCATCTCCTTCTTTGATCTGAATTTGGTGATATCCACTCTTCAGATCTATCTTTGAAAAATACACAGCTCCGCTCAAATAGTTCATAATATCATCCATTTGTGGCAATGGAAACCTGTACTTGATTGTGATCTTATTTATTGCTCTAGAATCTGTACACATCCTCCACTCTCCATTCTTCTTTGGTGCTAATACCACTGGTATAGCACATGGACTCAGGCTCTCTTGAATCAATCCCTTCTATAACAACTCATGCACTTGTCTATTCAACTCTTCACTTTTTGTTGGTGTCATTATGTGTGCTACCTTGTTTGGAAAACTGGCTCCTAGAATCAAATCTATCTGATGACTGATCTTCCTTACCGATGGTAATCCATCAGGTACATTATCAAATACAATATCCTAAAACTTATTCAACAAATCTGCAACCTCTACAGGTACATCCTCTACTTCCTCTTTACCAACTTTTAGAATTAAAGAAAAACACACATGCTCATGCCTCATACCATCTAAGAATTTTCTTCCATCAACAAAAGTTATTCTCACATTACCACATACCTTTTCTTTGATCTCCTTCAATGGCTTTAGCTTATGTCACACTTCATCCTTTATCAGGGAATAGGTATTCGCACGACCATCGTGTACAACACATCTGTCAAACTACCATGACCTACCCAACAACATATGACATGCATCTATAGGTATGCTATCACATAGTACCTCATCATGGTACCCGCCAATCTTGAACTTTACTAGGCACTGTTCACTGACCATGACCTTGTGGTAATCCTGCACCTAGGAAATCTGATGTGGATGTGGGTGTTTTTGTCTCTTGAGCTTCAACTTTGTCACCATCTCTTCTGACACCAAATTGTTAGTGCTTTCACTATCAATAATCACATCGCAACATTTACCCTCACACTTGCATCTAGTGCGAAATAGGCTCCTCCTTTGTTTAGGTTCATTCTCACCACTCAGCAGGACTCTTCTATTAATCAGCATTTCTCTTCTTTCAACATCTTTAAAATTTGATGATCTATCATCTTCATCTACATGTGCAACTCTGGCCTAGCCTTCATTCCTCATATCCATCCTTCCTTGGCATTGAGGACATTCAAATTCTCTATGACCTTCTTCTCCACAGTGAAAACATGTTCCACGGAAGCCTCCTCTTCCTAAACCTTGTCCTCTTCCTCTTCCTCTCTGATCTCTATTGTTCTAATTTTTGAAATGATTGGAATTGTTTCCTCTCTGATTTTGATTGCTACTAGCCTCATCCTTCTTTTTTGGATCTTCATTTCGGCCTCCATATGACTGTTCACCAGATCGTCCACTGTGACCTCTTCCATTTTGCCTGCTCTTGAACTTCTTGTTCAGTTTTTCCTCTACTTTTAAGGCAAACTAGTATACCTCTTCAATACTGTTCATTCGAACCAGATTCAGCTCCTCCTGATTGCTTGGCCTCAACCCATTAAGGTAACAAGAAACTTTCTCCTTATCAGCTTTTGCATGGCCTGTTCTGATGAGGAGTCGATAGAACTCCTCTGTATACTCTTGAATAGATCATCTCGCTTGCTTCAAACTTTGCATTTTCTTCAGTAGGTCAAATTCATAATCAACAATGATGAACTGTCACTTTAATTTATCCACCATCTGATCTCATCTTGTTATTTTATCTTTTCCTCTTCTATTTCGCTCCAATTGAATCTCTTGCCACCAGATCTTCGCATGAACTTTCAGTCTGGCCTTTGCAAATTTGACCCTATCAAGATCCTCAATATCTTCATACTCAAAATATTCTTTACATTCATTGATCTAGTCGATCAATTCTTTTGGGTTAAGATTTCTTGAAAATGCAGGAACCTTGATCTTAGGTCTTTTCTCGATCTTGGAAATGGCCTGAAAAAGTCTTTCTTCTTCTTGATTCAAAATTTTGCCTTCTTCTTCTTGATCATCATTTCCTTCTTCAGCTTCATCCTCACTTTCATCTCTGACATTAAGATTCATTCCTCTGTGAATCTCTTCTTGCAATGCTCGCACTTGTCTCTAAAGCACTTTAACCTCAAGTGTTACAACACCAACTCTTCCGCCACATTCCCTTCATGGATGCATTTTCACGGTGCGAGCTAAAACCCTAACCACGGTCCAGGTGCAAACTACCTCACAGTCAATGATCTATTTACACACTCAGGAACTCCTGCTCTAATACCACTCGATGAAGGGTGTTCCCCTTAATACCACAAACACATAACAGAAACAGAGAAACAACAACCATATGCAAGAATAGAAAATTGGCTTCTTATTATCTCCACAAATGTAAAATTACAAACTTTCAGAATTACAATATGCAAAGCCACATGGGCATTCCCTTACAATATTCTGTAGGACAAAGCCTCGAATCAATACCCAGATCTACTACCTAGAACTGCCCTAGAAAACACTACGGGCCTTCTTTATATAGGCATTTTCCACCGCCCGAGAAGGTTCCATAAATTTAGCCCTTAGGGCCCACCAAACTTAAAATTATTTTATTTTTCAATTTATTA
This sequence comes from Chamaecyparis obtusa, assembly GCA_027943335.1. Classification (NCBI taxonomy): domain Eukaryota; kingdom Viridiplantae; phylum Streptophyta; class Pinopsida; order Cupressales; family Cupressaceae; genus Chamaecyparis; species Chamaecyparis obtusa. The sequence continues at coordinate 78,176 of BSBK01008236.1, read as the reverse complement.
CATCAAAGTTGGCTCAAAATAACTTTTGAAACCCAAACAAAAATTTTGAAGAAAAATTATTTTCTACTATTTCAGGTGGCCCGACTTCCAGAGACCATAAGTCATCACTAGTTGACCCGATTGACTATTATAACCCCATTTCAAAAAGGCCACGAAGCGCTCTACAAGCTTGATTAGTGTTTGTCACTCAAATTTTTGACCTCATCCAAGGCCTCTAAAGCCTTCAAAATTGAGTTCAAAGTTTTTGTACCCTGCAACCAATACCGAAAATCTTCAATATCTTCAAAACTAGACCTGATCTAGCCATGAAACTTTACTGGCAGGCTGATATGACTGAGATGAACCTCCACATGTAAAATCAAAACATTCTGAGATCGTATGACCAACTTACTAAAAAATAGCAAGTTCCCATAAATAACAGCTCTGCACAAGCTAGCCCTTATTGAATACAAATATAGAAATATTTTTGGGTGATGCAAGATTTCTCTTACACCCAGGATGCTCCTGTATCAAGATGTCCCTTACATGCTACACATATATAATATGGTAGATCTAGGGAACAAATATACTACAACATAGAATGAGTCAACTTGAATCTATAGTTTCTTCATTCACAATCAAAATTCAAATTACAAGCCATATTTTAGATTTAATATTCATATTCATCTTCATCATGATCATAGCCATCACGGTCAACATTTGGTTCAATTTCATTTGAACCACACTCCATGTCGGATACCATTATAAGGCATGGAGTGTGGTCATACCCATGCTACTGTACACACTAAAAATGTGCACTTTTATGAACCATTACATGCAATGTTGCTCAAGAATGAGGCCTCACAAAGCAGCTCATAGCTCTCTATGCATGGAGTTGCAAGGGACTATGATGTATTTGCTCTCAGCTAGAGCTACAAGCTTGTGACCTTGCTAGTCAACCACACAACGAGAGATTCAAATGAGGACAAGGGCAAGAGTGCCAATCTCCTCAAGAATCACTATGAAAATGCAATGCAAACTAGTCTATGAAAATAAAAATGCAATGCAACTAAGCTATGAAATGGAAAGAACAAGTGTTACAAATTCCTCCTATTAAGCTATGTGAGTTAAATCTATTCCATCAAAGAAAACTAAGTTATGAAATGAAGCTAAAATGCAAGAATGAAAGACTAAGAACAATAAAATTTTCAAAAGCTCCAAAAGTCTTCAAGAATTCCTGCAGCATAAGATTAGTATTCAAAAACATGATCTGAAAATGGAGGAGAGAGCTTTCCTTTTATAAGAAATGCAAAGGAACGGACCATTGAGATTAAGAGGCAAAAGTCTTAATCAACGGTGGAGGTTGAAAGAGGAGCAATCCATGTGCACAAGTATCCTCCAATGAGAGTGAAGTGTTGACTTTTGAGCCTCATGTGAGATAAAAAGTACTTTTTTTCTTTTTGTGAAATAAGAATAATATTTTATTTGTGCAACTTAGGATAAGAGGAAAAGTGGGGCTTTTTATTTAATCAAAAGGGGAGGAAATCTTCCTTTTAATTAAATAAAGACTTAGGATAAATGGTTAGCCCAAGGATAAAAATCTAATATATGATCGAAATTAAGACTTGATCAAGAAAGTAATAATGTTGAAAATATTGATTATTGATAAAAATGATTCAGGATTGATAAACCAAATAAATGGGGCCCAAAGTCTAGGCGACCATTTTAGGGTGCATACATTTGCCCCTCTTTGACTAATGTGTGATCGATTTGGGAACACATGTAGTCAAAGAATGAAGTTGCAATGTGAGATCGATTTGGGATCACAAAACAACTCAGATATGAGGTTGATTCGGGATCATATCCAGACAAAGCATAAACAAATATCTTTGAACATGAGGTCGATTCGGGATCACATTCAAAGTAAGAGATAAGAATCTCAAATTTGAGCAAAAGCTCACAAAAGATGTCTGAATCAGGAAAATCAAGGAATCAGGGATGAGAATCTCATAAATACTGCCCCCTCAGAATTGAAATTGAAATCAAGTAGAGGGGAGACAGAAAATTGATAAGGTTGATCAAATCATAATAAAATCACAATCGAAGGTAAGGGTCAATAGGTTAATCATTAGGCAATGAAACATGCCCCAGTGAGTAAGTAGAAGAATAGAAATAGAAGACTAGAAATAGAGTGGATGAAAGACTAGAAAATTTGAGAGACATGGAAGGAAGAAATTCTACCGAAGATCAAATTATGCCTCAAAAGGTCAGTCAACTACTCAGAAGAAGGGGAAAAATTTTTGAAACGCGACTCGGATTTCAATTTCGAGTCCGAAAATGGATAGAAAATGATGTGATATGAAAGATCAAAAATGAAAGATATGATTAAGAAGAATCAAAAAATGAGCACAATTGATCAACAGGTCCACGTAAGATGAAAAAAGGAGAGCTCTCTCCATATGCAAGATGCAAAAACTAAAGTATGATGAACCTAAGAATGCAAGCTACTATGAAAGTGGTTGACTTGCAAGGTCACAACGCTTATAGACATCTAATTATCATCATCGAGCTTTATTGGTAGCGTCGTAAAATCATACAATGCACACTAGCATAACTATGTGGATATGAATATGATCTTTATCAGATAGAAATGTGGAAATCTCACCTAGGCATCAAAGACATATAGGTCAAGATGACTAGTGCAGTGAGATTACCTAATTTTGATATGGTGAGATTATGCTTCTATCAAGACACATAAAAGTCAGGATAACTAGAAGCATGCACTCGCAAAACAGTCAAGGATAATACCTTGTTAATCCATAGTGTCAAGTAAGACCAGCATAAATGCTCATGACAGGTAGGACCAAAAAAATATACCCACAAGCAGATAAAGAAATAAAACATGTTCTCATACCCTCAGTCTTCTAGCTATGCATCATCGAAAACTTCTCAGGGAAAGACCACTCATCAAAGAAATCCTCATAGACAGCACACAAAGAAAAATAAAGCCAACATATCTCAAGCGAGGTGATTGTTTAAGTGTGTGTGTGTTGGTCATAGAGTCAGACTCTAGTTATCACATCTACAAATGAGAAATATCGCATCATACTTAGACTATTGGGAAAGACATCTGATAAGTGTTAAGAAACACTCGACGCAAGGGTAGTGTTGAAAAACACTGTTTGGGGTGGTGTTGAAAAACACCTATTGTGAAATGCCCCAAGAGACCAACGCACCTAAAGGACCAATGCTAACAGGTATGCCCCCTAGACAAAGATAAAGACTAATTCCAGACCAAGGCAAATAAGGTCAAGGCATGAAGGAGAAAGGCTAAGTGTTGAGGATGCATGCTAACAAATAGGAGTGCAAAGGCCTCAAGTAGCGTCTATTTCCAGGTTTTCACCACTTGGATTAATTGCAATTTTTCTCTTTTTCATTTTTTTTCATTTTTTTATTTTTCAATTTTTTTGTATTTTTGCTACTAAGGCGTCTGTTTCCAGGTTTTCACCAAGGCACTTTTTCTATTTTTTTTTTTTTAAATTTAATTTTTTAATTTTTTAATATTTTTTCAGGACTTTTTATGCTTTTAAAGATTTTTTCAGCATCATTTATCAATTTTTTTAGTATTTTTTCAAGATCAATAAATATGTACAAAGGATGCCCCCAGACAAAATGAGCATTAAACTCATGAGCAAGATCACATCATGTAGTCCCAATATCTAGCAATGTGAGGGACAAGATGGATGAGCAAGCTGGTGAATGAGATGGAGGAAAGGAGAATGAAGGCGAATGGAGGGAAGAAATCCTCAAGGTCAAACTCCTCAAGAGTACCCAAGCTAGGGAAAAAAAATTGTCATGTAAAGCGCATCTGGACAAGCAATGAAAGGCCAGCAAAGGATAAGCCTCAAAAGCATGGTATAAGAGCAGGAAAGGATGCAGTCCAAAGGAGTAGACATGTCAAGAGGCTTCATAACATCGTGTTTTACTCTTTTTTTTATTAGATCAAGACCAAAGAGGAAAATGATAGCGAAAGGTTAGAATAAATGAAGGAAAATGAATATGAAGGCTAAACATGAATAAAATGAAAGCAAGATCATTGTAAGATAGCTCACAAGATAGCCAAATATTCAAGTATAGGTCAACATTGTCAAGATCAAAGATGGAAGATGAAATGGATGAAAAATGTAGAAGAACTACGCATGATGCCTGATTACCAGGTTTTCATCATGGTACTTATCCAAGGTGCCACAAGGGAGTGGTTTTCACCATAGGATGAATTTATTTCTCTTTACTTTTGCTACCAAGGTGCCTGTTTCCAAGTTTTCACCATGGTACATTTTCAATTTTTTCTTCATTTTTTTTTGTTCTTTTTGAATTTTCATTTTTTTTTTTCATTTTTCTATTTTTTGGAAGAAGGCAAGCTTTTTAGATAATGCTCCTTGAAAGGATAAACCATGATATTCCAAAGATTCAAAATGATATGCTCACAGATGCTAATAGGGAAAGAGAGATGGAATGGGAAAATGGAGGATAAAGTTTTATGTAAAGCGAGTGAGGTTGGAAGATAGGAGGAATAGGTAAATGAGGAAAAAGGATAGAAGGTAGAAGGATAATGAATGGAAGGATTGTGAAAGAGTAGATGGAAAGGAAGGCAAGATCAATGTCGACACACACCTTGAAGGGTGGCGAGAGGATGGAGGAAATGTGAAGGAAGGAATACGTGAAGGAATATGGTGAATATTTAGTAGAGGTTGCGGTTCAGGCACATGGAATGGAAGAACATTTTTGGAAGAAAATGAAGTGAAAGCCTTTGGAAGCTTAAATGTCAATTTCACTTTTTGTTCAATATTTGACTCTTTCAAGAGAGACTTTGGAATCCATATAGCCTCAGGCTTTTTATTTCTTTTTGATGATTTAGAGAGAATATCTTGAATGATGGATTTTGGAACCCATACTTGTCTTGTAGTTTTCTTCTTAGATATCTCTTTTGACTTTATAATTTCATGTCGATTAGAGTGGACATGGTGATCTTCTTTTTTTGATGGATTCTTATATTGCTTCTTTTTCTTGTATTGAACATTCAAGTTACTTCCAAAAGACTTGGGACTTGTGGAAGAAGAAGGAAAATACGACTAGTTTCGATGGGTGGATGGATGAAGATGATTCAAGGGTATGCATCTATGTTGATCTTGAGGAAAGATAGGAGATGGAGGGATGTAAGGACCCAAGATGGATGATGAATTAGGAGAGTTAGGAGAGGAAAGCGAAGGGACATAAGGACCCAAGATGGAAGGAAGACATGAAGCCTTTGGTAGTGGTGGAGGAGGTCCAAGGATGGACGCAGAAGATGCAAAAGGATAATCAATAAGTTCATCAGCGTCTATATCACAACCAAGGATATCAACATCTTTAGAGTGAGCATTAGAATTTTTAACAGGATCATGCAGATCTTGAATAGGAGCACCTTCTTTGATAGGATTGTTCGTAGCTTGCAAAGATTTAGGAAGAGTAGAAAGTGGAAGTGAACATGGAGCGGTAGAACAAGAAGATGAAATACTTTGATCTTGACAAGGAGCTTCGGATAGCATAAATGTATCATTTTTCTCTTGATTTTCAATAGGCTCTACATCAAAAGTAACAACACCATTTTTAATAACTTTAATGGAAGTATCATTTTTGGAAAGCACAAGTGTAGTAAGGTTATTTTGATTGTCAATAAGTTCAATGGTGTAAGTAGTAGCTTGATCTTGCTTAGGAGATAGTGAAATGAATGCAGAAGAGTGTAGAGGATCAAAAGAACCATGAAGTGGATCAAAGATGTCATGAAAAGAATTGGATGACATGGAGGGTTCTTGATCTTGATCTTTTTTTATATTTTTTTCTTTATCATTTTTAGAGTCCTCTTGACATAAAGCCACTTCTAAGGACAAGGAAGCATGTTGAAATTGTACGGAAGACTTTGGAGGAGATGGTGAAGGACCAGCTGAAGTAGGCATTATAGAATTTAAAAGCTTAGGCTCTTTAGCATTATAGAAAGTATTTGCAGCCAAGTGAAGGTTAGCTTGAGTATCTTTAAGAGGTAGCCCTCGAGGATAAATATAGGGAACTGCATGAAAAGCATTAGGATCTTTGTTGGATGAAGTATTTGTGAAAGATTTAGAAGCTTTGGGAAGTGTATGGCTATTGGAGGAAGTAGCAAATGGAAGGGAACCATCACAAGAAAAAGGTTTAGCATTAACATGATCTTGCTTGAGAGTGTCATCTTTATTTTCAGCATGAATGTTCTTAGAGGAGAAATGCTCATAGTATCTACATTTATAATCAGCACAGAAAGTTTTCTCTTCCTCAATAGAAGTAGATGTATCATATTGTTCACAACAAATATCATAATTTCTCTCAAAATTAGAGTCATATGGATCACCATCACAATCTACCCAATAGGATGACCCTTTAGTAAGCCTAAGCACATATGAGGAGGACTCTTAGGAACATAGGTGTCATAGGTATCGTCACGTTGCTCATTATGATATGTTTTCTAAAGAGAAGTAAGATTCTTGGGAGAAGTAGAAGAAGAACGAGATTGTGAAGAAGAGGAAAATGAAGACTTCATGGAAGAAGAAGACTTGGATAATGAGGAATTCAAATAATGTTTAGAAGAGTCATGATAAGACTTGGAAGATGAGGAATTCGAATGATGTTTAGAAGAATCATGATAAGATTTAGAATGTGTGGAATGATTAGAAGATGAAGAATATTTGGATGAGATCATGAGTATGATTCTAGCAAAGGCATCTGATTTAATTGACTTTTCTTTTATTTTTGCTATAAGTTTATCACCCATGCCATATTTAGAAGAACCATTGGAGGAACAAAATTCTTCAAATTGAGAAATGAGTTGAAGATCATCCATTCTCAAGAGAGGTTCCATGGCAAGGTAGTTGCAATTCATGGTTGTAGAAGAGAAGGAATCAAGCATGGAAGAAATGAATAGAAGAGATGAATAGAAGAGTGTAGACTAGATGATAAGAGGAAAAGAATCAAGAAGAAGAAGAAGAATTTCCCATGGGAGTAGAAGACTTCAGAAGAACATGGGAAATGGAGAGGAAAAAAGAAGACTAATAGTCATCTTGTGCAATTGATACTATAATGTTCATTGAGATGTTGAGCAACATGACAAAACCTAGGATCTGAGATCTGGACTGACCAAGGAAGACTGAAAATAGAAGACCCTTGGTGATAGGATGACCTCACAAAATGTCAACACCAAACTAGGATAATCAAAGTTATCTATTGTCCAAAGAGAAATGAAAGGATAGAAATAAAAGGGGCTTTGCCAACACTTTCAAAGAGGTGCTTCAAATCAAAGGATGAATATCCTTGCACTTTTGAATCAGGAGGTTGGACTACGCCAAAATATCATTGAAATTGAGATTAAATGAAAATTATTTGGACAATAAGAGTACGAGAATTTTTCAAGAATGTAGCTCATAATTCTAGAGATAAACTTTCTCACCAAGAACAACCTTCTAATGCGATATTTCTCTTTGGCTAATGTGATACTGATGTTGATCTTGACCAAGTTGTGCAAAATTTTGGGTTTTTTAAGGTCTAATTTCAAGTTTCTGAATCTGAGGGTGAAAATGTCTGATTTAAATCACAAATTCAATAGAAATTGGATAGGTTTGCAAATAGTAGGGGATCAAACATGTCTTCAAACACTTGAAACAAGGGCAAAAGTAACCTTGCCAAGACAAGTACTTGTGATATCAAAAATAAAATTGCACCCTATGGAAGTTACCGATTGTCTGTATGTTGAGAACGTTCACACTGGTATCACACAATCAAAGACACTTCAAGCAATATCTACCTACAAGACAAGGCTCAATACTTACCAACTTAGCCCACAACTTGATGCCCCCTTGCCTCACACCAAGTGGTTGCCCACAAGAGATATTGGCTTTGTTGTGGAAGTGTCAAATGACACAACCAAAGGGATACATATGGTGAGTATCTTAAGGTGATCCGGGTAAACCACTTGGATCAATCCTTGCACTAAGAAGATAAGCAGCTAAACAAGGTGGCTTCTATCTAATGGTTCTTAATAAGGATTTCCATTCACAACACCCCTCTTGCTCCTCATAAAGGACTAGGACCTCGCGGCCTCAAGAGTACCTTAAGCATTCTTGTTCAATATTTTTCCATGGTCGCAATCCCATGAGCTACTCACATCAAACAAAGATAAGTGTTATTTCTACCAAAGTTTTTGGTGTCCTTGATAGCCTTGAGATTATAGTGAGTTGGAATCACTTGCCACCAAGGAAAATGATGACAAGGTTGTCCCCACTTGAGTCATTCCTCTTGATTGCTTAAGAGTAGACCTGCTAAAGGATTCATAAACTAAACAAAAATGGATAATTTATGAGGTTCAAGGTTTTTGGTTTACCTCAAGGGTGAAGAGCATACTCCCCTATCTCAAAAACTTCTCCCAAACACACCAAGCAAAGAAATTCAATTACTCCCTTGCTTCCAAAACCTTAAGATGGGTCAAGATTTTTTGATTCACCTAAAGGTGAAGAGCATACTTCTCCTACCACCTCAAAATCCCTTTCACAAGGTATTAAAGTTCCTAATACAATTAGTGAATGCCACACTTGAAAAGAAATAAATCACAAGCAAAAAAATTTTTTTTTTTTTTATTTTTATGCTTTTTTTTGGGCAGCCCTGCAAAAACTGTTAGTAGCCCTCTTTGACATGCAATTTTTGGCAAATTTCTTAAGCAAAGGCACCTACAACCACAACTAGTTAGGCCCACAAGGTTAGCAAAATCCAAAATCTAACAATGGTTAGCACATGAAAAATTAGATAATCTACAAAAAAATGACTGATCAAATGACAAAATTTGAAAATGAAACCATCATGGTTGGATTAGGCACGGAAAGACCTTTCCAATGATATATCACACTTAGATTTTCGATACCATTTGCAAAAATTTCTCAAAAATGGGTGCCCATTTTCCAGAGGCACGGATTAGAAAACGCTGGAATTTTCAAAAAAAATTAAAAAATCAAAAATAGCAAGCAAACTGATGAATCTAGAATTTTGGTCTCTGTCTATCACAAAATTTTGCGCGAGACAGTACAAAGGTCACGCAAGAAAGTACAGAAGTCCGCGCGAGACAGAACACAGTCCCGCACGAAGAAGCATAGAAACTCGCACGAGATAGAATGCATGCTCATGCGAGGAAGTACAGAAGCTTGCGTGAGATAGAATATAGGCCCATGCGAGGAAGTATAGAAACTCACGCGAGGAAGTACAGAAGCTCACACGAGACTTTGTGACAGTGACGCATGAAAGTACAGACAGCGCACGAAAATCATAAAAAAAATTAGGACAGCCGAAACATGCAGCAGAAATGCAAGAAAAAAAGGACAAAATAGAGTTGTCTTGCCCCCATGGTGGCACCAAAAATGTACACACTAAAAAAGTGCACTTCTATGAACCATTACATGCAATGTTGCTCAAGAATGAGGCCTCACAAAGTGGCTCATAGCTCTTTATGCATGGAGTTGCAAGGGACTATGATGTATTTGCTCTCAGCTAGAGCTACAAGCTTGTGACCTTGCTAGTCAACCACACAACGAGAGATTCAAATGAGGACAAGGGCAAGAGTGTCAATCTCCTCAAGAATCACTATGAAAATGCAATGCAAACTAGTCTATGGAAATGAAAATGCAATGCAACTAAGCTATGAAATGGAAAGAACAAGTGTTACAAATTCCTCCTATTAAGCTATGTGAGTTAAATCTATTGCATCAAAAGAAACTAAGTTATGAAATGAAGCTAAAATGCAAGAATGAAAGACTAAGAACAATAAGATTTTCAAAAGCTCCAAAAGTCTTCAAGAATTCTTGCAGCATAAGATTAGTATTCAAAAATATGATCTGAAAATGGAGGAGAGAGCTTTCCTTTTATAAGAAATGCAAAGGAACGAACCATTGAGATTAAGAGGCAAAAGTCTTAATCGGCGGTGGAGGTTGAAAGAGGAGCAATCCATGTGCACAAGTATCCTCCAATGAGAGTGAAGTGTTGACTTTTGAGCTTTATGTGAGACAAAAAATATTTTTTTCTTTTTTGTGAAATAAGAATAATGTTTTATTTGTGCAACTTAGGATAAGAGGAAAAGTGGGGCTTTTTATTTAATCAAAAGGGGAGGAAATCTTCCTTTTAATTAAATAAAGACTTAGGATAAATGGTTAGCCCAAGGATAAAAATCCAATATATGATCGAAATTAAGACTTGATCAAGAAATTAATAATGTTGAAAATATTGATTATTGATAAAAATGATTCAGGATTGATAAACCGAATAAATGGGGCCCAAAGTCTAAGAGACCATTTTAGGGTGCATACATTGCATCAAAGGAAACTAAACTAGATGTCATGAAAGCTAAAATGCAAGAATGAAAGACTAAGAACAATAAAGTTTCCAAAAGCTTCAAAAAGTCTCCAAGAATTCCTGCAGCATAAGATTAGTATTCAAAAACATGATCTGAAAATGGAGAAGAGAGCTTTCCTTTTATAAGAAATGCAAAGGAATGGACCATTGAGATTAAGAGGCAAAAGTCTTAATCGGCGGTGGAGGTTGAAAGAGGAGCAATCCATGTGCACAAGTATCCTCCAATGAGAGTGAAGTGTTGACTTTTGAGCCTCATGTGAGACAAAAAGTACTTTTTTTCTTTTTGTGAAATAAGAATAATATTTTATTTGTGCAACTTAGGATAAGAGGAAAAGTGGGGCTTTTTATTTAATCAAAAGGGGAGGAAATCTTCTTTTTAATTAAATAAAGACTTAGGATAAATGGTTAGCCCAAGGATAAAAATCTAATATATGATCGAAATTAAGACTTGATCAAGAAATTAATAATGTTGAAAATATTGATTATTGATAAAAATGATTCAGGATTGATAAACCAAATAAATGGGGCCCAAAGTCTAGGCGACCATTTTAGGGTGCATACAGCTACCATAAGAATGAGTTAGCCTATAAAATTATGAATAAAATACCTCGTGTATCATATTTATAATACTACAGGTGCACCAGGGATTGGCCTAGGCACCCAAGTTCCTACCAAAGGAACCCAAATCGAACCTAGAGGAGAACAAAAGTAGAACTAGAACCCAGCCTCAAACAAAGAACCAGATAACTTGGCTTTTTTCTAATTCAAGTTTATTTTTGAATTCTTCTCCAATTCCAACCTAATTATTCCATATTTTGTTTTTCAATTTTCCTTCTTCCTCACTCCAAATTCAAGGATCACAATGTTAGAATAACTGAGAGGGGGGTGAATTAGCTATCCAATGTCCCAAATCAAAATGTATAATCCAAAACAATTCTACTACTTATGCTACTCGGTAAACATAAAATATTTTCATTGTCTGTGTCTTTACCGATTGTCAGTCAAAACTTTATAACATTTACCGATCAAATCTAACATGTAATATGCAAAGTATGATAACAAACAAATATCACAATCAACACATAACATAAGAGATTTAACGTGGAAACCCTATGAGGGGAAAAACCACTTGGGACCGGCAACCCAAAATTGTTCACTCTTCTGAAGTGAGGTCGGTGAAGACCCAACCCTGTTAAAGGTTACAAACACACTGCTAGGTGTGACCTTGTTAGAAGATTTTAGAAGAGAAGTTATCATCCAACGAGCAATCACTCTGGGGTTGACAGAATAACAATGTTCACTCTATGAATGAAACATCAAAAGACTTTCATAGTCCACTCGGTTAAGAGATTTGACTGTGTATAATGGTTAAATATGTAATAGTAGATGATCTTCCTTGAAACAACTTCAATTGCAGTTTATAGATCAATGTTCAGCTCATTCAAATATTTCTGATCAATATACCACTTCAGATTCAATACTATATCAACTTACTGTCTGTCCGTAATTTCTCTCTATAGCTTAGTAATTATTTTGCAACTCGATTCTTATTAACCAGTATGATTAGAATGCATGAAAATGTGTTCACGTGATAATTCTACAGTATCTTCTTCTTCTGGCATGGTTTCAACAATGAAACCAATGTCTCTTATATAGACGAGTAAATCATTTTCTTTTCCTCCATTCAATTTTACCGCTTAAGCATATTCATAGATTTTGCTTCTTTAAGCTTCCTCGGCTGATGTGTCAATAACACATTTCAATCTGCTCCATTAGATCTTTTTTTATTTATGTTAGTCATCAATCTTCATAACAAACCTTATCTATTACCTTGATTTCATACACTTTACAGCTCATCACTTTATCAGCTAAACTGATCATTTAATTTCTTTTTGTTTTGCTTAGTTAACAAAGAAATGTGTCGGTGAACACAAGCTCGGTTAATACTACGCTGGGTATACACTACATTCCGTCAGTGTATACTAGAATGCTTTATTTACCGACAACACTGCTTTGTGTCTTTCAGCTCTATTCTTCATCATAGATGAATGCAACATAATAAATTTAATTTCATCAAGTCATAGACTCATCAACAAGTTACTCAATGTATTCCTTATCCTTATCTGACATATACATCTTCCTCATGTAGATAATTATGTTCTTCATCTCTTTCATCTTTCTTCAGATGTGTCGGTATAGTAACTTACAAGATAAGTACTGTCAAGCTAGTTGACATCAATGACAACATAAAACTGATTTAATCATCTTGCATATCTAATCAGCAACTCTTTAGTAATCTTGAATTACAAATTCTCCATTCAGGTTCTAAATCAGTTGTAGTTCATCAATCTCTCCTTTTGGCATTGATGGCAACTCAAGTAATATAAAATGTACCATACACATACCAAACATGTATTCTAAAACTCTTTAATCAAATGTTGTGTAAGCTCTCCTTAGCTTAATATGTTTAATCACTACATTACTAAACAACATTATAAAATATAGCTTTGTCATTCTGTAGATATAATCTTTTCAGCTCTCAGGTTCATGTTCCTGTTTCTTTCTTTCAAATTATCTGTCCCTTAGATAGTTCTTATCGGTGCATATCTCTCCTTTTCCTTTTCATATTATTTATCTCTCCCTTTGACAACAATGCCAAAGAAACAAATAAATAATCAGCTCTTGTAGTAGCTAAGTAACTCTCTGTTGTCCATTACTTCCTTTGTATCTTAGTATACTGATATCCCAATCTATTTCAGTTCTTCAAACTTAATCACAACCTTGAACAATATCCAAAGTGTGAACTATGTTGCATCAACATGTGTGATCATCTGATAAGATTAGGCTAATACAACATCCAGATCACATTAGTGACCGATAGATAGGGGACGGACCCCAAGTCTAGTCCTCAAATATTCAAATGTGTCCTTCGATAGAGGCTTTGTAAAAATATCTGTAAGTTTTTCTTTGGATGTAACAAATTTTAACTTCACTTGCTTCTCTTGCACTTGTTCTCTTAAATAGTGATACTTAATTGATATATGCTTTGTCTTAGAGTGCATCATTGAATTCTTTGAAATATTAATAGCACTTGTGTTGTCACAATATATAATCACCGAGTCAGTGATTACCTCATTCATTCCTTCCAATACTTGCCTGATATATGCAATGTTTGAGCAATTAGTAGCAGCAGCAACATACTCTGCTTCAACTGTAGACTGAGAAATACAAGCCTGCTTTTTACTTGTCCAAGTTACAAGTCTTTCACCAAAGAAAAATGCTCCTCCAGTGGTACTTTTTTTGTCATCCACATTTCTAGCCCAATCAGTATCGGTATAAACCTTCAACTCAAACTTACCTTCCTTAGGATACCATAATCCATAATCTTCTATCTTTTTCAGATATCTTAAGATCCTTTTGGTGGAAATCATGTGTGATTCTCTAGGATTAGCAGAATATCTAGCAAAAATTTTCACAGCATGTGTTATATCTGGTCTACTGTGCACTACATACATTAATTTACCAATCATGGATCAGTAAAATGTCTGGTTTACCTTTGTAGTTTCATCTTCCTTTGTCAGTCTACTTCTAGTAGCCATCGGTGTTCCTATAGGTTTAGCATCTTCCATGCCAAATGTCTTCAAGACTTCTTTTATGTACTTGGACTATGTGATGAATATCCCATCACTCTGTTGAATCACTTGTAATCTGAGAAAGAATTTAATCTCTTCGAACATAGACATTTCAAACTCATTCCTCATGTCATCAGCAAAAGATTTACATACATGATCTTGACCTCCAAAAATAATATCATCATCAAAAATTTCAGCAATAAGAATAGTGTCATCAGTATCACCTTTCATGTACAAATTGTTGTTTTCACTAGTTCTTACAAATCCAATACTTAACAAGTATGCAGCCTTTCATACCATGCTCTCAATGCTTGTTTCAAACCATATAAAGCTTTGTGTAATCTACATACCATATTTTTGTTGTCTTGATCAACAAATCCTTCAGGTTGTTCTATGTAGACCTCTTCTTCAAGTATACCATTCAAAAATGTTGATTTCACATCCATTTGATAAACTTTAAATTTCTTGTGTGCAACATATGCAAGTAGCATTCTAACTCTTTCCAATCTAGCAACAGGTGCAAATGTCTCAACATAGTCAATGCCTTCTTCCTGTGCATATCCCTTGCATACCAATCTCGCTTTATTTCTTGTCACTTCACCATTTTCATTCAGTTTGTTTCTGAATATCCATTTAGTACCGATAACATTCTTATCTTTAGGTTGGGGTACTAAGGACCAAGTTTTTTTTTTTTCTCTATTTGTTCTATTTCTTCCTTCATTGCATTAACCCATTCTTCATTCTCTAATGCAACTTTCACATTCTTTGGTTCAAATTCACAGACTAGACATGTACCTTGTCTTGTTTTGCTTCTTGTTTGCATTCCAGCTTGTCTATTTCCAATAATTTGTGTCTCAGGATGATGTCTTCTAACAAAACTAGCCAGTACTTGATTTCTTCTTTCTTGTTCATCCTGTTCAGGTTCATGTGCTTGCTTGATAGCACCATCTTGTTCGTCGATTTCCCTTTCCTGTTCCTCGGGGTTATTTTCCTATTGACCGGTTTTCACAAGTTGCGACTTCGGTAGATAATCATGAAGTTCAATGTAAGTGAATCTACCATAGTCTTCTGGTTCCTTTCTTTCTTCTGTGTTCATGTCATCAAACTCATCAACACGAACATTAGTACTTTCAATCATCTTCTTTGTAACCTTATTTAGACATTTGTATGCTTTACTCTTAGTAGAATATCCTAAGAATATTGCTTCATCACCTTTATAATCAAATTTTCCATTTCTCTCATCTTTTAGAATAAAACATTTGCTTCCAAAAATTTTGAAATAACTTACAGTAGGTTTGTGTCCAAACCATAGCTCATAAGGTGTCTGGTTGGTGTCCTTCAGTTGTACTCTGTTAAGCACATATACAGCTTCTCCCGAATATGTCTGAGCAACATTCTTTTATATCATCAGTGTTCTAGCATAGTCAATGATTGACTTGTTCTTTCTTTTAGCAATCCCATTCTGCTGAGGTGTTCTCGGCGCAAAGACCTATCTCTTAATACCATTCTCATTACAGAAATTAGTAAATTCATCAAAGATAAATTCACCTCCTCTATCAGATCTTAAGCACTTATTTCTTGACCAGTCTCTTTTTCTATTTTTGCCTTATACCACTTAAACATCTTAAATGCTTTAGATTTCTCTTTCAAGAACATAACAATTATCAATCTAGTATAGTCATCAACAAAAAGAATAAAGTATCTATCACCATAATAGCTCTGAGTTTTCATAGGACCACATAGGTTGGTATGAACCAACTCAAGTATCTTCTTTGTTGAGTAGTCTTTGCTCTTAAAACTAGACTTATTCATCTTTCCTTTCTGACATTCATGGCACATAGCATGATCTGATTTTGACAAGTTAGGCAACCCTCTAACTCTTTTCTTCTTAATAATCTTGATCATGTTATCAAAATTTACATGACATAACCTTTTATGCCACAACCATATATCTTTATCCTTCATTAATAAACAAGAAGATTGATCAATATCAAGATAAAATAGATTACCTCTGGATTGTGTACCAATTCCGACAAGTCTTCTTCCATTATCATAGATTCTTACCTTTCTGCTCTCAAAAGCAAGTCGGTGGCCTGAGTTATTCAGCTGTGCCACACTTAACAAATTATAGTTCAGTCTATCTACCCAATATGCATTTTCACATTTTATTATATCATTAATCATTGGTGAACCTTTACCTCTCACTATACAAGGTGCATCATTTCTCATTCTAATAGATCCTCCATCATATTCATCAAGTAGATCAAATTTCTCTATATCACTAGTCATATGATGTGTACAGCCATTGTCTATGATCCATGTATCATTTCTGCTTACTTTAGAGATTAGTGTTGTTTCTTCATGTTTCTCTTCTTCCTCTGAATCATCTTTCATAGCAACAAATACTACTTCTTGTATGCACCCAAAAATGGTCGCCTAGACTTTGGGCCCCATTTATTCAATTTATCAATCCTAAATCATTTTTATCAATAATCAATATTTTCAACATTATCAATCTCTTGATTAAATCTTAATTTTGATCATATATTGGATTTTTATCCTATGGGCTAACCATTTATCCTAAGTCTTTATTTACTTAAAAGAAATATTTCCTCCTCTTTTAATTAAATAAAAAGCCCCACCTTTCCTCTTATCCTAAGTTGCACAAATAAAGCATTATTCATATTTTAAAAAGGAGAAAAGCACTTTTTATCTCATATGGACATAAAGTCAACTCCTATTTTCCTATTGAAGGATACTTGTGCACATGGATTGCTCCTCTTTCAAGCTCCACCGCTGATTAAGACTTTTTTGCCTCTTAATCTCAATGGTCCATTTTTTTGCATTTCTTATAAAAGGAGAGCTCTCTCCTTGATTTGCATACCATGTTTTTATGCTAATGTTATGCTGCAGGTTTTAGGTGTATTTGGAGTTTTTGAAGATATTGAAGACTTGCTTCATTTCATTACATCATTTAGTTACATATTTCCTTTGCTTAGTTTGCATAATCATGGCATATTAGGTTAGTTTTCTTTTATGCAATAGAATAAGCTCACATAGTCTAAATAGGAGGGATTTGTAACACTTGTTATTTCTTTTCATAGATTAGTTGCATTGTACTTTCCTTTCATAGCTTAGATTGCATCATCATTTAGATTTGCATTGCATTGCATATTTGATTCTTGGAGATATTGGCATTGTTGCTCTTGTCTTCCCTTGAATCTCTCATTGTATGGTTGACTAGCAAGGTCACAAGTTTGTAGCTCTAGCTGAGAGCAAATTTATCATAGTCCCTTGCAACTCCATGCATAAAGAGCTATGAGCCGCTTTGTGAGACCTCATTCTTGAGCAACCTTGCATCTAATGGTTCATAGAAGTGCACCATTTTAGTGTGTACATTTCTGGCGCCCACCATGGGGCAGAGTAGATAGGCTTTGTCCTTTGTTTCATTTGCATTTTTATCATTTTTCAGATTATTTTTCAAAAATTTTGCAGTTCTGGTTTTCTGTCTCAGAGTATCACGCGATACTTCTCAGAAATATCATGCGATATACCTTTGTATAGTGGTGCGACACTTCGCGTGAGAGAAGAATCACCTGCCAGTATTGAGGTACATCGCCTAGCGTCGTGCGAAGTATCGCCCGCCCATAATGCAGAGTATCACCCAAACTGAGGTATATCGCGCGACTATAGGAAACTGTGTCACACGATACTGGTGAAGTCTGAGGTATATCACCTGATCTGACAGAGACCTGTATTTCTAATTTTATCATCTGAATTTGATCATTTTAGTTTGCTGGTTTATTTTACTGTATTTAGATAGGTCTAACCTGCATCTTTTAGCTTGAATCTATCAGCTTATTGCATATTTACATTTGAATTTTGATTTTACTAACCTTGTTGGTCTAACAAGTTGTGTTTGTAGGTTCTCTCATTGCTTGAAATTTGCTAAAAACGCATGTCAAAGAGGGCTACTAACAGTTTTTACAGAGCTGCCCAAGCATAAAAACAAAAAAATTCTTGCTTGTTTATTTCCTTTCCTTCCAAGTGTGGCATTCACTAATTGTATTAGGAATCTTTAAAACCTTGTGAAAGAGATTTTGAGGTGGTAGGAGAAGTATGCTCTTCACCTTTAGGTGAATCAAAAAATCTTGACCCATCTTAAGGTTTTGGAAGCAAGGGAGTAATTGAATCTCTTTGCTTGGTGTGTTTGGGAGAAGTTTTTGAGATAGGGGAGTATGCTCTTCACCCTTGAGGTGAATCAAAAACCTTGAACCTCATAAATTATCTATTTTTGTTTAGTTTAGAAATCTTTTAGCGGGCCTGCTCTTGAGCAATCAAGAGGAATGACTCAAGTGGGGACAACCTTGTCATCATTTTCCTTGGTGGCAAGTGATTTCAACTCACTATAATCTCAAGGCTATTAAGGACACCAAAAACCTTGGTAGACATAACACTTATCTTCGTTTGATGTGAGTAGCTCATGGGATTACGACCATGGGGAAAATATTGAACAAGAATGCTTAAGGTACTCTTGAGGCTGCAAGGTCCTAGTCCTTTATGAGGAGCAAGAGGGGTGTTGTGAATGGAAATCCTTATTAAAAACCATTAGATAGAAGCCACCTTGTTTAGCCGCTTATTTTCTTAGTGCAAGGATTGATCCAAGTGGTTTACCCAGATCACCTTAAGATACTCACCATATGTGTCCCTTTGGTTGTGTCATTTGACATTCCCACGATAAAGCCAACATCTCTTGTGGGTAACCACTTGGTGTGAGGCGAGGGGGCATCAAGTTGTGGGCTAAGTTGGTAAGTATTGAGCCTTGACTTTTTGGGATAGACTTGCTTGAATTGTCTTTGGTTGTGTGATACCAGTGCAAATGTTCTTACATACAAACAATCGGTAGCATTCATAGGGTGCTTTTTCAATTCTGATATCACAAGTGTTTATCTTGGCAAGGTTGCTTTTGCCCTTGTTTCAAGTGTTTGAGACATGTTTGATCCCTCACTGTTTGCAAACCTGCCAAAATTCTATTGATATTGTGACTGAAATCGAAAACATCAACCCTCAGACTAAAATTTTTGACCAAGTAGACCCAAAAATGCAAATTTTACACAATTCTAGTCAAGAGTTGAACAATTCTGCAACAGTATCGCACTCTGTAAAGTGAAATATCGTGTGATACTTCGCGCTTGCTAAAAATATCGCCTGCTTTGAAGAGAAATATCGCGCAATAGTTCATCCTTGACGGACTATCGCCTGACCTGCCTGGAGTATATCGCCTGCCAGTACTGAGGTATATCACCTGGTGTCGTGCGAAGTATCACGTGATTATAGGTATATCACCCCAGTAGCCTGGAGTATATCGCCTGGTTAATTTCTATCGTGCTTACAATTTGGTCAGTTTCAGTTGCTGTTGATCAGGTTAGGTCTTAGAGTAGGCTTCTTGCCCTGATGTTTGAGACCTGTCTTGACTCTAAATTTCTAGTTTTAGTCTTCCGGGATAGCATCATTTGATTTACGAAATCACTTTGGAATAATTGTCAAGTTAGAAGGTCATTCTTGGTGCCAAGGTTCATCTCTAAGATTGTTAGCTACATTCTTAGAAAATTTTAGTGCTTTTATTATCCAAATCACTTTCATTTAAATCTCAATTTCAATTATATTTTGGCCTAGTACAACCTCCTGATTCAAAAGTGCAAGGGTAGTCACCCTTTGATTTGAAGCACCTCTTTGACAGTGTTGGTAAAGCCCCTTTTTTTATCTTCTCATTTCTTTTTGGACAATAGAGGACTTTGATTATCCTAGTTTGGTGTTGACACTTTGAGAGGTCACCTTATCATTGAGAGTATCTTTCTTTCATGTCAGTTACGACAAGGTACCAATTCAATCAAGGAAAGTGACCCCCTGTTGCCTTTAGCCAGTTATCACCCATCAAGACTCATCGACAACATAAGGGAAAAGGAACCCTTTTTTATCAAACTCCTAAGAGTGAATCTGAGGTTTGTTTTAATCTGGGAGCTAATCCTAGTGAAGTGAGCACCTCTTTTGTACCACTTTCATCAAGTATGGACATGAGTTACACTTTCACCCGACAACAAAGAGAAGCCATGAATCAAACTCTTGAGGATATCTTCTAGTGACATAGAAGAGAGTATGGTGGTTCTTCTCATGCTAGTCCACTCGGGTCACCTCCCAACAACGTGAGGTATTTTGATGCTCACCAACGAGCTGAGAGACATCATAAGCAAGCTCACTCAGATTTAGGGTCACAACACAAGGACCAGAACAATGAATCTAGTGATCACAACATAAACGCAGCCAATGCAATAAGGCATTCGAGACAATCCTCCCCACTTAAAGACACCTCTCGATATGCAAATACAAGATTGAGAAGCATTGAGAGAGAGAAGCAAACCTATTTGGATGAACAAGCTGCTAAAAAGGAAAAGTTCAGACAACTAGAAGAAGAGGAACGTGTGTTGTTGGATATAAAGAAAAGAGTCACCCAAGAAGAAGAAGATAGACTCTACGCACAACAACTCTAAAGCCGATTCAATGGGAGGGGAACCAATAGTGGGACCAACTCACCCCCATCTACCCCTTCGCCAAGTCCTAGAAGAAGATCAAGGATGCCCTCACAATCCCCAAGTCCTAAAGGAAGAAGGGTTTCAAGATATGACCATCATAGGAGACAGTCATCTCATAGACATTCAAAGCAACCCTCCTAACGAGCACATCATGGCTCACAACATGGAGGAAGTTATGCTAAATTTGATCATATGGATTTCATGACTATGCAACAAGAACCATCTTTTCAAGCATATGTGGAGCAATATGTGGAACAAAATAAAGACCAATTCTTGGAAAGTCTTATTAACAAAGGTGCTAAAGTTCCATATAATTTTGATGTTCACCAAAAGATCAAGAAACAAAGCCCTTCAACTGATGAGGTGATCTTACAAATGCAAAAGGATATAGACAGGATGAAGGCTCCCAAGAGCACGTTTCATTTGGACTCCATATGTCCTAACCCCATTGACAAAAGTGTGGTGATGGTAGAATTCCCTAAGAAAGTTGAGTTCCCAACATATGACAAATATGATGGCACTGGTGACCCTCACGACCATGTTCAAAAGTTCTACATAATGAGCTTCTCCTTTCACCATGAAGACTCCTACTTGATGAGATTATTCCCAAGGAGTTTAAAAGGTCAAGCCATGGAGTGGTTCGCCAACCTTTCCCCTCCAGTAAAGACATTTAAAGAACTTGTCCAAAAGTTTGTTCAGCATTTTGCTTACAACTTATCGAGGTCGGTCACAATGCTTGATTTGTGCAAACTCAAGCAAAATCAAGGAGAATCTTTTGTCACATTTTTACAACGATGGAGGCGATTGTGTTCAAAATACCCAAGGACAATTCCTGAGGAGGAGAGAATTGATATCATTGTGAGCAATCTAATACCAGAACTAAGATATGAAGTCAAGAAAATCCTATTTAATTCCTTTGATACTATGGTAGAGGTGGCATGTCGCATTGAGGATGTCCTAAAAGAACAAGGAATTTTGGCTAAACCAACAAGTAACAACAATAGCCAAAACAACAATACTAATGGTAACAAGGACAAAAAGAACTCCTATTGGAACAAAAACAAGCAAGTGGTCAACAATGGAGTTGTTGACTCATCTCAACCCAAAAATGAAGGAGTTCTTAACCTCTCTCATGCAGTTCAAGCTATGAAGCTGCAAACGTCTTCAACACAACAAGACAAACCTAAGTATCAAAGGAGATCTAAAACAGAGAAGAGACAATTTACCAAATTGGGAGAATCTTATGCAGATGTTTTTAAGACATTAGTTGCTCATAATTTGGCACACCCACAGGATCCTACAAAACATCGTATACCGGATCCTTTACCTCATTGGTGGGATGCGAAGGCTTTTTGCATTTTCCATAATGGGATTGGACATGACATAGAAAATTGTTTTAAACTCAAGCATCTTGTCCAAGACCTTATTGAAAAAGGACAATTACAAGTTGATGGTTTAACCACTAATGCGGATCATAAAGCCTTTAAAGAGCCCTTGCCTAAATATGAGAAAGGAGAGAATTCTAACAAAAAGAATGGCAAGGCGGCTATCAACTACACCTACACAAATGCGGAGAACGTTATTAACATGCTTGAAGTTGTGGATGATAGTGTCAACATGGTGAGAGGGAAAGATCCTTATGGACATAATGTGGACTCAACTCCTATGACTGATGAAAGACCCGCTGTGGTGATAAGAGGTCCTCACTCACAAAGAATGCCCCAGTCCCTCAATGCTGTCACTAGGGGTCAGGCTCAAACTCCCATTATTATCAGAGGTCCTAGCACTAGCAAGTCTAAGCAGCCCATGTCCAAAGGTGTTCCTCCTAAATATGTCATTGGTCCTAATTTCAATTATAATCTTATTGACCAATTACAACGTACACCCACGCAGATATCCATTTTTGAGCTTTTAGAATTGTCCCCTAAGCATAAGCGTGTCCTTGAAGACGCTTTGCGAGCAGCCAGTGTCCCTAATAACTTAGATATTGATCAATTCTAGAATATGGTCAACCATTTGGCTAGCCCTAATTACCTCACCTTCTCAGAAGAAGATGACAAATCCATCAGTCACCCACATAACTTGGCCTTACACATCAAAGTCATGATTCATAAAACCTGTGTCAGGCGTGTATTGATAGATGGGGGTGCGGGGCTCAATATTTGTACAATGAGTTTGTTGCTGGCTCTAGGATATTCTGAGAACATCATTGACACAAGGAAAAAGATCACAATCAAGGCATATGATGAAGCAAAAAGAAGTTCTAAGGGATTGGTCATTTTGCCTATTCGCATTGGTCCAGTAGAAAAGGATATCTTATTTCAAATTGTTGATGTTGGACCTTTAGCCTACAACATTTTGCTAGGTAGGCCATGGATTCATGAAATGCAAGCAGTCCCATCAACATATCACTAGTGTGTTAAGTTTCCCCATAACAGTGTAGAAATTTGCATTCCTGGAGATAGTGCTTTGTCAGTTAGTAACATTTCTGCTGGATCACATGTACCTTTGAATAGGGAAGCTGATAGTCCTAGTAGTTCACTTGAACAATGCAAGCAGAAGTTTAAGACCATAGATCTTGGAATGGGAGATTATAAAATTGACTCTTTTACAAACATGCCAATCTCTCCTAGGTCTTATGGGAGACCATCACCAAATATGAAACCTTCATCATCAGCAATGAAATTATTTAGAAAATTTGTTTAGTCTTCGGTCCCCATTCAGGAAGAGAATTAGGAAGTTTTCGTAAGGGACTGGATCTATCACAAGGAAAAATACAAACACAACGAGAATTTTGCTCCTTCACCTGAAGCTTATGGGAGAGGGTATACAATGGTTAAGAATATGGGTTATCCTAGATATGGTCCCCTTAGCCACATGTTGGATGCTAAAGCTGAGCCTCTTGATCATGCTCTTTTTGGATGAAAGAATAAGTCCACGGTTGGCTTAGGTTTTGAAAATAAGAAGAAGAAAGGTGTCCCTGTCCCAGCTGCGACGGACAGTGACAGTGACTCAGACTATACGCCTGATCTTTCTAATCAACAAGATGTGTCTGATGATTGGGTGCCCTCAACAAATCTCCTTTGGGGAGCTTCCACAGATTGATACTTGACAGTCCTACTATCCCAGCTGCGATGGATAGTGACTGTATGGCTGCTAGATCGATAAAGGAAAGTGTTGCTATCCTAGCTGCGACGGATAGTACCAATGCTAGCACTAGAGAAGGGGAAACCCTTCCTAACCTCGAGGCTTCTACATCACAAGGCCCAAATGATGACTCAGACACAGACTCCCATGAATATGAATGGGACTCACTTTCAGATGCAACAGTTGATTTAGACATAGATATTGTCCATGCTTATAGTACCCAACCCGATGTGACCAACGAGCTTAGTGTAGGACTAGAGGATTGCACTCCTCAAATTGCCTTAGTGGACGATGCTTCGTTTGGTAGGATGAGTCCTAATTTGGGTATCTTAGGAGAAGACTTGATGAATCCCGATTGTATGGTCACCAGAGATGACACCTTTCGCATAAATAACATTGAACTAGTCATTGACCTACCCCTTGTTCACTTTGACCTAATTGACTGGTCTCAGCGCCATCAAGAGCCTATATTCCTCACTTTTCAGAATGATTATGAAATTGCCTGCTATCTGAATGCTCTTGAACCGGTGGCTTCTTCCACCAGTGAACCAACAACCAGCATGACAGAGCCTGATATTAAGTACCTCAGTCTAAAAATAAAAGAGAAAGAAAAAAAGAAAAATAGGTCTAATGGTGAAAACCACTTTGTAGCGGTATCAGAACCAAAAATAGTAAAAAGAAATGACGCATCCGAGGGTGAAAACCTCTTTGAGGCACCTAAGGATGGGGTACTTAATAACTTGCCGAGTTATTTCCAAGATAGATCATCAGTATTGATTGAGCCAACAAAGCCAGTCAATTTGAACACAGAAGAAACTCCTCAAATAGTCCATCTTGCTTAGTCTTTATCAGAAGAAGAGACCAAGGCATATGTACAGTTCTTACAAAAGAAGAAGATTAATTTTGCATGGACCTATTCAGACATGCCAGGGCTTGACACAAATCTTATAATGCATCACTTATCCATAGCCCCAGGAGTCAAACCAATGAAACAGAGACTTAGAAAAATGCATCCACATGTAGCTCTCCTTGTCAAAGCAGAATTAGAAAAAATTTTGAGAGCTGGATTCATTAGAGCCATCGATTATGTAGAATGGATCTCAAACATAGTACCAATTTCCAAACATGATGGGTCCATTCGTGTATGCATAGATTTTAGAGATTTAAACAAAGCATGCCCAAATGATGATTTTCCACTTCCAAACATTGACATGATAGTGGACATGACAGCGGGCTATGACATATACTCTCTAATGGATGGTTTCTCAGGATATAATCAAATCAAAATAGCTCCCGAAGACCAAGAGAAAATAGCGTTCACATGTGCATGGGGAACCTATTGCTGGAACATCATGCCATTTGGATTAAAGAATGTAGGAGTGACCTACCAAAGAGCTATGACCACTATCTTTCATGATATGATGCACAAAAACATGGAAGATTATGTGAATGATACCCTAGCAAAATCAAGAAAATGGGACACACACCTCGATGATCTAGAAGTAATTCTAGATCGCATGGAACAGTTTCAACTCAGATTGAATCCAAAGAAGTGCGCATTTGGTGTCACCTCAGGAAAACTTTTAAGATTCATAATATCAGCAAAAGGTATCGATGTTGATCCTAAAAAGGTCCAAGCAATTCTAGATATGCCACCTCCTTAAAATATCAGCCAAATGAGAAGTCTTCAGGGATGTCTTCAATCGATTAGGAGGTTTATTTCTCAGCTTGCAGATAGAGCGCAACCCTTTAACAAGACATTACCTAAGGGTGCTTCTTGTGTTTGGAACGAGGATTGTCAAAAGAGCTTAGATCAGATCAAACAATACTTGGCTAATCCTCTGATCCTAATGCCTCCTATTTCAGGGAAACCATTCATCCTATATGTTTCAGCTACAGACACTTCCCTGGGAGCATTGTTGGCTCAATTGGATGATACTGGGAAAGAACGGGCCATATACTATATCAGTTGTACTCTAGTCTCCTATGAGATCAATTACAATAACATTGAGAAGTCTTGTCTTGCAGTGGTGTTTGCTTCTCAAAAGTTGCGCCACTACATGCTTGCTCATACCATACATTTGGTTGCCAAAATTGATCCTCTTAAATACTTGCTTAGTAAGGCTGCCCTCATGGGTAGACTTGCTAAATGGATGATGGTCCTAACTGAATTTGACATAGAGTACGTTGAAAGGAAGGCCATAAAAGGGCAAGCTATTGCTGACCAATTAGCTGATTTCCCAATTTAAGATAGTATGCCGGTCCAAGTGGAATTCCCAGATGAACACATCTTGTATACAACTACTCGCACTTAGACAATGTTCTTTGATGGTTCCCGCATGCAAAATGGATCAAGTGCTGGAGTATTATTTGTTTCTCCACATGGGTACAATATTCCAAAGTCTTACAAACTTTTATTCCCATGTACGAATAATATTGCAGAATATGAAGCTTTAACCAATGGCTTGAGAATGGCTATAGAATGGAACATCACAGAGTTACATGTCTTTGGGGATTCTCAGTTAATCATCAACCAAGTCAATGAGGAGTATCAAACCAAGGATGATAAATTGATACCCTACAAAAAGATGGTTGATTCTTTGAGATGCTATTTCACCTTTGTTATGTTTCAACATATCCCTAGGACAGAGAACAAGGCTGCAGATGCCATGGCCACATTAGCTTCACTTCTTTAGTTGGAGACACATGAATCAAGATTTTAATTCTTGGTGGAAGAGCTACACCATCCCATCTTTGACTCATCTGAAAGCCATATCATTTGTACCATTGTCACACATGAGTCTTCCCGATATGGTGCTATCTATTCATATCTTTGTGATGGCATCATTCCCGACACATTCAACTGTTCTAAATGCCAAAACCTCATCCGTAATGCCTCTCGCCACACCCTCATCTCTGGTGATTTATGTAGGAGGGGTTTAGATGGGACGCTCCTTAGGTGCTTGGAAAAGGAGGAATCCAACCAAGCGTTAGTTGACATCCACGAGGGCATTTGCGGTGGACATTCTAATGGTCTTGCCATGGCCCGAAGGTTGCTTAGGGTGGGATATTATTGGCCCACAATGCAGATAGATGCAGTTGCCTTTGCTAAGTCATGTGAAAAATGTCAGAAACATGGAAACCTGATTCATGCTCCAGGTAGGGAGCTGATCCCTTCTGTTTCTCATTGACCATTTCAGCGCTGGGCCTTTGATCTAGTTGGGCAGATTCATCCCAACTCATCAGGTGGACATAAGTTCATTATTACTACCACTGACTACTTCACAAAATGGGTGAAAGTTGTGCCACTTTCTGTTGCTTCAGGGAAGACCATCTCTTTGTTCATCTTGAATCATATTATTTGCCGATTTGGAGTACCTTCTGAGATTATCACTGATAATGGAGGTCAATTCAAGAATAAGGACCTAAAGCATTTATGCAAAAAGTTTAAAATCAAGCAACATTGGTCCTCCATCTATTTTCCACAGGGAAACAGACAGGTAGAAGCCTCTAACAAAACCATTCTTAAAATTCTTCATAGGACAGTGCACAAGAATGGTAGGGATTGGCACTTACAAATCAATCCAGCACTATGGGCTTACAGAACAAGCATTCGCCCACCTACAGGAGCCACTCCTTTTTCTCTCACCTATGGTGCTGAAGCGGTATTGCCTTTAGAAGTCAAGATACCATCACTTAGAGTCTCACTCAAAGATTTGATTACAGATGAGGATTACCGCGCCATGAGTTTACAGGAACTAGAACTTCTAGATGAGAAGCGTAAAGCTTCCTTTGATCATATGAGAGTGTATCAGAAGCGTATGTCCAAGGCATTCAACAAGAAGGTTCACCCTAGAGAATTTCAAATAGGTGATCTTGTTTTGCGAGAGAATCCTAAGAACCAACAGAACATAGAACAAAAGGGCAAGTTTGAACCTAACTGGCTTGGACCGTATGTCATCATAGCTACTTTTGGTACCGGTGCATATTTACTGTCAGATCCCGATGGAGAACAGCTCCCTGATCCCATCAACATTGTGCACCTCAAGAAGTTCTATCCTTGATGCCCATTCTGTCTGGGGGCATCCCTTGTACATATTTATTGATCCTGAAAAAATACCAAAAAAATTGATATATGATGCTGAAAAAATCCTAAAAAGCATAAAAAGTCCTGAAAAAATACAAACAAAATCAAAAAATTCAAAAATTCAAAAAAAGCAGAAAAAGTGCCTTGGTGAAAACCTGGAAACAGGCGCCTTGGTAGCAAAAATGAAAAATGAAAAAAGAATCCACGTGGTGAAAACCTGGAAACATGCGTTACTTGAGGCCTTTGCACTCCTATTTGTTAGCATGCGTCCTCGACACTGAGCCTTTCCCTCATGCCTTGACCTTATTTGGCTTAGTCTGGGATTGGTCTTTGTCTTTGTCTAGGGGGCATAACTGTTAGCATTGGTCTTTTAGGTGCGTTTGTCTCTTGGGGCATTTCACAACAGGTGTTTTTCAACACCACCCCAAATAGTGTTTTTCAACACCACCCCTGGGTCGAGTGTTTCTTAACACTTATCAGGTGTCTTACCCAACAGTTTCGTATGATGTGATATTTCTCACTAAGCAGATATGATACTCAGAGTTTGCCTCTATGACCAACACACATACACGTAAACAATCAACTCACTGGCGATATGATGACTTTATTTTTCTTTGTGTGCTGTCTATGAGGATTTCTTTGATGAGTGGTCTCTCCCTGTGAAGTTTTTGATGATGCATAGCTAGAAGACTGAGGGTCTGAGAACATGTTTTATTTCTTTATCTGCTTGTGGATATATTTTGTTGATCCTAGCTATCATGAGCATTTATGCTGGTCTTACTTGACCCTATGGATTGACAAGGTATTATCCTTGACTGTTTTGTGAGTGCATGCTTATAGCTATCCTGACTTTCACGTGTCTTGATACAAGCATAATCTCACCATAACAAACTTAGGTAATCTCACTGCACTAGTCATCTTGACCTACATGTCTTTGATGCCTAGGTGGGATTTCCACATTTTTATCTGATAAAGATCATATTCATATCCACATAGTTATGCTAGTGTGCATTGTATGATCTTACGACGCTACCAATAATGCTTGATGATGATAATTAGATGTCTATATAGCATTGTGACCTTGCAAGTCAACCACTTTCATAGTAGCTTACATTTTTAGGGTCATGATAGTCTAGTTTTGCATTTCTTACATATGGAGAGAGCTCTCATTTTCATCTCACATGGACTAGTCGGTCAACTGCGCTCACCTTTCCTTCTTCTTGATCATGTCTTTCACTCCTTGTTCTTTTCATCTCGAACCTGTTCCTGTTCATCACAAGGGGTTAATCATATCATCATATCTATATCAAAACTATCATTTTCAAGAAACATGAGTCTATATTATACACATGAGAATTAAACATACATCCATGAGAGAGAACATACATAAGCATGTACATAAGTATTTTTGAGTAAAATGATAAGATAATATACATAAACTGATACATCCATCACAAGAAAGACATAAACACATGATACAATCAAACATCCAGTAATCTCATATATACATCAATGTCATGATACAATATACAAATGGGATCCCATAATCTGAATCAATGTCTCAAGATATGTATACACATCTATCAACCTAAGACCTAACCCTAAGACTCGCTACCACCCTCGTGAAAAGCTCATGGTGGTGGAGGAGGCATGGATCTCCTATCGAGTGTCGCATCTGATACCCCTGCCCTCTAAGAGTATGATGGTGCTCTCTCACCCTCTGGAATAGCCTGCAAGTAGAGTCCATGATAATAGGCTACTCTCGCGGACTCCCATTGGAGCTCTAGCGCATCTGCTTGTGCCATCGTCTCACGGTGTGCTATCTCTGCCCTGAGATCGGCTATCTACTGATCTCGCTCCGCTCTCAAATCTAGTAGCTGCTAGTCTCTCACTGCTATAGTAATCCAGAGCTGTTGTATCTCTGCCTCCTGAGCATGTATTTGGGCTCTCAGATCATCTCCACCCGTAGGCTGATCCTGTTGTGCCTCTGCCTACCGATGAGCTCGTCTCACCTCATCCTTAGGCATCGCCGATCTCTGTCCCCATGACCATTTTCAGCCACCTTATCTTGATCCCTCTCCTCTCTCCATCCTCCTCCCTCTCCCCCTCCCACCATCTCCTCCATCCCCTCCCTCCCCTCCGTCCCCTCTGTCTCCTCCGTCTCCCCCGTCATCCCCTCCGTCTCCTCCCTATGCTGGTACCTGTGCATCTGGTATCATAAACTGAGGGAATGGCACCCTCTGCCACTCTGCCCTATATGCCGCATCAGTCCCCACATCTGCCACATCTGGAAAATACTCCCAAGGCTCGCTCTTGATACTCAATGCCTCTGTGACAGCCTGCTGATAATCCAACATGGGTAGCCACCCATGACCCTCCTCATCCCTAGCCCTGGCATATGTCATAGTCTCTGTCAAGACTTGCTGCTGCCTCCCAAACTGCCGCCACACCCAAGTGATACAAAACCTCTCCACTATCTCAGCATATCGACCTACCAGTGGTTGAGTGCACATCATGTAGCTCAGCTCCTCGGCTGCATCTCCCTAGACCTCCACCTCCCTGTATGGCCTCCATGTGAAAGAGGTCATCTCATCTAGAATCCTCATGTAATATGTCACATCCCCAGTATGGACATGTGATATGAATCCTAGGTACCTATAGATAAAGGGGTACCTCCTCTCCCTCGGCTGAACTCTGGGGCACACCACAGCGATGTGCTCCCAAGCCCACACCTGTGCTAGGATGGCACCGCACGCCCAGGTCTGACCATCCCTGTAGATGATCTCATGTAACTCATGATACATCTCTGCCAATATGGTAGGCCCCCATGCCATCCGTCAAGGCCTGCCTACCAAATCCACCAGTAGTCTCACCCACCCCAGCGGGAAACCCTTCTGACTGTGGTCAGTCATCAGGATCTAAGAGATGATAGATGCCACTATGCATGGCACTAGATAATCTCTGCCGAAGTCATCTATCAACCTCTCCCAGCTAACATGCCTGTCTAGAATGGTAACATCATGGAACATCTCCTGAACCAGTCGGCGCCCCTCAGTGACATTCTGATCATAGTACACCTGTGCCAACAAATAAATCATGTCAGTTTTCATCATATGGAAACACTACATTTATGATTATATCTCAAAACATGATTATACTCACAGGCTCGCCATGGCATGGCACTCGTAGGATCCTGTAGACATCCTCTAGAGTAATGGATGCCTCTCCAGTCGGCAGGTGGAAGGTGTTGTGCTCACTATGCCATCTCTCGGCAAGAGCAGTCAATAACCCATGGTCCGCTCTGCTATATGGCAACCTCAACAAATATTGGAATCCCATGGCCCTGATATCAGCATTGCCCGAATCATCCAGATCTCGGACACACCGCAACCCAGTCACCTTCGGCACTCTGATGATCAGCACCGGAAAGACCTCCTGCAAGCCAAAAACCAAGCCAGTTGTTAGCACATATCATGATGGATGTCTAAAAATCAGTATAAAACATCTCTAAAATGTCACATTGTCTAGACCCATGTCATTTTTGCTCAAAAATGCATCAAAAATCAAATTTTTAACTTGGGCGATATTCTTTTTTGGAGAAGTATCGCGCGATACTTCTCCCTATAGTGGGGTGATATACCTTATGTCACACGATACTTCACCCGGTATCGTATGATCTTTCACCTGGTATCGTGCGATCTTTCACCCAGTATCGTGCGATACTGGTGTCTTAGGTCGCGCGATACTTTGGGGACCCGCGAAGTATCGCGCGACATTTCTCCCCAAAGGGCGCGATACTTCTAAAGTATCGCGCGATATTTCGCCCAACAAATTTTTTTTGAAATTTAAAAATTTTAAAAACGTGCTAAAAAAAGGTATTAAATGCGAAAAATGACTCAAAAAGCTTGAGTTTTTTGAAAACATACCGGGGCAGGATAGTGTGGTGGCCGGTTGTGCAACCGAGCGCGCTTGAATCGATGCCTGTGGATGGGAACTCCTGCTTACTGGGCCATTTTCTCTCTCTAAAGCTCTCAAGATTCTCAAATCACTATAAGACAAATAATTTTTGAAAATGATATTTTGACCCCTTTTATAGCCTTTTGACTTTTTGACCTCATTTTCAAAACACCTCAGAATTGCACGAAAATTGCACCCCTAGCTAATTTCGACATTCTGGATCCATTTTCAAACTTGAAATTGAAATTCAAGGTCATCTTGATAGTCAAAATCACGTTTCAAAATCTTCCCTTCTTCTGCGCAGTTGGCTACATCTTTTTGAGGCCTAATCCTTCGATCTTTGTTGGGGCATCATCCTTTCTTCATTTCCATGTCTTCCAAAATTCTAGTCTTTCATTCATCTTCATTCCATTCCCTCCTTTCTCAAATTGGACTGCATCTTTTTCAGTCAGGCTGGGGCATGTTTCATTGCCTAATGGTTAACCTATTGACCCTTACCTTTGATTGTGATTTTATTATGATTTGATCAAATCCTTATCGATTTGTTGTCTCTCCTCTATCTGATTTTGATTTTGACTTTGAGGGGGCAGTATTTATGGGATTCTCATCCCCAATTGCTTGATTCTCTTGATTCAAACATCTTTTGTGAGCTTTTTCTCAAATTTGAGATTCTTATCTCTTACTTTGAATGTGATCCCAAATCGACCTCATGTTCAAAGACCTTTGTTTATGCTTTGTCTGGGTGTGATCCCGAATCGACCTCACATCTGAGTTGTTTTGTGATCCGAGATCGATCTCACACTTCAATTTTTCTTTGACTGCATGTGTTCCCAAATCAATCACACATTAGTCAAAGAGGGGCAAATGTATGCACCCAAAAATGGTCGCCTAAACTTTGGGCCCCATTTATTCAATTTATCAATCTTGAATTATTTTTATCAATAATCAATATTTTCAACATTATCAATCTCTTGATTAAATCTTAATTTTGATCATATATTGGATTTTTATCCTATGGGCTAACCATTTATCCTAAGTCTTTATTTACTTAAAAGGAATATTTCCTCCTCTTTTAATTAAATAAAAAGCCCCACCTTTCCTCTTATCCTAAGTTGCACAAATAAAGCATTATTCATATTTTAAAAAGGAGAAAAGCACTTTTTGTCTCATATGGACATAAAGTCAACTCCTATTTTCCTATTAGAAGATACTTGTGCACATGGATTGCTCCTTTTTCAAGCTCCACCGCTGATTAAGACTTTTTTGCCTCTTAATCTCAATGGTCCATTTCTTTGCATTTCTTATAAAAGGAGAGCTCTCTCCTTGATTTGCATACCATATTTTTATGCTAATGTTATGCTGTAGGTTTTAGGTGCATTTGGAGTTTTTGAAGATATTGAAGACTTGCTTCATTTCATTACATCATTTAGTTACATATTTCCATTGCTTAGTTTGCATAATCATGGCATATTAGCTTAGTTTTCTTTTATGCAATAGAATAAGCTCACATAGTCTAAATAGGAGGGATTTGTAACACTTGTTATTTCCTTTCATAGATTAGTTACATTGTACTTTCCTTTCATAGCTTAGATTGCATCATCATTTAGATTTGCATTGCATTGCATATTTGATTCTTGGAGATATTGGCATTGTTGCTTTTGTCTTCCCTTGAATCTCTCATTGTATGGTTGACTAGCAAGGTCACAAGTTTGTAGCTCTAGCTGAGAGCAAATTTATCATAGTCCCTTGCAACGCCTTGCATAAAGAGCTATGAGCTGCTTTGTGAGGCCTCATTCTTGAGCAACCTTGCATCTAATAGTTCATAGAAGTGCACCATTTTAGTGTGTACACTTCTACATCATCATCAGTGTCAGATTCAGATTCAAATTCTTCAGCTATGTAAAATACTTTTTTCTCTTTTTCATAGCTATCTCGATTATCTCTATTATTGTGTCGGTGGCCTCTATTGACTCTTCTCCCATAGCTTCCTTCAGATCAGTCTTTGGATCTATCATCATCTTTCTTATTCAGAAATCTAGTAGCGATGTGGCCAACTTATTTACAATTAAAACATGCTAAGGGTAGCTTGCCTCTATACCTTCCCTTACCTTTCGACAATCTTCTGGCCATAAGAGCTTCAAGCTCATCAAGTTCATCATCGATATTACTATCGCTATCATTATTCTTATCATTCTTGCTACTAGACTTACCAATCTTCAAACAAGACATGAAAGTGGATTTAATAGAAGGTACAACATTGTTGTCAAAATTATTCAATTCAAAGGTTGTAAGCTTACCGATCAAAGTGTCAAGATTAAGGTTGGATGTAGCCCTTGTTTCATGAATTGCAGAGATCCTGATCGCATAAACTGGCAGCAAAATTTTGAGAATCTTGCTTATCACTGTTTCATCATCAATAACTCCACTAGATGCTCTAATAGCATGTACTACCTCTTTTAGTTTGTTTGTGTATTGCACAATGTTCTCACCTTCTTTCATCTTCATATCATCAAATTGACCTCTTAGGCTTTTTGCTCTGGCTCTCTTAACATTCACATCTCCACTATATATTAGAGTCAGCTTGTCCCACATCTTCTTAGCTGTATCACAATCCTTGATGTCTTCAAATTTAGCATCGTTAGAGGCAGCAACAAGTTCCATCATAGTAATATTGTGTTCATGCTTGTCCTTCAGTTGATCAAGAGTTAAGGGACTTGGTGTTGGTTCAATGTAGCCATTCTCCATAAGTTCTAGTGCAGAATTCCCAATTCCATATATGTGCAACTTCATCCAGCTTTGCCATACTATGAAGTTATCCTTGTTTAGCTTTGGCACTTCCCTCTTATACATCTTGAGACCTTTTTGCTAAAGTCCTTAAAACTCTGTTCTAAGCAACTGACGCTCTAATACCAATTGTTAGAATAACTGAGAGGGGGTTGAATCAGTTATCCAGTGTCCCAAATCAAAATGTATAATCCAAAATAATTCTACTACTTCTGCTACTCGGTAAACATAAAATACTTTCACTATCTGTGTCTTTACCGATTGTCAGTCAAAACTTTATAACATTTACCGATCAAATCTAACATTTAATATGCAAAGTATGATAACAAACAAATATCACAATCAACACATAACATAAGAGATTTAACGTGGAAACCCTATGAGGGGAAAAACCACCTGGGACCAACAACCCAAAATTGTTCACTTTTCTGAAGTGAGGTTGGTGAAGACCCAACCCTGTTAAAGGTTACAAACACACTATTAGGTGTGACCTTGTTAGAGGATTTAAGACCAGAAGTTATCATCCAACTAGCAATCACTCTAGGGTTGACAGGATAACATTGTTCACTCTATGAATGAAACTTTAAAAGACTTTCATAGTTGACTTGGTTAAGAGATTTGACTGTGTACAATGGTTAAATATGTAACAGTAGATGATCTTCCTTGAAACAACTTCAATTGTAGTTCACAGATCAATGTTCAGCTCATTCAAATATTTCTGATCAATATACCACTTCAGATTCAATACTATATCAACTTACAGTCCGTCGGTAATTGCTCTCTGTAGCTCAGTAATTGTTCTATAGCTCGGTTCTTATTAACCAGTATGATCAGAATGCATGAAAACTTTTTCACGTGATAATTCTACAGTATCTTCTTCTTCCAGCATGGTTTCAAAAATGAAACCAATGTCTCTTATATAGACGAGTAAATCATTTTCTTTTCCTCCATTAGATTTTGCCGCTTAATCATATTCATAGATTTTGTTGCTTTAAGCTTCCTCAACTGATGTGTCAATAACACATTTCAATTTGCTCCATTAGATCCTTTTTTATTTATGTTAGCCATCGATCTTCATAACAAACCTTATATGTTACCTCGATTTCATACACTTTATAGCTCATCACTTTATCAGCTAAACTGATCATTTAATTCCTTTCTATTTTGCTCGATTAACAAAGAAATGCATCGGTGAACACAAGCTCGATTAATACTACACTCGGTATACACTACATTCTGTCGGTGTATACTAGAATGCTTTATTTACCGACAACACTGCTTTGTGTCTTTCAACTCTATTCTTCATCATAGATGAATGCAACATAATAAAGTCAATTTCATCAAGTCATAGACTCATCAACAAGTTACTCAGTATATTTGTTATCCTCCTCTGACATATACATCTTCCTCATGTAAATATTTCTATTCTTCATCTCTTTCACCTTTCTTTAGATGTGTTGGTATAGTAACTTACAAGATAAGTATTGTCAAGCTAGTTGACATCAATGACAACATAATATTGATTTAATCATCTTGCATATCTAATCAAAAACTCCTTAGTAATCTTGAATTACAGATTCTCCACCCATGACTTGGTTAAGATGATGAATGTTGTCAATGCCTTTATTACCAAGAAATCACCGCCCGCCATTAATGAATATTAATGATCATTGTTTCCTAAGGGTAATCGTTGTTTGTGTATGCTGATCACCCAAGTCTTTGGCTATGATTTACATGTTGTGAGGTTTGTCATAAGTGGGGGTATGACATGCTGGTTGGATTATAACATATTGACACTTACACCATGAAGAAGACAAATAATTAAACAGAAAGAGAGGACCAACTGAACCATCTTGTGGTCAGTCTATATCACATTGAGAAACAATCTCAAGACTCGAGAATCAAAAAAATCAAAAGTTTCTTCAAGACCATGAATGATCAACAAAATTCCATCAGAAAATAAAACACTAATCTATATTATCATTAAGCCATAAAATATGTCTTTAAAGTTTAGAAGCATCACAAAAACTTTCAAGAAACATAGTACTATCCAAAATGAATAGCCTCCAAATGATTATGATTATGTTGATGTTGATGTCTATAATTTATGTCTAATGATTATGATGATGTTGATGTTGATGTCTATAATTTATTTCACTTACTGATGCTTGCCTAGATTGAATTTTGAATTGTCAGGTTGGAGAATGCTTTCAAAGTTTAGGGTATGTTCTACATGATACTCTTAGTTATAGCTCAAATGCAACTCAGCATATTTTTGATGCTGGGCAACCCACTGCAGAAACTCATCTGCAAGTGAAATTTAATGTTGTGAATCTTGGCATTGTTAATGTTATTACTTTTCCTCACGTTTCATATTTGTGAAAATGTTTCTTGGCACTATCTTCTTTTTCAATTCCTATATTTGCAGTTTTTTAGATCATTAACTTAAGCATTACATGTATTTGTTCAAAGTTTATTCTAACACTATATTATATCTTATTCTTATTACAATGTTCTTTGTTGTGGGGTAGGAGGTCAATCTTCATTGTCTTCATTGTGGGGGACAGTGAAGATTTCTCTAACAAATAGCAGGTCTTCTTTAGTATCTTATAATAACATGCTAAACTGATAAAGGTGTTATGGGCATTTAATCTGCAAGTAATAATAGACTAAGCATATTATTACTATGCTTAATGTTCCATTTAAATGCATTTAACACAAAAAAAAAAAATTTACAAAACTGAACTAATGACATGTTTACAACAAAGATGTGTTGAGGAGTTTGCTCCTTGTTTACTGTTAATTGTTCCTGCACAATCCACTCATACAACAGTGAAATTCTATGTGGAAGGGATGGTTGATAGTGTTCCTTGAGGTAAGGGGGATTGTGAAAGACTTGTTATCATTGTATTGTGTATTTCCAATATGTGTGGTTGCAGGGCAGACCAGGAGAATGAAGGATCACTCACCGATTGCATGATAACCCAGTTTTGAAGGGTCACTGGTTGAGGGGACAATCAAGGTCCAGATGATTGGGCCATTGGAGGACCCTATTTCTTTGTATTAATTTCTATTCAAATTGGATGCATGGATTTCTAGTGAATTATCAGTTGTTATGTATCCTGCAACTGCATCCATAAATCTGCATATACTTCTCTAGGGTTGTAAACCACTTAGAGTTCAAAATAGAGAAACTAAATCAAAATCATTCTTTGTCCTATTTCCTTTTAACAAAGTCTCAACTATCAATGATACAATACATTTGATGCCCTAAGCTATCAATACAAATGACGCCTAGCTAGAAGCTCACGGGCTGTCCATTTGATAACCACAGTCAACATTTCAAAAAAATGGATATCCAAACATTTGAAAACCAATGGCATGCTTACAACAAAGGTCTAATAGAAATCCCAACAATTTTTAAACATACTTTATCTGATATGATGAATTCTTAAACAATTAAGGTTGGAGTAGACATAGTTATCACACTTTTTTTTTTGTGGTACAAGGAAGATTTTGGTAGGTCAAGTCTTCCTTCGTGCTAGCAGTCTACATAATTAGACCTTTATTAACAATTGATCATATCAGATAACTAGTATGTTTAAGAATTGTTGGGACTGGTCCTTTGACGTGTATTAAACATAATAGAATTTTTAGCATATTATTATCATTCTATTTCTTTGTTTTATACATGCCATCAGTTCAGTTTTGTAACTTCATTGTTGTATGAGTGGATTGTGCAGGAACAGTTAACATTAAACAAGGAGCAAAATCCTCAACACATCTTGGAAACCATTGAATTTAATAATAAATAATACCTAACACCAACACTATTCCTTCTATTCACTTCTACCAAGAATAAATCATTTAATCCATTCAACATTACATATAATCATTAGATAGTTACATTTCCTGACTGTGTAGAGGAATAGTCATGACCAAAATGATCAAAAATACTTTCACCCTTGCACAAGCTATTACAAACTTCAAGTAAAATGAGCAATATGCTTTATCAAATCATGATATTCGAAGGATCATTTTGTCAATGAACCCTCTGACTGTACCCCTACGGCAAAGAAAGGAAACCTCAAAATAGAGAAAGGAAACTTAGTAAAACCAGTCTATGCCGATGTTTGTGAGGGTACAGTCATGATAAGTGCCTCTCAAACCTCTCCAAACATGTAATATTATCTTTAAATACTTTATTGATCTCTTCCAAACATTAACCAAATCAAACCTACATTTGAATCCACACACAATAACCCCAAAATGAAGGGTTTTGTATCCTTTAATGAATCGCAGTCACTAGTAGCGCATGGACAGTCAAACCAGTAGTCTCCAAATCATTCAATAAGTGAATGGATTGTATTTAATACACACTATTCCTTCCATTCACTTCTACCAAGAATAAAACATTTAATCCATTCAACATTACATATAATCATTAGACAGTTACATTTCCTGACTGTGTACTAGAGGAACAGTCACGACCAAAATGATCCAAACATTTGAAAATAGTGAATCAATATCCTTGAGCACAAGCACCAATAACATCAAATAATGGAGATAAAGTACGGGCTAGGGAATGACACCAGTAGAATGTGATCATTTTAGAGAGCATTCGTGATCAAATAAAATGCAATGCATTTGAAATTTGTGGTCGAATATGATGCCAAATGCTCGAAAGATGAAGAAATCACATACCTTCTCTCGCACTCAGCTTTCTCTCCTATGTACAATTGAAATAAAAATGATGAGGTCGTTTCACTTTTTTTTTTCATAGCCAAATCTTCCTTGTACCACATGAAGAACATGCCATTGGTTCAGTTTTGTAAATTTGTTTTTTGTGTAATTA
Organism: Chamaecyparis obtusa; assembly: GCA_027943335.1. NCBI lineage: Eukaryota > Viridiplantae > Streptophyta > Pinopsida > Cupressales > Cupressaceae > Chamaecyparis > Chamaecyparis obtusa. Next base: position 38,690 of record BSBK01008236.1, on the reverse strand, counting down.
GTAATTGGCAGATTAAATGTAGATAACACCTTTATCAGTTTAATTAGCATGTTATTATCATATCAAATAAAGCATGTTTAAGAATTGTTGGGACTGGTCCTTTTGTGTGTATTAAACATAATAGCATTTTCAGCCTATTATTATCAATCTATTTCGTTGTTCTAAACATGCCATTGGTTTAGTTTTGTAGATTTGTTTTTTGTGTTAAATGCATTTTTCATGAGGAGGGGTCTTGTTCTAAGGAGATTGATGAAGATTGTGCACCTCAAAAACCAATTCATAAGGTACCAATCATGTTTCCTATTCGCTTATATTTTTGGATTGGTAAATCTCCTTATAAGTTTCATGTCCTTTCTTTTGATTACTATGGATGAGATGTATATCTTACATTTAACATTAAACTTCTTTACTTTTTAGAACATGTAGTGTGTTTTTTGAGGATTTTACCAAATCAACTTTTAACATAAATCGAAAACACCAAACTGATATCTTGCCCTTTCAACTTGACAAAATATTTACATTTGACCAATAACTGCAAGCAAATGAATGATAAATCCACATACCTGTATCTTTGTAAAATACCTGGAACATCAAAAAGATGGCTAAGTGGTTGCCGCCATGATTTTTATCTACTGAATATGGGAAAAAAGCACCAAAAAGAATCAAATAGAAAACATGATTGGTCATTTCAGAGAGCATTCATGATCAAATAAAATGCAATGCCTTCTCTCGTGCTTGATCAACTTTCACCCGCTCGTTTTCTCCCACTCCTTTTCTCTACAATCAAAATAAAAATGATTTGGCCATTCCAAAATAGTGAATCGATATCCTTAAGCACAAGCAGCAATAACATCAACTATTTTGATCTGTGGGTACCCTAATGTTGGCAAGAGTTCTTTTATTAATAAGATTACTCTACAAGCTTGAAGAAGTGATATATTTTGGCAAATGAAGAGTGGAAAGATGATGATATTCCTGAGATCATGGATGGACACAATGTTGTAGACAGAATGGGAAGACATCTTTCTAGCCTGGTCCTGGATCCTTCGACAATTGGGGTAGGATCCAGACCCAGGCTAAAAAGATGTCTTCCTCTCTATTGTGGAATTAACCCTTCTTTGGCCTCCACTCATTCCTCTTCTCAAAAATGGTTATCTAGAAACTTTGGATACTGTTTCTCATCCATGCATGAAATGTGCTAGTGATCGTATAAAATTACTTGAGGCCTCCAGTATTGATGAGATGTACAAGTGTAAAATGTTTTTACAAGACTGGGATCAATTTGCGTAGTGTACATAAATGCAAGGTGGTGATTATTCTCAATGATCGACAGGTATAAGTCTTCCAGGCCTTACCTAGTAGCTAGGACTAAAGATAACATATCTCAAGAGACCATCATAGGTTGTCTCTTTCTTCAGTCTATATTATTGACAGAATGTTTTACCTTTCATTAGCTCATCAAATCTGAGTTGAAATAATTTAATAGAATATTTTCATGACAACGTATATTATTTAAGTTGATGTTGTACGAATTTATCTACTTCGCACACTTGTAGACTATGAGGATGGTGATAAAGAAGCATGGCCATGGGAGGAGATGCTTCTTTATTGCCATCCTCATAGTCTACAATTGCGCGAAGTAGATAAATTCATGCAACGTCAACATAAATAATATATGTTGTCATGAAAATATTCTATTAAATTCTTTCAAATCCCTGGATTTGATGAGCTAATGAAAGGTAAAACATTATGTCAATAATATAGACCAAAGAAAGAGACAACCTATAATGGTCTCTTGAGCTATGTTATCTTTAATGTGCATATCCTTCGATTTTTTGACACTTTATAATTCATTCCGATGGAAGTGCTATACATCTGATAGATACAATGTAGGAGAAAAATACTTTATGACAATTCTTGCGACAGTAATGCTATACGTTTGATAGGGAAACCTATCGGAGATATGCTACACTACCGTCGCTCTTCCGATAGTTAAAATGTCGTAGATATCAAATTTTTGATAGAATATTCTGACAGTAATGTTGTGTCACTGATGGGTTTATATGTCAAAATTTGGTGGCAGATCTATCACTATTCCAATAGTTCTAATGTCAAAAAGGATATCTTTTCGACAGTTAGTTCCAATAGCAATTATATATTTTCGATAGGTCTTTGTGTTAGAATTTTGATAGATGGACCGTAGGAAATGCCATAACAAAGTTGTTATCATGTACAATTTTTTGACATAAAGGGGTGTCGGTAAATCGAATGATGTCTCTTCTGTCGCAATTTCCAACATAAAAATTGTGACAGACCCATGTGTCAAAATTATGACAAATTAGCATTGCAAATCTGACAAATGGTCGTCAGAATTTGACCTCAAATGTACTAGTGCATTGTCATACTTTTAAATTCTGATTTCCTAAACTTGACATGATTTTAAAAGGACCATAATTAAATTGTGAGGTAACTCACACTTAAGGTTGTGATGTCCTCTGAAATCAATGACATTATTATTGATCATGTTAAGCACAACGGAGGTAATGTAAGCAAAGATATCAACATTTTCAAGAATAGCAATTGGGATTTCAAGAAGGTATTTGTAGAGTGTAGGGAGACTAAGGATTAGCAAAAAATTGAAGACTAGACATTGCTAAGATGGGTGGACAATTACAGAGACATGAACCAGTCATTCATGGTATTTTGCTAGCGGATGTTGAAGCAGTCCACAGATTCAATGCATGCGGCTGGCTTGGCTATTTTCTTCAGTTGACAAAGTTTAATGAGGAGATTGTAGTAGAGTTCATGGGCACTTTTGAAGAGGGACAAGAAACTGTGTGGGGTTTGATAGTTGTTGCTACTGAAGAGAGAATTGTAGAAGTTACAGGGTTACTAGTTGTTGGAGAACATTATCCAAATGAGCATGATGCTAGGTCATCTTGAGCTTAATTTTTGAGGCCAGGTGATCCTCTACTTGAAATTACTAAGCAGGGGTGCATGAGATTGTCTCTTCCATAACCGTTTCCATAACTGGCTACACACATTATCAAGTTTTTAACTTGTGAAGGAAAATTTTTAAACCTGCATGCCCATCATTTCAAATTACTTAGCTGTATCAAGCATAATCTTCAGGTCAATATTCCCAATTTTCTTTATAATATGTTAAGCATTAGTGCTGAGGAAATGCAAAAGGGTAATGCAAATACATAAGCCACCATGCCCTAATCAAGCTTTTGGTTGAAAAATCTCTTAGGGATGTTTCTCCCATGTCATGGGTAGAATTTGTTCAATTTAAAACTTTGCAACCCCAAGTAAATCATGTGGCCCAAGCTCTAGAATATGCAGAAGAATCTTTCGGCCCTACTAAAGAAGCAGCTATGAAAGAAAAAGAACTGGAATTACCCCCAGAAAACCAATCTCCTGAACCTACTCTAGAGAGTAATATACCCACTTCTTCCTCAAAAAAAGGAAAATAGAAAGTTGGAAAAGAAATCCCTAACTTAAAAGGTGAAATTTCAAACCCTGCAATTCAAATAAATAAAAGAAAATGGTCGAGTCCTGTAGCATCTACTCCTACAACACATAAGCCAAAAAGGTCTCACCAACCTAAAATTGCAGTGGTTGAAGAGGTAACTATGCGTAGAAGCCCTCTCATGCGAGGACAAGTGTCTCCACCTTCCCTTCAAAACCCAAATATTCCAACACCAAAACTTGCTAAAGAAACCTCTGTTGAATATATTCCTGATGACTCCCCTATGCAGGTAGAACCCCAACATATGGAGGAATCTCCTAATGACCAAGAACCTAGTAGTAGCATGCCACAAAATGATTAGGGAATGCCTGAGTTGAGCCTCGATGTAATGCAAGAGAGCATTCCTGTGAATGTTTAATCTACCCCTCCTCAACATCTTGTATATTCTAATGTATCAATTATACCCTACCGATCAATGTGGTTCACTGACTACTTTCAGCAGACTGCTAAAGAGAAGAAAAAGAAAGCTCAGATCCAAGAGTTCCCTTCATCAACAATTCAGTTTGTCATCTTTCACCTATACAACCATTTTATCTTTCAGAAGACATGGTGGAAGCAAGAAAGAAATCAAATACAAAGGGAGATGTTTGATAAGGATGAGGAAATTGAAGCTCTCAAGGAGAAACTAAAGAAATAAAAACAAAAAATGGACAAGGCCCTAAAACTAGCTGACCAGGTCATAGCTTGTAGACCGCCACTTAGGGTATATGCTATTTGCTTAAAGGAGCAATTTCTTTGTTGCAACTTATGATGACAATCAAGGATATTGATTGTGAATTTAAGTCAGCCCAAGAATTCTATGGTTTGTATTAGACTCTGCCACCATGGCAAAAAAATTTGTTATGTGAGCTCTATTTAGATAATTTTATTATCCCACATGAAACACAGTGGAATCCTTTGCTCTATATAGGGGATATTCACTTAAGGGCCTTGATGTCATGGATGCATAATAAGACAAATTATGACAGGTAGTTGAATATCTATAGGGATCTAGAAAAATCTGAACCCTTTCCATTAAGGGCTGAGTCACATAAGCCTGATGTCCTTTTGAGGGATAGGCTCAATTTGACCTATGGGAGACCAAAGCCTGAAATTAGGGAGAAAGTATTTGCATTAAGGGATAAGGTTTATAGAGACTATCAGACATTGCCCAATTTTATAGCCCAAAGATCTCTTTTAGGGGTAAGAAGCCGGTGGAACAAATTGCCAAAAGCTTTTAGGAAAGTAGAGCCACATAGCCCAATTAACTATGAAGCAGTTGTCCATAGAATGACTAAATACATGTAGTTGGGTCGATAGGCCAGAAGGGAATTATGGATACCCTTATCCTTCCAACCACCTACACTCCTTTGGCCCCTATATGACATCAATGCTACTAGATTGGATCATTTGGTTGAGGAGCACCAAGGAGATCACTTGGAACGCACAAGGGGGTTTTACTACACTTTCAGGAGTGGAAAGAAGGGGAAGATGACTGTCGGTGATTTCAGGACCATAGCCAGGAAATAAAATGCTTGAGGACAAGCATTCTATTAGTAGGTGGTAGATGATGAGTCCAATTATTGCCTCAATTTTGTTATAATCTTCATATTTTGTTGATTCTCTAACAAACATTTCCAAAACATTTATGACTTATACTTATGTGAACTTATGCTAAGTACAACTAAAGCCACAAAAACTATGGGTAGCTTGAGTGATATGTTTTTCTAACTATTATAAATATAATGCATTACTTCATATAGTTATTTCAAGCTGTGTTCTAACATTTAAGTAGGAGTTGAAAATGTTGACTTGCATATGTGTACTGAATGTTACTAACCTTTCAGGTAAACAAGGAGTAGTGTGAAGAGTGGCACAACTACATTAAAGAAGGAGCGTTAGAAGACCAACCATGGTGGGAGAATTTAGCATGGTTCCGATGGATATGCTACACTTAGAAAGGAGCTATTGTTCCAGAGAATATAGGGAATCAGTCCTGCTATATTTCCTCAAAACTGTTATTCTGTTGTCAATAGTAATTGTATTATGTTGTGGTTGTTTTATCTCCTCCATATTATGTTATGTTTTCAATAAGCATCAATCCTTGATATAAAGGGATTTTGACTGATTTAGTAGGTAATGAGAAAAGATAGAATTATGTATTCAGCATAGTGGAAGTTTCGCTATTTTGTTCTTCATGAGTTAGTCAACTGTTATGTAACCAGTTAAGAAGGATTTAATGGAAGAGTGATTTTGGATTATTTCTTGTGTTGAGTAGTTAGCAGAAGCCAACCAAGGGGGCCCACTTGGGAGGTGGATTAGATTAAGTTAGAATAGATTTGCTTCTTGTACTTTTCATGTTTTCAAATAGAGTTACTATTTTACTCCTGTAGCATTTCCACTATGGTCGTTCTTGCAACATTTTCAGAGATGGGTATAGTGAATGTTTTGAGTTGTTAGATAGGCTTAGATTCATTTCATAAGTTTTCTGCAGTAATTCCATTCAATAGTCAAGTGTGTTTACTTTCCTGCAGCAATAGCATAGATTCTTTTCATGCATTTTATCTTCTTGCAACATAGGTGTTATGACTGCTAAAGGAACTTAGTGCACAAACTGTGTTGTCCCATTTCAAGTGTACGTCCCTAGGTTTACAATCTAAATGCATTTCATGATGGGAATAGCTAATCCTTAGCATAGATATATTACCCCTAAGAGAGACAATGGCATGATTATCTTTACCTATTGTGAGACTATTCAGTTTCCATGTTAAATCATTATGTTATGTGTTATTTGTTATGAGTGTTTTGCTATCATACTTTACATACTGCATAGTTGATTTAATCGGTAATCACAGTTTGGATAATTACTGGTATTCGGTAAAGTGAACAGACTGATTGATATTTTATATTACCGAGCTGCATAAATTGTTGAATTTTTTTTGTAAAGTACATCTGGGAGTTTGGGACTATAGGATAACTAATTTAATTGATTCACCCCCCCCCCCCCCCCCACTCTCAGTTATTCTAATAATTGGTATCAGAGCTTATTGGTTTCTTGGAGGAAATTTTTAAGGACTTGAGAAGAAAGATCACAAGATGTATAAGAGGGAAGTGCCTAAGCTGAACAAAGATAAATTCTCCACATGGAAAAGAAGGATGAGGCTTCACATATCCAAAATTGGAGAATCTGCGATACATCTACTAGACAATGGCTACTTACAACTAAATGTTGGACCTTTGACACTTGATCAGTTGAGAGACAAACATGAACATAATATTACTCTGATAGAGATTGTTGTTGCTCTATCTGATGCTGAGTTTGAAGATGTCAAGGATTGCACTACAATGAAGAAAATATGGGATAAACTTGCACTAGTTTATGGTGGTGATGTGAATGTAATGCGAGCTAGAGCTGAAAGCTTGAGAGGCATATTTGATGACATGAAGATGAAGGAAGGTGAGAACATCACACAATACTCTAACCAAATCAAAGAGGTATTCAATGCTATCCGAGGAGTAGGGGGTATTATTTCTGAAGACACTGTGGTAAGGAAGATACTGATTTCCTATCTATGCAATCATAATATCTACAAATCATGAAATGAGGTCTGCACCTAATAACACTCTTAATCTTGATAGTCTGATTGGAAAGTTAACTATGTTTGAGCTGAATAATTATGACAATAGTGTTGTACCGATTGTTGAGTCTTCTTTTATGTCATCTCTAAAGATTGGTAAATTTAGCAGTAAGCATAATATAAAGAATGAAAGTGACAGTGACATTGAAGATGAGCTTGATGAGCTTGAAGCACTTATGGCCTGAAGACTTAAAAAAGGTAAAGTAAGGTATAAGGGAAAGTTACCTTTGGCTTGTTTTAATTGTAAAGAGATTGGCTATATTGATGCTAGATGTCCTAATAAGAAAGAGGAAGATAAAGACAATGACTGATCTGGTGATGGAAATTTTGGCAGAAGGAATAACAAATTTGAAATCTGAGTTTATACAGATGTAGATTGGGTTGGAAACATTGATGACCGAAAGAACACAACTGGTGGAGCATTCTTTTTAGGAGAAAGGCTTGTGACTTGAATAAGCAAGAAATAAGCATGCATTTCTCAGTCTACTGTTGAAGCTTAGTATGTTGTTACTGCTGAAAATTGTTCAAATATTGATTGGATAAAACAAGTGTTGGAAGGAATGAATGAGGTAATCACTGACTCAGTGATTATATATCGTGACAACACTAGTGCTATAAATATTTCCAAGAATCTTGTGATGAATTGAAAAAAAAAGCATATATATATTAAGTATCACTACTTAAGGGAAAAAGTTCAAGAGAAGCAGGTGAAACTGGAATTTGTAACATCTAAAGAACAACTTGCTGATATTTTTACCAAGCCCTTACCGAAGGACACATTTGAGTATTTGAGGACTGGACTAGGGGTTTTTCCCCTGTCTATCGGTCACTAAGGTGATGAGGAGGTTGCATCAACCTATACTTTATCAGAAAATCATTCATGTTGATGCACATACCTCACACTTTAGGTTTTCTAAGGTTGTGAAAGATTGTAGAAGCTGGAACATAAAATTGTTTATCAGTACATGTAGGTACTTGATCTGGACTGAACAACAGAGGATAATTTGGTTGTTGAAGAGTTGTTTATTTTCTTTGGCATTGTTGTCAAAGGGAGAGAGACTGTATATGAAACATCAGTTAGTAAGAACACAAAAAGGGAGAGGAACTTCATAAATATCTGTTGCTGAGAACATATATGGGAGAAACAATCAAAGAACTGAAAAGATCAAATTTGCAGGGAGAGTCTGCATGGAATGTTGTTTTGTTTTGTAGTGATTAAACATATTAAATATCAAGCTAGGGAGAGCTTACTGAGCTACAAAATTTACCTACATAGTTTTAGAATACATGTTTGTTATGTGTATGGCATATTTCATATTGTTTGTCTTGCCATCAATACCAAAGGGAGAGATTGATTATCTACAACTAATTGAATATCTAGATGAACTAAAGGAACAATGATTAGAGATCACCGAGATACTTAAGTGATATGTAAGATGATTAAATCAGTCAATATGTTGTCATTGATATCAACTAGTTTTGACAATACTTATCATGATAGTTACAAACATCTGAACATCTATAGAAGGGAGAAAAGATGAAGAACTGAGATATCTACATAAGGAAAAGATGGATATGATAGATAAGGATAAGGTAAACATCGGGTAACTTATTGAAGAGTCTATGACTTTATATTGTTGACTTGAGCATGTTACATTAATCTATTATGAAGAAGAGAATTGATTTGAACAAGTTAATGTGGTCGGTAATTGAAAACTTTTGTATACACCGAGCCAGTGCAGTGTATACCGAGTGACAATAATAATTGTGTTAGTTATCACAGACACATTTCAGTATTAACTGAGTATGGATGAAAACATTAAATGCTAAGAACAACCGACTGAAATTGATGAGCTAGATATTGTTATGATTTTGAGGTAAAGGATGAAGTTAGTTATAAGATCCACGACTGACATAATTCAAATATGATCTAAAGGATGAGATTGAAATGTGTTAAGGACACATCTATTGAAGAAGGTTTAAGCGGAAAAATGGATGAAGGAGATTAAGAGGCAAAATTTGATGACTGATATGAAAACAAATTACTTGTCTATTTAAGAGACATAAGTTTCATTGTTGAAACATGTTGACTAAAAGGAGATTGCAGAGATTTCACGTGAAGATTTTATTCATGCATTCTTGATCAAACTAGTTACAGAAAGAACCGAGCTGTAGACATTACCGAATGTCAGAGAACTATTTACCGAGTGAAGTAAGTTGAGAAATATTGAGGAAGTGAATTAATTAATGATCATATGAGTTTTATGAGCATAGCATAGATCTAAATATTTGCAATTGAGTTGTATTTGAATCAGATCAGAACTGTATCAGTTTAACCATTGATTCAGAAAAATATCTTAACTGAGTGGACTTAACAGTCTTTTTGTATTACCCTATGACATTTAATGAATGTAAATTGTTATCTAGTTGACCCCATAGTGAATGCTGGTCAAGAGTTAACTATTAGTGATAAATCCTCTAACCAGGTCACACCTAACAGTGTGCATTGTAACCTTTAATAGGGTTGGCTCCTAACCAAGCTCACTTCAGAAGAGTGAATTATTTTGGGTTACCGGTCCAAGGTGGTTTTTCCCTTAGCAGGGTTTCCACGTTAAATCATTGTGTTATGTGTTATGATTGTTTTGCTATTATAATTTACATACTGCATAGTTGATTTAATTGGTAATCACAATTTGGATAATTACTGGTATTTGGTAAAGTGAACAGACAGGTTGAAATTTTATGTTACCGAGCTGCATAAATTGTTGAAATTGTTTTGTAAAGTACATCTAGGAGTTTGGGACTGTAGGATAATTGATTTAACTAATTAACCCCCCTCTCAGTTATTCTAACAACTCCTTCCAGATCATCCTCACAAGACTTAAAAGGGTGCTTCTTAAATTTGTATCTTGGCCTATAAACTACATCATAGATCATAGGTGCATCTATAGCTTCTTGAAAGAGTATATGATCTCAATACCTTTAATACGCCAAATTCTAGAACTTCTACTTCAATCAATCACACAATGTTGTTGCTAGATGGTTATAGTTCTTCTTAACCCTAATCTCCTTGGTCATTGATTGTCAAATGGTGAGGAAATTATATGTTTTAAGGTCTTTTATCCATCACTGGTTGAGTAAGTACATTTATCACAGTTAACTCAACTTCGCACACTGTCCAGTCAAACATAAATCTTGCAATCATAGGATATGAATCTCTAAGTGTTGTGATCATAGATATAGACTCCATAATATCTGTATACACCATATCTAAGCTCACATGAGCTTATTGCACATAATCAAGGGCTAGACATAATCTATTATCTACATCCAATGCTCCCCCTAAGGCCATCTGACCTTCTAGGTTGATGTAGTAATGTCAACATCATGCAAAGACATAGTAGCATCTATTGTGTCTCCCTAAACCAATTCCTTATTGAAATATTTTACTTTTCATATCTTCTCATCGTCTTCATTTGTTGGTTTCTTGAAATGATTCTTGAATTCCTCCATGTATTCACCAAGACTTTTACCACTATCACCAATATTCTTCTTTATAACCATAGGTGGTGGTCCTCTTCTATTTTTTATTTGATTATACCTATAAAACTTTGCTATGTGTCCTAAGTTATTACATTTGAAACATGTAGGTGGTCTTCTATCTTGATTAACTTGCAACTTGCAATACCTTGCAATATGCCCAAAGTTATTGCATTTGTAGCATGTGGTCTTCGCTACTTATTCTTCTCTGATGTAATCTTGTAGGTTCCTTGATTGATCAGGCTTCCTACATTCTTCTCTCTTGTGTCCATATGCATAACAGTTATAACAATAACCAATAAAGGGTTTAAAAGTGCCTTTACCTCTACAATCTCTTTTCACATGTCCAACTTTGTTGCATACAAAGCATCTACCTCTGAAATGTATGGTCTGGACTTTAGGTTCTTCAAGAGTGGATCTATCTTTAGTCTTCACTTCATGTGATTCTTCATGAGTCTTAGAACATTCTCCTTCATTGTATCCAATTCCAGTCATGTCTCCTTTAGGTTTCTGTCTCTCTCTTTGTTCATCAATTTTATCATTGCTTATGTGTAACTTTTCAATGTGCAATTTGGATTGAGTGAGTTTAGCTTTTATGATCTGATTCTATTTCTCCAATTCTAGGCATTTGTCCTTTTAGTGATCAAGTTCTATCTGCATCTCTCCTATCTGTATGTTTGTTTCTTTCAGAGTCTCTTCAACTTTGTATCTTGTATCCTTTTCATGTTGAATCTCTTTAATCATCAGAAGATTAATTTATTCTTTTTCTTTCTCTAGATTCTTTACTTGGTTTGATGTATCATTGTCTGAATCTTCTTTGATCTTATCTATAAGGTCTTGCCTCTGACTGCTTGAAAGTTCAAGCTGATCTTTTAGTTTCTTGATGAAACCTTCTGCTCTTCTTAACTTGAATTTCAATTCACCATTCTCAGCATTTTCTTTGTCCACATCATCAAGTGCTACTTCAAAGTTCTCTTGCAAACTTTCTGAATCCATTCTGATCTCCCTTAGGCTGTTAGGCTTTCTCTCCAAGGGCCAATAACTCTGATACCAATTGTTAGGATTAAGTAATACTGAGAGGGGGTGTGAATCAGTATTACAACACTTTAAATTAAACTTAAACCAATTGCAAATAAAACATATGAGTGCTGAAATGAAAATAACATAAACACATAACGCATAACTCATAACACCATTAGTTTTTTTGAGGAAACCCTGGCCAAGGGAAAACCCCGGTGGGGATGGTACCCACAACTATGCACAAAAATATAGAATCCCTATTAGGAGATCTAGCCATGTTAGGAGCTGAGTATTACATAGTACATTTCCTTGTTAGAGGAATAGAAACCTTGTTAAGGGTATAAAAAAAACCTCATTAAAGGTTTGGTGAGCTTATAGCTCTTACAATCAAAATTATGTTACAAAAGTGTTCTTCAATAATGAACAATACAAGCATTTTCTATGCTTTGATAGTTCCAATTATGATTCACAATATCCTATGTCAATTATTGATCTCGCATATATCTTCCTTTCCACCTCCGCCAATTTATTTAGAGATTCAGCGAACAAAGCGTTCACTGAATCGCTAAGTCATTTGGAGCACTGCCAAATCATTTCGTGAATGAGCGAACATGTGAAACTCATTGGGACCACCAAATACTCTATCAAACCTAGGCCCAGACTTGCCACTTGGCAATCTTTCATTCACTCCGGCCGCTTTGTAGGCACACACCTCTGCAAATCCCTCTAACACAGACCCCACTCAAACAAGATTTTGATCTAACAGCTGGCACAAGATCTCAAAGCCCCAGAATATTCCTTATGCTCACACACCCACCATTAGATTTCTTTTAACTGGAACCCCTTCTGACACACCAGACCCACTATAAATCTTTGTCAGCACCACGTAGACCAATTATATTTGAGCAAGTCAGCATACCTGATAGAGGGACCCACGATCTACAGAAAGAACATCGGATGGTTGTCGCTAAATCACTGACTTAAAAAGTGTGCATCTTATCCCAACAGCGTAGCAACAACCATAAGATCCTACTGTGCTTTAACCTTCTGAAAGGATCAGGACCCACTGACATGTTCCAGTTCATCACCATGTGGACCAATCAGATGTGAGCACGTCAAAAAGAAAGGACCCACCGAACGAAGCTCTGATGACAAATCAAGATCGACGGTCGCAGCAAGATCTGATGCTCTAACACAAACCTATGAGAGCACATGCCAGCCATAGATCCTGCTAACTGGGACCCTTGGTTATCTGAGACCGCCAAAATATTTAAGCAACCATGCAACTGAAAGGAAGCTAACCACCCACTGAATCACTGACTGTTATGGACTTGACTGCCGAACTCTGGGCTATTATGTGAACAAGGCATTCACAGAATCATTGAATAAAAGATAACATCACCGAAGAACTTGGTGGTCACGCGACTAAAGAGAAGCTAACGTTCACCAAGTCACAGGATATTTTGCGGTGACCGGGAAACAATCAGCGATTATGAGAATCGTTGTATTCGCTAAGTCACGAGAAGAAAAGACAACTGCCGTAAAGAAAAGGAGAACTGGTGACTGGGCCAAAAGATTAAAGCGCACATGTTGAAAAGAGGACTTAAGTGGCCGAGATAAAGTAACTACGAATTAGAACAAAGGCTTAGGGTTTGCAAGGCCTTTTTGGAATTTTTTGGATATAACGGCTACTTTTTTTAAACTTTTCAACTGCAGACCAGGGAGATAACAAATTTGCAGAGGCTAGAGAACATGGAATAAATTTGTGAAAATTTTAGGGATGGTAGACAAGATAAAAATAGAGGCCTGAGCATGGATTTTGGCCAAATTTGCAGAATAGGAAATTTAGGGCAACATTTTGGTGATTTCTGCTAGATGTCAACCTGCTAGACATGGAAAACCAGTGGCCTTGACATATCCATTAGGCATGGGGTCATTCTGAACACAAAACTCAAAATTCTCTCAGAGAGGCAGAACTAGAACTGTGCTCAAAGCACTTCTTAGAAAATAAGGAACTAACTAGAAAGCAGGAAGAAAGCAGGAAAGCATTTTTACAAAATTTACAGAGAGTGACTAACCTCAAAATAGGGTTTCAGGTGGAAACCATTCATTGAAATAGGTAAGGGGACTCCCTCCATATTTGATAGTTGAAAAGCATTGGAGCCCCTGCATTCTGTTATAACAAATGGTCCACCCCAAAATGAATCAAACTTTGTATGTCTGCCAGGTCTGGATCTGAACTCATCCCATTTGAGAACTACATCTCCAACTTTGAAGTCTCTGACTCTGGCTCTTCTATCAAAGTTCTTCTTTGTCTGAACCTGATGGAACTCCATGTCTTGCATTGACTTTCCTCTGAGTTCTTCTAATTCCATCAATTGAGCATATCTGATCTGTAAGGGATCCTCTTCATCAAACAGGGCATATTGAGTAGCTAAGTCCAAAGCTGGTAATTCTGTTGAAATGGACAACTTAGCCTCCTTGCCTACACTAACATGTAAGGAGAATTACTAATGATTTTCTTTGGGGTAATCTTGTCTAACCACAAGGCAGATTTGAGCTTTGTATGCCAATCTCTCTAATTGTCTTGAAGAGTCTTCTTGATTATCCTAATCAAGTTCTTATTGGTAGATTCTACCAAGCCATTGCCTTGAGGGTAATAATTTGAACTGGTATTCAGATAGATGCCATTCTTGACTGCCCACTTTGAGACTTTGAGGCCTATGAATGCCAATGCATTATCTAAAATTATGGAATCAGGAGTGCCAAACATATGAACTATGTCATCATAAAAACTCAATACAACACTCTCATTTGCTTCCTTTAAAGTAATTGCCTTTGTCCATCTAGTGAAATAATTTGTTGCAGTGATTATCCACTTATGTCCTGCACTAGATGGAGGATTAATCATTCCAATAAAATCTATACCCCACTTCATGAAGGGCTGCTCTATTCTGACTGGCTGTAGGGGCAAGGCTGCAAGCCTCTCTTTTCCTAAAAACATGGCACACTTGATGCATTTCCTGACATAATCATGACTATCCTTAAAGATAGATGGCCAATAGTATCCAGCCCTCATGATCTTAAAAGCAGTAGTCCTAGGAGAAAAGTGACCTCCAGAAGGTCCATCATGAAACTCAAATAGGACATCAGCTGCCTTTTCTGAATCTATGCATCTCAAAAGGACACCATTGTGATCCTTTCTGAAAAGAACATCATCAATCAACACAAAAGGAATAGATTGTAACCTATAATACCTTCTTTGTGCTGAATCCAAACCTGCAGGACATTGTCATGTCTTCAAGTAGTTGATCATATTAGGCAACCAGCTTGTTGCCTTATCTTGTTCTTCTGTAGAATGCACCACCAAAGATGCATCCACTTGCTCTAATTTCTTTGAACTTTCATCTTCTACCAAATGCTCACAAAGACCTCTTCCTCTAACCAACTTGGTAGTTTGAATATCAATGTCATATTCCATCACCTTAGTGATCCAACCAGCTCGTTTCTCATTTAGGTCTTTGGAGAGCAAAAAATCTTTGACACTTGGATGAGTAAATTTTAAATGTACCTTTCTATGGGTCAATAGATATCTAAAATTTTTGAGGCTCTTTACCACAAAAAGCACATGTCTTTCTACAAAAGAGTATCTTTGTTCATACTCTTCTAAACCTTTGCTAAAGAAAGCAATGGGCTGCTCCAATCCATCTGCATTTTCTTGAGTCAGCATTGCAGATATGGCATCATGACCTCCATAAGCATAAAGGATGAAATCCTTATTGAAATTTGGGTTTAAGAGGGCAAGAGCTTCTGTTAGGGCCTCTTTGATAGCTTGGAAATTGACTTTCCCTTCTTTGGTCCAACTAAAAGTTGAACTCCTTTTTAGCATGGCTGTCAAGGGCTTTAGTAAATCTGCAATGTTAGGCAAGAACCTCCTAACAAAATTAATCTTTCCTATGAAAGATTGGAGACTTTTCTTGTGATGTGGTAGGGGTAGCTCTAGGATAGCTACAATTCTCTTAGGATCCACTGTAATTCCTTCTTTGGATACTACATATCCTAACAATTTTCCTTCATGAACTGCAAACACACATTTCTTGGGATTAAGATATATCCCAAATTCTCTACACCTTTAAAAAATCTTCCTCAAATGTTTGATATGGTCTACTGCATGTTTTGAATAGACAGTTATGTCATCCAAGTAGACCAACACAAATTTGTACATTAGGCTCTTAAAGGCCATATCCATTGCCTTTTGAAATGTAGCTCCTGCATTTGACAAACCAAAGGGCATCTTTTGATAAGCCATGGTTCCCCACTTGGTTGTAAATGCAGTCTTATATTGATCCTCTTCATTTACCAGGATCTAATTGTATCCTAAATAGCCATCCAATAATGAAAATCTCTTGGATCTAGAGACACATTGTAAGATTTATTCCATAGAGGGTAGTGGATGGCGGTCCTTTAATGAGGCCCTATTAAGATCCCTGAAGTCAACACATAACCTCAGTTCCCCATTCTTCTTCCTGACAAGAACAAGGTTGGAAACCCAACTAGTATGCTTAATGGGGTAGATGATACCACTTTTTATCAATTTGAGCACTTATTTTTGCATAAGTGGCTCAAGCTTAGGATTAACAGGCCTTTGCTTTTGCCTCACTGGTTTGGCATTAGGTTCTAATTCAATAGTGTGCTGAGCAAGGGCTGGATCAAAACCTTTGAGATCCTCATATTGCCATGCAAAAATATCACTGAATTCTTTGAATAATTGAGTGTAAGCTTGCTTTTCCAATTCAGTGTTCACTTTTCAAAATTGTAGGCTCTTACCTAGTTCCAACTCTAATTCAACACAATGTTCTTGTTGAACTACCAGGCCAGCTTTGTTTTTCTTGACTTCATCATCCTTGTTGAAGATAGTCTCTAAAGTAACAAGACCTCTAGGCATCTTATTAGACTTGAGTTGTATCACTTGATCACCATAGTTTTGTGATAGCCTATCTTGATTATGTTCAGAAAAAACATCTTCTTCAAACAAGAACTACAAAATTTGTTCATCATTGTCAAACACCTGCCAATTGACATCATTATCAGGAATAGAGGGTCTGACAATCACTTTGATATGTTTTTGATCCACTTCTTTTGAAATGCTATTTGGGATGTCATATTGGGATCCAACAACAACTAATCTATCTGCATTTTGATTTAACTTTCTAGGGATAGCAACAATATTGAAAGCATGAAAATCTCCAATTACATCCCAAACTCTATGTTTGTATGCTTTCATGGCGTCATTCTTGGTTGCACTTATCCCTCTCACTTGGCTGACAACTAACTCACTATCACCATAAACTTTTAGGACCTTAAGCCCTCCTTTTCTAGCCCATTTTAGTTCATTGACTAGACTTTCATACTCCCCAATGTTGCTAGTGCAAGAGAAACTGAATCTAAAGGTAGTATAATACCTTTCTCCTTTTAGGGACACTAGCATAGCACCACCACCATAACCATGTCTACTTCTAGCCCCATCAAAAAATAGTTCCCAAACCCGATTGCTCTGATCTTCTGAATCAATATCCTCTTTGAGAAGGCTTGGCTCTATGACTCCACTTTCTTGTATTAAATAACTTCCCAAACCAAAATCCCAAACAAGATTTTCTTGGACCTCTGAAGCTCTTTCATCTAGAAAAATATAAGGGATACTTTCTATCTTTGTGCTTGCTTCATTAATGGTTTGGAAGTCACTGCTATCAAATATAGGGCAGTTCACATTGATGGTGTTGGATACATATGGTTCTATATGGTGTGCTGCTAATGGTTCTGACTTAATGGTGACCTTGGTCCCATACCTTGTATGAAATAACATGTGAGACCAATCAGAAGATAGGTAGCCTCCTATCTTAGCTGTAAACTCCCTTAAAAGACATATAGAAAATAATGCAGGGAGGTATATATATATATATATATATATATATATATATATATATATATATATATATATATATATATATATATATATATCAAGGAGGATGGAAAAATTAGGACTAGCATGAAGGATTAGACTGGTATCCTTGGCCACACCTATAGTACTGACTGAGGATCCATCAAGCTGGGTAACCTTCTTTTGGAAGGGTTCATATTTTAGTCCTAACTAGTCAGCTACTTTCTTGGGCATTACAGTGCTAGTAGCTCCACTATCTACCATACAATTATGTACTAAAGATTTTCCAATGATTAAAGATACATAAAAGGGAGATAGCTTTGAGTTCCTACCTTGTGTGACATTAGCCTTGGAGTTGCTACTTGGAGCCTCCTTTCTTGATCAGTGTTGACCAACACTGGCTTTGCAGCTTCTTTTGTAGGTTGAGGAGTTGCTACCTCTGTCATGGCCTTCTTCAAAATTTCAGGCTATCCTGGAAGAGCCAAAGAGTCCCACATGGACATGGTGACATTCACCTTCTTCATGTTGTCTACAATATTAAATGGTGTCATAGTGTATACTCTTTGTTGTGTCTTTGGCATGATGGGCTCTACCTCTTTGGAATGCTGGCCCTCTTTGCTTGCAGTGACAGGAGTCTCCTTAGGTGTGATGGGAGTAGCTTTTTGTACTGGCTCTGTAGATGTAGTAGCTTTGGCATTGGAATCTTCTCTCTCCATGTCTTGAGCTCTTCTTTTCACTCTTGTAAAGGCAACAAAAGCAACCTCATCATTGACTCCATTGAAGTCTGGTTGTTCCCAATTGAAAAGAGCAGTCTCAACCTCCTGTGATTCTTGTTGAGGAACTGACCCACTGGATGAAACCTCTGATTGAGCTTGTGAGACATTTTGAACCATTAGAGCTTGTTTCATTCATCCATTTGAACATGTAGCCTGATTATGAGGTTGATTACAAGGAAAACACCATTCATTATCCATAGCCATATTGTTTTGACTAGGAACCATATCCCTCACTGGATTAGTAGAATTTAGAGGTGCAGGGTTATATGGTTGAAATGGTCTCTGATTAAAACTTTGTCTTTGTCCTTGATAGCCTCCTTGGTATGGTGGCCTATTTTGTTGATAGGGTTGTCCTTGATTTTGATATTGCTGACTAGGACCTTGGCCTTGTGTCTGAAATGGTGATCTGATTCCTTGACATTGCTTCTTCAAATTTGTGACCTCTTTAGTCAAGGTTTGTAACAAGTTTGTCATTTCTTGTTGACTGCTTTGCTAGCTATTCTTTATCTCTTGTAACTCTTGAGAGAAGCTTGTTGTTAACTCTTGGCCACTAGTACTAGCTTGGGGTGCCAATATGGTGGGAATGGGGGTAAATGGGGGTACTTGGGCAAGTGCAATGGGTTGAAGGCTAGGAAAAATGGGCATTGGAGGCCTTCTAGCAATCATGCCTACTTGGATTAAATAATTTTCAGCCCTGACAACTATGTCAAAAGCTTGGGGTAGAGAAGTACCACCCATAGACTAGATCATGACATAAATTTGACCATTCAGTCTTTGTAAATAGTATAGGAAGGCGTGGTTAGCTGATGGTCTCACTAAGACTGGAATTCTATTCCATGTTTTAAGGAATCTACTATTGTAATATGTCATTTGTTCTTGAGGGTCTCTCTTAATAGTTGTTAACTGCTCAACTAGAGACAAATTATCTGATTTATCCTCAAAATTTTTACTTAATGCATCCCCTAACTCATCCCAAGAAGTAAGAGAACCAACAGTTAGAGTTCTAAACCATTCTAGAGCCTTACCTTTTAAAGAGGCTGCTAATAACTTTATGGTCACATCCTCTTGAGTAATGTTGTGTATGTTGCATACGGTGGTCACATCTCTTATGTGCTCGAAAGCAGTTGTCTGTCATTCACCTGTGAAATCAAGTATACTCTTAAGTGCCACCAAAGGCACATCATGATTTTGAGAAAAGGCCAACGAGCTACCTTGGTTGAATGGTGCAAAAGCAAACTATCTTGCCATTGTAGGTGCTGGAATCTGAAGATTGACAACTATATGAGCTGTACTTGCTGCTGGATTGGAATCTTCTTCTAGATCTCTGGTTAGAGATCTACCTCTTCTTCGGGAATGAAAGGGAAAAGGTCTCCCTTCTGAGGTATCAAGAGGTGTTGATTGAACTCTCCTTGCAGGGGATGTTCTTTGAGTTGACCTGTCTTTATGACTTCTCTTTGAGGGAAACTCTAAAAATTGGGTAGGCTTGGAGCTTCTAGTCTCAATCTTTCTCATAAAACTTTGAACAAGGTAGCCTGGATCTTTGAAATCAGTGGAGTCGCCAGATATACTTGATATAATAACTTCTAAAAGCCTGCACTATGCAATCTACATATCAGAGATAACATATCTTTGAACTTGAATAACTTCTAGTCCCACCGGGCATGCCAGAAATGTTATACACTAAGTTTGCACCTTTGTCTCAAGCTCTCTTGGTCTTGATAACTCGGTATAACATGGGAATCATCTCTAGGTTGTTGGACCTTTGCTAACTGAGATGAGACCTCTAGGTTCTAGGCTGGTTCCTCTTGGATAATCACCCTAATTTGCTTTTAGACATGAAAGTAAAACTTTTGGAGAGAAAGGGATAGAAGGAATGCTTGTAAGGGAAATGACTTGAAAGCAAACTACCTACTAGGTGATGCACCGAAACTAGGGTTTGGATCTCAGTATGTAGGGATGAAATCAATGAAAAGCTCGGGTCTAGTAGGTCACAACTTACTGAATAGGCTTGCATAAATTTTTCATAAGAGGGCCTGAGAATAATGCACAACTTATGACCTGCAAATAGACATTCACTTCTACAACTCGGTGTAGGATTGAGACAAGACTGTTAAGGGGGCTGAGGTATACCCACAAGAACATCTAAATCAGATCAAACATAGTAACACACAAAATTGTAGAAAGAAAGAGGGATCAGGAACCCTAAAATAACATTGAGAACATGTACATACTTTAATCTAATAAGAGATAATCCAAACAAGGAAGCATAGGGACATGAATTATTGTCACAAAATACCTCTGCAATATTTGAATCATCAATGGGAGAAATACAACTATATGAGCCAGAGGGTAGAAATGATACCACAGATGGCCTTTAAGAAAAGGTGAATTTTCTTCTACAAATTATCCAACTCTTGAGCACTAAAGGCTCCAAAACAATATATACACACCCTTACATGCAGGCAATAATCAAAACCTAACTAGGGTTACAAGATTTTACATAAAATATTCAAACCCTAAGTCTGTCATCTCTGATCATAAATGTATCTCCTGCAAATATCTCAACCGATCAGATATTCATCTTTGTGTGTCCATTTTGTACTAATCCCTTCTGCAGACACAACAACCTCGATCCATCTACCCACCTGCAACTCCACTAAGCCATGAAGGCTTCAAATCCGATCCTGGTATGATACCTGGGTTTAAAATGATTAACCCTGCAAAAGGTGGCGCCAAGCTCATTAAAGCTTCAACAAGACGTGGTACCCTGTGAAATCTATGGTGCTGACAATCAGATTGTCTACTTATCATCTTCTCAACCATCCCTATCCTAAGGAATTTAATTCCAACTACCCATTTGTCATGCATGGCTGCAAAATGCAAACCCTAGCAAATCCTTCGCAGAGAAATATTTAAATTTGAATATCAACAGTTAGCCTAGTCATTTTAAAACGTAGCCGTTGATGCGAAATCTTCCTGATAGATGAACAGCTTGGATTAACCTGGCAACAATTTATAAAACCCTTTGAACGGTCAAAAATCCATCTCGGCATGTTTGGACCAATGAGAATCGAGCTTTTTTGCACGTCAGCATATTTGGACCCACCTCTAGCCTTTCTCTTTTTTAAGTCGTTCAGCAACTATGGGACTAAAGACTTCTTCTAAGTCATAGAATCCTTTCCACCTTTGCCAATTTATTTAGAGATTCAGCGAACAAAGCGTTCACTGAATCGCTAAGTCATTTGGAGCACCGCCAAATCATTTCATGAATGAGCGAACATGTGAAACTCATTGGGACCACCAAATACTCTATCAAACCTGGGCCCAAACTTGCCACTTGGCAATCTTTCATTCACTTCAGCCACTTTGTAGGCACACACCTCCGCAAATCCCTCTGACATGGACCCCACTCAAACAAGATTCTGATCTAACGGCTGGCGCAAGATCTCAAAGCCCCAGAATATTCCTTACGCTCACATGCCCACCGTTAGATTTCTTTTAACCAAAACCCCTTCTGACACACCGGACCCACTGGAAACCTTTGTCAGCGCCACGTGGACCAATTATATTTGAGCAAGTTAGCATACCTGACAGACGGACCCACAATCTGCAGAAAGAACATCAGATGGTTGTCGCTAAATCGCTGACTTAAAAAGTGTGCATCTTATCCCAGCAGCGTAGCGACAACCACAAGATCCTACTGTGCTTTAACCTTTCGAAAGGATCAAGACCCACTGACATGTTCTAGTTCATCACCATGTGGACCAATCAGATGTGAGCACGTCAGAAAGAAAGGACCCACCGAACGAAGCTCTAATGACAAATCAAGATCGACGGTCGGCGCAAGATCTGATGCTCTGACACAAACCTATGAGAACACACGCTAGCCGTAGATCCTGCTAACTGGGACCCTCAATTATCTGAGACCGCTAAAATATTTAAGTGACCACATGACTGAAAGGAAGCTAACCGCCCACCGAATCGCTAATTGTTATGGACTTGACCGCCGAACTCTGGGCTATTACGCAAACAAGGTGTTCGCAGAATCACTGAATAAAAGATAACACCACTAGAGAACTTGGCGGTCACGCGACTAAAGAGAAGCTAATGTTCGCCAGGTCACAGGATATTTTGTGGTGACTGGGAAACAATCAGCGATTATGAGAATCATTGTATTCGCTAAGTCGCGAGAAGAAAAGACAACCGCTGGAAAGAAAAGGAGAACTGGCGACTGGGCCAAAATATTATAGCGCACATGCCAAAAAGAGGACTTAAGTGGCTAAGATAAAGTAACTATGAATTATAACAAAGGCTTAGGGTTTATAGGGCCTTTTTGGAATTTTTTGGATATAACGGCTACTTTTTTCATACTTTTCAACTGTAGACCAGGGAGATAACGAATTTACAGAGGCCAAATAACATGGAATAAATTCATGAAAATTTCAAGGATGGTAGACAAGATAAAAACAGAGGCCTGGGCATGGATTTTGGCCAAATTTGCAGAATAGGAAATTTAGGGCAACAAGAACAATGTTTACATTTGGGTGCTGGAGGAAAATAAATGTTTTTGGAGAAACTAGAGGAAGAGAGAGCTGCCAGAATGGCTCTGGAAAAGAGGGTTGAGAAGATGAACATGGAGAATTGTTAGCTTGTGGTGACTGATCAGGAAAGTACTATATAATATGGCTTAGGTTTAGGGATTTCATTATGTATGATTTTAGTACTTGCGGTGGAATTGAGTTGTAAGGGATTACAGATTGTAATCAGGTTGTAATCACTGGATAATAAAATATTGGACTCGTTGTTGGTAGACGTAGCCTAGGGATTGGGTGAACCACATTAAATCTTTATGTCTTGTGTTCTCTTCTATGTGGTTTATTATTTTCTGATATTGGTTATATTTGCATGAATTGTTATTTCTGCCTTGTTAATCCTAACAAGAATAAGAACCTTGAGGAAACCCTCAAGAAAGTTCTCCATAGCATCCATGATATCATGAAAGTTTCTATTGATAATCTGAAGGATCTCACCACTAGGATGGACCAGGATTACCAGGTGAAATCTACTATGTAGATTGAGCATGATTTGGATGTTGGTTGCGCTAAAGATTTGGGCAAATGTACCTGTGCGAGTCTCAGGAAGAAGGCTACCTTTGTGCCAAAGGAAATTCAAAACCTTAGGAACATGGTGGAGAACATGACTACTATGGAAGAAGAGGTTGCAGCTACTTTGAAGGAGTTGGCCTAGGCTTACTTTCTATTCCCTAGCTTTACTTTTTTCCCCTGTGTCTATGTTTTGTTCTTGCTCTGACCTATTGTTTTTTGTCTGGTCTTTAGTTTGTGCTAGTTGTTGGCTTGGGTTGTTTCCAACAATGTTTTTTTTTATGGAATCTAATGCTTATCTCTTGTAACTTTCTGTAAAGTGTTTCAGGGCCCCTCAAAAACCTATTTTTTCCCTTAATAAAAAACATAAGGCTCAACATCGTGCAAGAAAGTCTATATCTTTGTGTCTATTGTTGGGTCTTCTAGAAGAATTATCAATAGTATAATGTTTGGGTTAAGTGTCTTTCAAGCCTGAAGCTTCCCTCTTTGTTTGAGATTTGTTGATTGGAAAGTTAATTGTAATATCCATATTTTTGTAACAACTTCAATAACTTGAAAAGATAGACCCTCATAGTCCAAAGGTTTCGACAATTTTAGCATAATTTTTTTTATAATGGAGGATAATTTTGTAGAGGCAAAATTCATTTGCTCAACATTTTATCCTTAACTTGAAATTGAGTTCTATTTTTTACAAAAGTGAATATTTTTTCATCATGAATCCAATAGACACACTCACATGCTATCATTATAAATTGCCTTTTTTAGTGTCTTTTGTGGGTTTGGTTACAAATCACTCCTTCTATAAAGTGAATAGAAGTAAAATGGATTCACCTCTATTCAAATGTAAAGGGGGGAATATGAGATCTATTCTCAAACCCAAATTCCCAAAGAAGAGATCCAATTTGATCAACCAAGAGGTTAATACACAATTAGATCAATTAATGACGAATATGGGAGAGAGAGAGAGAGAGAGAGAGTAAATCCAATATTTCCCTATGGAGGAAATTATGCTTGAAATATGGAATAATTGAAATACAAATACTAACCTCAAACTAGGGAAAGTCTGGAAAATGTCAAATTCTGATGTCCGTGTATACTTTCAGGAAATTCGGCAACCTATTTCGAACTGGAAATGCCGAGACAGAGAAAACCCAGAAATCTTTCTCCAAGATGAGCTTAGGTCGGGTTTGACCCTCATAAAAGGTCAAATAATACATTCTTTATTTGAAGTCCGATTATGATTTTGTTCGTAGATCTCGAAAGTTTGCTAAAAAGGGTATCCAAATTTGCTCTCAAATCCAAAATTCTGCACTTGTACCTGCAAGAAAATGGGAGTTTTTGTTGTATGGGGGGGTTTGCCTTGGTCAAACCCCACTTTAGGAATTAACCTTGAAATTGAATTGAACTATACTGTGCATAAACAAAGTAATTGAAACAAATCACCTTGCTTATGTTGAAGTCCTTGTAGAGGATTTGAATCCTCAAATCCACAAGTAGGAATGCTTCAATGGATGTAGGATGTTTCCAATCAATATCATTTGATCTTCAACACCAATCTTGACTTGATCTTTGCATATGAGAAGGCTTGAATGAATGTAGAAGGATGGATCATCAAAGGGGGTCTCCAAAGAGATTGAATCCTTCAATAGCTAACAATGGATCTCCTTGATGAATGGATGCTTGAACACTTGAATGCTTGAAGACTTTCTTGAATGATTGAATTCACTTGCTTGCACTTGAGAGCTCGCTCATGAAATTGCTTGTGATGTGATGATGTGAAAATGAGAGAGGAAGGCCTCCTTTTATAGTGAACTAGGGCACAATCCTCTAGAGGGGCCACCTTGGAGAATTAAATCCCAATTAGGTCCTAACCTCTAGAAAATATACCTAGATTAAATACAATTAGAGGATTTACCATCTCGAAACCCGAAATGGCCAACCTGGAGGCGGGACAATAAATATCCTAAAAGCCTGATGCCCAGAAATCAAAGAAATTGAAAATTTGAATGAGGGGAGAAAAATCGAGGTTGGACCTGACCTAGTCAGGTTTGAGCTCGATCCTGACCTAGTCAGGATCCACCTTGAATTTGACCCTGGGCCCAGATTCAGTCAAAACCAGGTCAGGAGGTCCCGGGGATGCTCAGAAACCTAGAAATGATATCAAAATAGGATAGAATGTCAGGGATAGAAATAAAATTATATGATTACTGTGATGAATGTCGGGAGGACCTATTTATAAATCCTACCAGGAAAATAGATACATGGAAGAGGATAATTAAGGAGAATCCTCGGGATCCTAACCCTAATTTCACCTAGAATGAAGAAATCAAGTGCATGGGAGAAGTGGAAAGCGGGGAGAAAGCCAAATACATGCAAAGACCCAATCAAGGCACTTAACATGACCCCAAACCACTTACTCAGAGGGATAAACACTCTTATCATGGAAGTGCTTCCATTTTAAGATGATACATAAAGTGCCAAAAATAAGGGGGGAAAGATAATCAAGGGGGTGTTGTGTATTTTCTATTTTTCACACTTCCTCATGAAGTGCTCTTCATTTCTACACTCTACAAGCAACAATCTAAGTCTAGCAACATGGATCCTAATATGACTATAGAACCTCAAACACTATTTAATTATCATGATTGGAAGTTAAAAGTCATTCTTATACTAAATAATAAAGGCTTATATAGGGTAACAATGGGATCCATGCATAAAAAACCCATTCATGCAGATCTGGAAGACTTGGCCATAAATAGTTGAATCTTCCAATTATCTTGTTCTTTGTAAAAAATCTTTATCCTCACACAACACTTTTATGTAATTGGTATCAAAACCTAATTTTTAGGGTTTTTTTTATAACATTGCACAATTCTCTTACTATCTATGCTTTTAGGCATCAATAACATGAGAGGTGAGGCCAAAGAGAGATGCAATACAAATTGGTAACAATGTCAATAAAAACCCTAAAAAAAATAAAACCTTTTTTTGAACTCGAGTCCTAGATGGAGGGGGGGATTCCTAGTTTTAGTGACATCTAAAAATGATGCTTGAATAGGGACAAATCCCAAATTGGATAGTAAGTTTTTGGTAGATGCAATCAAATACAAAGACTTCACAACCTTAAAAGAAGCCTTAATGTTTGAAAATCAAGAGTACCCCTTATGGAGGGCACAAGAGTGACACATGAAGGACTAGCCAATATAACACTCTAAACACACCCATCACCAACAATTTCACCAAAAGTGCCACCAACAACCAATAGTACACCAAAAATAGTTCACATTAGAGCAGATGAAGCCCTCATAGAAGAAGAATTTGAGAGAAGTTCCATTTCATAATACATTATATTTTAATTCTTATTCTTAAAATTTTGTTACTATTAATACTAATATTAATAATTTATAATAATAGTATTTTTTTATAGGTAATAGAGATATTTTATTAATATTCCAAAAAAAGCTTTTACATTTGATGCCTCTCCTGAGCATTTCCATACATTTCTAAAATATGCATTAATGAAACATTTTATCTAATACTAATCCCCCATTAACTTACTGGGTCATGTTCATTACATACAAAAAACTATTCAAAAAGCTATCCAAAAAGACTTTGTTTGCAAACTGGAGAAATACTAAAGCCATCAACTAGGAACAAAAAACATTAGTCAAACCAGTGGGCTACCTCTTCCCTGGTGAAATTTAGAATTTCTCCATGGTGTTTTTGTACAACATCACCTCCACACACTCTAACCGAAGCACCTCTATCCACGTCTCCCAAACCACCGCTACCCACCACTGAGTCCGCAACCCCCTTCCTTTTCTTTGCATCATGGAGAAGACTAACATCAAAACCTACTCCATCTCCTTCACAAACCGCCTCACCAATCACTAGGGAATGCCTAAATCTCCCCTCTCTGAGGCCTTGCCCACCAACCCGTGTTTGTCTTCGTACTATGGGCACTCTGTCAGGTCCTGCTGGAGCCATCGACTTATGGGGAGTTGTTTTTCACATCCATTTCCTTTATCCCTCCACCTCTATTTTCTCTACATCAATATTCTTTAGAAAAACAAGCAACTCCTGCCATCCTTGCCTCACCTATGAAAAATGCTTGTCAATTGGGTGGTTTGACGACCACAAAACAAATGACTACAGTTCCCCATCACCTCCCCCAACCAAATGCCATGGGCCTTTGTCCATATGAATCCCACTCCAAAATTCTACCCTTTGCATGATTAGAACCAAACCACCCACCCACTTTGGTTCCAGACACCTTCATGAAACCTACAAAACCTCCTCCTTGGAATCACCCACCATTAAAGCCAAAGCCACAAATAAGGATGAAATGTCCAAAATTGTGCATGGTCTAAGATTCAAATTAAAAAATTCTTCCCCCAACATCTTGTACACTGCTGACCAGAAATCTAGATGATCAATCTTGAAAACATGCCTCATTCGTGTGACATAAATACCTCCTCTAAATCCAAAAAATTTCCCAGGTGAAGACAATGAGAAATTTTCCTCCACAGTTGACCAAGCAAAAACCTCCAACTCCTCTCATTGACTTCGCACCAAAATCCACTTGTCTTACATGCCAAAGGACTCTTTAAAGCCATCACCGAGAGTTATAGAGTTGCCAAACAAGGACACCATCATTAATGCTTACCTTTCCCACCTTATGTGAATTTGTGAAGATCTGCAACCATTCTTCCTTCACTCCACATCATATAATGAGTGTACTCTTCATGTGCTTTCAAATTCTCAAACGCCTCCATTTGCATAAAACTTTCATCACCTTAAAATATCATTCCTTATAATGATTGAAACGTTTAAATAAAATTTAAATCTTCCTTTGGTATATTAGTGAAGTCTTCAAATAATTCAAATTTATGTTCCAATGAACGTTTAACCCCAACATTAGATAGAAAATCTACCAAAGAATTGGCTTCTCTTCGAACATGAGTTACCTTGAATTCTTCAAATATTTCTAGCAATTCCTGCATCCTTCTGATATGTTTGTTTAGGTACCATGTGTCCATTTCCCCTTTCATGATACCATTAACCATTAGCTGAGAGTCACCTTCCAAGTGTAGTTTCTTTCCTCCGAGTTTTCATCCCATCAACGTGGCATTGACAGTCGCTAAGCATTCTACTGAATTATTTGAAACATCCTCCAACCTTTTTGCCCCTATTGCTAGAATATTTCCTTGCTTATCCTTGGAAACAAACCCTTCCCCTGAGCGTCCTAGATTACCTTTTGACACTCCATCAAAATTAATTTTGATCCAACCTTTTTCGAGAGGTTGCCAAATAGACCGAATCCTAATAGCCTCAGAATAATAGTATTATTCTTAGTACTACATTATAAGCTTAATATTATATTAATAAGATTTTAGGCACCAAAAATAACAATGATTGTATATAATATGATATTAATAGAAGAAGGGGGAACATCCTGCAACACATCGGTAAGTTGCAAGCCACTCATTTGGGAGGTCTTGGGTTCGAGTCTACTTGAGCCCCATGTTGATTATATCGACTTCAACCCTTACCAATCCAAAAATATATATTAATATAAGAAGAAAAAATAATATACCAATTAATATTAATATACATTGATAAGTCAACGTGGGTCTACGCGGTCGCGCTTATGAAAAAATATTACATAGCAAGCCCTTGGTTGGGTAGTAAGACAAAGACCCCATCTTAGAGTAAAGTCACAACTACAAAATTGGCTCATTAAGTATGATGCAAATATTACACCTATGGACAACAAAAAACAAACAAAACCACCCACCCTAACTACTATACTAACTAACTAAAAACAAAAATATATACAAACACAACCAAAACTAGTATAAACTTCTGGCCTTACCCTGCCCTGTCACCCTCTAGCTTATCCTCCACGTCCTCGACCAAGGTGAGCACCCATTTACTATCCCCTACCACTGCCCCTTCAATCCATCCCTTAAGGAAGGTGATGTCTATTCTACTCTGCCTCCTTCTCACTATGACATCCATGCCAACACACTAGATAACAAAAATCTACAATGGGACATCATCACCTTCCTCGAGCTTAGGCCACATTCTCTCATCTAAGAGAAAGCCTTTCCAAAAAATAGTCCTGAGGCATAGAATCTCTAAAATAACTTAAAAAAACTAAAACAATTAATTTTGGGTATGAACCAAGGAAGGTTTCTTCACCATTAGGCCTCTTTCCTAATAGTCCTCCAAATGGGTTTGTCTAGGCATAAATTTCAAGGTAGAGGCATAAATTTCAATATATAGATCATAGAACAAAAAATAAAAACATTTTTGGATACCCATTTGGCCATTTTACAACATATATTGAAATGGGTAGGGGTTCCTTTGAATTGTATGACTTAAAAATTGACTGTCCTTTTTTTTGTTAATAGACCTAATTGACAGTTTACATGGAATTGGTGCTAGGGCTTGGCACAAAATCTACCAAAGTGATCAAAATATTATTCCAACACATGGAACACATTCACTAGGGTCTAAATCAACTATCCATAACCTAGGGCTCTCTCATCAGTCAATCTTCAATGCAAAATTTCACTTCCATGGGCTTCCTATGACTAATACATAGAGATATTGATCCTTCATGGCCTCCAAAACATCATTAAACCTTCTCCAATACTTCTACAAGTGTAGGAACATATATCATACATGTATACAAACCATTTCATAAATTAGGGGATTTTACGCCAATGAAATGGTGAGAAACACATTTTAGAAGGTTCACTATTGTATGGTGAAAATGTGACCACACTTCTATGAATCCTTACATGCAAGAAAACTCAATAATGAGCCCTCACAAATCGATCCATAGCTCTCTATGCATGGAGTTGTGAGATTTGTAAAATTGCTCTTAGCTAGAGCTATAAACTCATGACCTTGCTAGTCAACCACACAATGAGAGATTCCAAATCAAAGACAAGGGCAACAATGCCAATATCTCCAATGAAATCCAAATGAATGCAATGCAATGCAAAATTAATCTAAGATGAGCATGCAAGTATGCAAATTATGCTATGAAAATGGAAATGAAAGAGTTACAAACCCTCTAATTAGACTATGTGAGATTAATCTAAAACATGAAAGGAAATGATACCATAATTATTCAACTATGATGCAAGCTAGGATGTGATGTAGATGCAAGATGAATGCCAATGATGCTCCAAATCTTCAAAACTTGATGCAAGAATATCTCCAAAAGCTTCAAGATGACTTATAAAACTTGTAGCATAACAATAGCATAAAATTCAAGTGTATGCAAAATGAAGAAGAGAGCTCTTCTTTTATAGAGAATGAGAAATCAATGGACGATCAAGATTAAGAGGCAAAAGACTTAATCAACGATGGAGAAAAATAGAAGCTTGATCCTTGTGCACAAATATCCTCCAATAAGAAAATAGGAGTTGACTTTATGTCCATATGAGACAAAAAGTGTTTTTTCCCTTTTTGTAAAATAAGAATAAATATTTTATTTGTGCAACTTAGGATAAGAGGAAAAGTGGAGATTTTTTATTTAAATAAAAGGGGAGGGAATTCCTTTTAATTAAATAAAGGCTTAGGATAAAGTAATTTTATTATTTAATTAAAAGAGATTTTTAATTAATTAAAAGGAGCATGTTCTCTTAATTAAATAAGATTTTTATTTTTATTTTTTCTTTTAAATTAAATAAGGCTCAAACCTTAGGAAATATTGAATTGATTATGATTTGATCAAGGAAATTGATATAATTGATATTGTTGATATTTGAAAATATTGATTCAGGGATTTGACAAATTGCAGAATGGGGCCCAAAGTCTAGGCGACCATTTTAGGGTGCATACAACTATTACCCTAACGTAGGGTTTTATACCGTCTGTAAATAAAATGAAACAACTTTTGATATACTCAATGAAATGAAATGAAACCAAATATTTCAAAAACTATATTCCTTCCTTCTTCATCTCCAATCAGTTTCACACCAGTAAAGGTTCAGACCAGGATGTACAATGTAAAGAAACATAGACAAAAATATGAAAGTTGTAGAAACAATGGTATTTTATTGCTTCAAAGTCTACAAAAATCACCAACCAACCATTTTGGTAAATGGAAAAAGGTGTTTTATATGTTTTCCAACCCTCTCCAATGGTTAGAAACCAAAATTTGAATTACAACTAATAAAACATCATTATGTGTTTTGATGACAAGATTTGCAAGAAAAAGTTGCTTGATAATTTTGGCAACATTTCACATCATTGTTCCCCTTAACACCTAATGACTCAAATTAGATTTCTACCATCATAAAATGGTTTAATAAGATCTTATTACATGAAACCAAAATAAAATACAACCAAATGACCACATGTGCCACTTGGAGGCATGGGTGATCCTACTCTAGGTCCTTTGAAGGTAAACCCTTAATCCTCCACACTACCACTTCCACACCAATTTGGCCACACAGGCCTCCACCATTTTCTATGTCTCCCTTTCATCCAAAAGAATTACCATAAACATGGAAATAATGTTAGAAATAATTTGGTAACATCTATTTCCACTTAGATAATCTTTCCTGAACACCATTTTGAGAGCATGTAGAACAACCTTAGCTCTCAACTTAAAAATTTCCATCAACCTTTTCTTTGATATATCCAAGGATAATTCCATCTACCCCTCCATTTTGAATAGGCAAATGTTACTATCCATGCTATGTATCACTTGTTACAATTCAATGATAGCCATTTGTGGTTGTTTTAAAAAGGCCACCTAGTATTATTAGATTTAAGGCTTGCATACTCCCCTAAGTTAACAACACTTCCCAATAATTATTCATCGTCCTTTCAAAATTCCTTTTGTGTGTGTTTAGTTAGGTGGATGGATGAGGTGGATTTGGTAAGTGAGATAAGCTTCTATTTAAGTGAGTAGAATGACCTCTACTATCAAATCGATTATGGATTTGGCAATGCAATTTGCAATGTCATTGCCCTCACAATACACATCCGAAATAATGAAATCTTTATACCATTTGATTTCTTCCAAGATTTGATTTTAATAATTTTCTCAATTTCCAAATTGGCATATCTCCTTTACAAATTACATTTATACCAATAGCTCTAATGGAGCTTAAGTCCCTGCCTTTTGTAAAAAATGAAAGATAGATTTGTTCGATGGTTAAAACATAGTTACTGAACAAGAAAAAGCATAACATGCAATAACATGAGTCTAAGCATCAAGTGTTGATTTTATTGTTAATACTATCCAACCAAAGGTTGTAGTTGCACAGATTGGCCCTTTGGCTTTGGACAATGTATGAGCATAGGAAAGTAATTTGTATTTTGATAAAGCTTGTTATGTCTTAACTTCATTGCATGGAGTAATCAAACATTTCTTTTAGGGGAAGACAATTTGGAGCAAGTATGAGAGTAGGGTTGGTTCATAAGTCTTGCAATTTTTAAAACAAGGTGTTATAGTCATAGTTTTTTTGGTGTAGCTCCTACAATAAGCATTAATATTTTGTTTATATATAATAATTAATGTGAGGGTTGAGATTGAGTTAGTGGTGATATAATCCATAATCCATAATCTTGTTTGATGATTAAACCATGCCAAGTGATATTTTCACTAAATTATATTTATAATCAAGCATAAGAAGTATAAATTGAATGAATGGTTTGTGCCTCTGAAATACATACAAGGGAAAATCAAATGAAGGCCAAC
This sequence comes from Chamaecyparis obtusa, assembly GCA_027943335.1. Taxonomy (NCBI): domain Eukaryota; kingdom Viridiplantae; phylum Streptophyta; class Pinopsida; order Cupressales; family Cupressaceae; genus Chamaecyparis; species Chamaecyparis obtusa. The sequence goes on along the minus strand of BSBK01008236.1, from coordinate 5,435 downwards.
TAGGAAAATATTGGGTACAAGAGTGAGGCTTGTGGGATCACATATAATGTCTTTCCTAAGGAATATTTTGGAGAAGAGATGAAAATGTGGCATGTATATTACTTTATGTTATATAGTGAGTATTGGGCGAAGAGTTCATGGCTATAAAGTCTCGATATAGTGTAAATTTAGATATATCTTCCATATTCATTTTTGTATTATTGAACTTGGGTGAGGTGAAGGACACAATAAGAAATGTGGTTGGTACTTGATCAAAAGCTACGAGTCTAATAGTGATATAGGGTATTGTGTGGCTCAAAACTCTATTAAGAAAGCTTCATCCAAGAAGATGAGGGTGCATGTGAATCTAGAATTGGTAGTAATTAGTGGAGCTCAATTCTATCAACTACGTGGTTTGGCAATATATAAAAATGATTTATCTCTTGAGATTTTTTTTAGATGTTTAGAGATAGTAATATCTTTAAGGTTTTAGTTTGACTAGGCGAGCAAAATTGGAGAGGGTGATAGTATGTTCCTTGGTTATGCCATCCACCAAAGGTCAAACTTCCAAAGGTGCAATATATAATGGCTGGAGTTGAGATCTAACTCTCAGTGATTTTTGTGGAATGGGTAATCTTTAGTCATTGGCTCTTAGTAAAAGAGGTATTAACTAAAACTCATACTCCCTATACTAAGAGGTTGAAATAATTAATTTTAACAATTATACAATAAAAAAATAAAATTCATGCTATTTACATTCTTAGATATATTGATTAAAATTTGTGATATTGCAACAAAAAAATTATTTATTGCATAAATTATAACTATCTACTATGAAGAAAAAAATTAAATTATATATAATGTGCATCAAAATAATACTTTTATTTGAATATTTATAAGTATACAAATATTTAATAAGTTTAATTTATAAATATTTATTAAATTAAATTTATAAATATTATTTTAAAATTATTTAATAATAATTTTATACATCATATTTACTAAAAAATAATAATCCTTTTAAATATATTAACTGTATTTAAAATATTATGTAACAAATGAAAAAAAATTGAAATCCTGAATGATGTTTTTACATCACTCTTATAAAACAGGGATTGACAATATTGTCAAAGTACTCAATAAGAATTCCAAATCTCCTTTTCTAAAATATATTCTAGATTATGCAAGGAAAAATCAAATGATTCCTCTAATGACACACAATTCCTTAATAGCCTTAATTGCTCACTTAATGTGAGAAAGTTTATTGTAAATTGTATCTCTGCCACATTTATTCAACATAAATTCCCTTTCTGTGAAACACTTGAGGATTTTGCTTTAGAAAATTACATTAGTGGGTTTTGTTTGAAAAATAAAATAAATCACAAGGAAATCAAATTTTTGTCTGAAAAAATATTAATTGATATTCAGTAAACTGAAAACATTAGTCTCCTGCCTTATATGACTAACAATATGGGAGTCACCCTCCAGATGGATTTTCTTGTTGTGAGCTTGTCCTCCTATACATAAGCCTAATTAGGCCGCATGAAACTCTACCTTGTTGTTCATAGTGACCGAACCCCATTCTTATCCCTAGCATTTGTAGAATTTGTTCCTCATGGTTTCTTATTACACACCCAACACCAGTAGACTCTAGGTTGTGACGAGGTTGTTACCACTTTACAGTCCAGGCAAAAGGGCTTGGATGTTCAAGGGAAAAGTAGTTATTGCTCATTTTGGCCACTACCCCAATGTAGAGTAGTAAGTGGGCAGCATAGGTGTGACAACAAACACTTCAGCGGACAACGATACGCCAAGATCATAATTCACTCATAGTGATAATAATTCAACTCCGAGTCTTCCACATCAAAACAAATAGCAATCAAGTTTAGCCCAGGATTCCTTAAGTTTAGTTTGTTGGAATTACAGAGGTTATCCTTGAAGGCGTGGGCCCTGGGTTAGGACCCATTGCGGAAGGCAAATACATTATTTGTCTCATAGAGACACATGAGCATGAAGGATGTAAGACTCCATTGTTTGAAGGCTACTGGAAGCTGGCAGTGTGGAATGAGGCAACAAAAAATGGTAAAGGCCATGGAGGCATTATGGTTCTAGTAAAAGAAAGGGAAAGATGTGTCATTCAGTTGGAAAAGGAAGATTCTAATAAATAATTTATATGGCTCAAAATTGTGGAAAACAACAATCTTCTCAGTATTGCAACTTTTTACTTTGCCCCACAAGTATCTAAAGCTTATAAAAAATATGGCTTAGATCATAATGACCCCTATGTTGCCTTAAATAAAGATGTTTCTATTTTTTCATAGTGTGGGGATGTTCTTCTTGTCGAAGATTTCAATGCTAGAACAACAAATTGTCTAGCCAGTATTTTCAACTCCAAAGAAAATGGTAACTTTATTTGGCTCACAAAAAAGAGAAAACATCAGTGGGAAAGAATATCTGAAGATGCTAAAGGCTACAATCATTTTGGGGAAGAATTGATCACTCTATGTGGCACTTTTGATCTAATAATTTACAATTGTTTGGCTAGATGGTCTAAGTCAGGCAATTTCACTTGCAACACATACAACGGGGCAAGCGTGGTGGATTATGCAATTTGTTTGCAAAATTTGTATGAGAGAATTGAGGAATTTGTAATTGGGGAACACATATGGGATCTCAAATCAGATCATAGACCATTGTACATAAATTTGTGTTGGGAAAAGGATAGGCAACTTGGGGCAAAAAACCAATGCCCTTAACAACCTCCTTCTTAGGGTAGAATTATGTTGACTTCAGAAAATGGTAACATCTTTAGAGCTACTCTTGAGAGACTTTGTAGGGGGAAGCATATGCATGGGCACGTTGTTAACATCCATGCATTATCAAGTTTGATCCATGAGGCTCTCTCAAAATGCAAGAGAGAAAAAAATAGAAAATTTGAAACTAATTGCTTTCCAGCTAATGCTTGGTTTGATAAGGAATGTAAGATGGCTAGGAGAAATCTAAGGGAGACTAATAAAACAAACCTTGACATTAAGGCTTATAAACATATCCTAAAGAAGAAAAAAACTAATTTTATGTTCACAAGGAGAGAGGAGCTAATTTCCCTGGATAGAAATAACTCCAAACTTTTTGGAAAGAACTCCAGCCAAGGAAGAAGCAAACTAAAAATAATATTACAGCCACCTAATGGTTTGACTATGCTAGGAAACTCTATGAGCAAGAAGGTGGAGTGGGCCAGCCACCCTTGGTCAACAATACTACAAATATTTTCACTGTGCAGGAAATAGAGATGGGTATCAAGAAGTTGGGTGTGGGTAAAGCAAAAGACCTAGTTGAGCTTCAAGAAGAGTATCTCAAGTGGGGTATGAAACCCCTTGTACCACACATTACAAAAATCTTCAATAATATCAGTCAAGAGGGGTTTCCTAAAGATTGGACAATCAACCTTGCAATACCACTTTTTAAGAGTGGTGATGTCAACAATCCCTCTAACTACATGACAATAATGATCAATCCTCTCTTTGCAAAATATTTTGGCAACATGATAGAAACTAGGATCAACAAATGGGCAGAAGAAAACTATAAACGTGCAAAATGGCAATCTAGTTTTAGGCCAAAAACATTCGACGGTTGATCACTATGTCACTCTAAGGCACATTATCGAAAAAGGGTGGGAGAAAAAGGAGGAGGTTTTTTGTTATTTTGTTGACTTTAAAAAGGCTTTTGACACTGTCCCTAGGGACAAGCTTTGGCTCAGGATGGAAGAATTGGGATTCCTACGCATCTCAAAGCTATTGTTCATAGGATGTATGAAGAGGTGAAAGTCAAAATCAAAACCTCGTCTGGCATTTTAGAATGTTTTAGGAGTGATATTAGGGTCAAACAAGGTTGTCCTTTATCTCCTACTTTGTTTGGCTTATATATCGATAAACTTGAAGAGTGGTTAAACATGCAAAATGGTGAGGGTATCTAGTTAGGTGAATTTGTCATAAAGATGCTCCTCTATACAGATGATCTCATTTTGATTGCCAAATCTACATGTGGTTTGCAAGAACATTTATTTTCTCTTGAGTGCTTTTGCAGAATAGTGGGGATGCAGGTCAATATCAACAAGACTAAAGTTATGGTTTTCTCTAATAATAAAAAACAACATCAACATGAGTTTTATTTTCGTGGAAACATTCTTGAGGAAGTTGCTGAGTATAAATATTTCGACATTGATTTCAACAAAAATCTAAGTTGGGCGGGCTGCAAAAATAAAAGGACATTAGGTGGTTGGAAGACATTTTATGCTCTTCAAAACATGTGTTATGAAGCAGAGGTTTGGGATTGGAAAACTATTCAAACCTTGTTTGGTCTTCTTGTGTTGTTGGTTGTTCTTTATGGGTGTGAATTATGGGCCAACAACACTTCAATAACACAATGGGAGCAAATCGAGGGAATCCAGAAGCATTTGATCACAAGAAAATTTAAAATCAAAAGCACTGTCCCATATGATATCATGCTTAGTGAAATGTGGGCTGCCCCTATCGAGGCACTTACTATGGTTTGCCTCATAAGCTATCTAAAAAGAATTTAAAAAAATGGAAGGAGATAGATGACCTAACATTGTCTTTAATGATACATTGTGTAAACAAAAAAGACGTGGATGCAACAAAACATCAAGTGGATGAGTAAATGAAATATCCAATTTAATATTTTCCCCACAAATAACAAAGAAATAAAGGTCTTTGTTATGGAGAAATTTTACAAGAGAAATTGGGGAAATGGGATCGAAAGGAAGAAAATATATTATATCAATGAGTTCAACCCCACATGTGATCAACTCCAAAAAGCATACATAGGAGCCAACATTTCTTGGATAGATAAAATTCTTATTGCTCAGCTAAGAATCAACTCTGCTATGAGACTAGGCATTGGAAGAGGCCAAAGGAGGCTTGAGAAGAGAGAATTCGCATGTTTTACAACTCTGGGAAAGTGGAAACCGAACATCATTTTCTTTTAGAATGTGAAGTGTACAAGGACAACATGGATAAATTTACGGATACTATATCTGGTAGTTCTTGGCATAACCTATTCAGTGAGGAGTACATTGAGAAGTTAGGTGGGCTCATCATCAACTTGCACAAGAAACAAACCGAGTTACTGAAGTCAACTTAAGTTGTCTTGCTGTCCCATAGGCTATGTTTAGCCTCGTGGACGTTAAATTTTTATCTATCTATCTATCTATCTATCTATCTATCTATCTATCCCTTCTCACATATGAAATATATATTAGCATGTCTCACCCCATAAATGGAGGAATACTATTATATGTTTTATATGAACTCAAACTTATATATAAAAATATATTAAATTAAAATAATATTAATCTATTTATATTACATGTTCTATTGCCAATTGTTATAATATTAAGTAAACTATATTTTATAATTATATTTACAATATTGTGTTAT